>CM045769.1:128371397-128786235 GCA_025200525.1 Camellia lanceoleosa | reverse complement strand
AGTGAACCTTTGCCACTTGCCTTCAATGTGTTAGTTTTACTGTAACAAATATCGATTATAAATGAAATTTTTGTTCAAAGACCAAATTACATCGATTAATTATGTCACGTTTTGTGCATTCTATAAATCTTCGTTGGTTAACTTTAAAGTTAATTGATCTTGCCTTACCATTTCAAAAGTTGGTACCATTTTACAACGAAATTTATTTGTAGTTCAGATTGTCCACTTAGAAAATTATAGGCGAAGTGGTTTAGTATAACTCGTTGAATTATGGATTTCACAAATTCTCTTGCTTGAGAATCACTAACACTATACCCTATGTGCACATATTACGGTAACAAATCGACAAGTTTTAATCATTACAATTCTTTGTGCAATTTGAGGCTACTACGCAAATGTGTCAAACTCAAATCGCACAACCTCACGATAAGCGGTTACATACTTGACACAATATGGCATACGAGCAGAGACCATGGTATTTAGTAGGTATGGAAAACTATAACCTATACAAACCAGCGTATATGAAATCTTGAGCGACATAAACTACCGGTTAGCTTCACATTTATGCGACATAATAAGCCCGTATCAATTACGATAATTCACATAAAAAGAATTTCATGCAATATTCATAAGGATCACGAAAAGAACGTTACTCCCAAATTGTAACAAAAACGAATTTGATTTCATTAACAACTTACAATCAATGGACCATTGAGTCAGTCCATTACATTATGCGAAAGTGGTACTTTTCGTTTATTTTTCCAAGATACGATATGTTATGCGTTAATTTATCACTCTTGAGATATGGCATACCCTTTGTTTCAAAATTAATTGCCAGCTACTATATGTTGTACTTTCGTTTATAGTATTTACGACTTGATCAGCGAGGAATCAACAACCAATCGCATTAACTTGAAGCAGTATTACATCGAACATTCAACCGCGGCACCCATCGCAAGCTTACCTTCATGCGGAGAAATAAAAAACCGCCTTGCTCACGAACGCATCGTAGTTGTCACTACTTCTGATGGGAACTCTCAATGGCAATATCGGTTTGTCACCGTGGTAGTTTGTATACCTAATCATGTCACATGCGTATGGTTTCAATGACCTAAGAAGAAGAGCAGTTTAATAGTTGAGAAATGATAATGTCGATGCGGGCGAAAGTGGAACCTGATGGAGTCATAATAATAATAATGCTCTGAAATAAAAATATGAAGCAGACTCACATGCCCCAGAAAATGGTGATTGTTATTACCGTCGGCGACTGGGCAGCATTTGAAATGGAGAGACAGAGAGAGTGGTATTCTTTGGGGTGGACGGCAAAACCCGGAAATGGAGAGAAGGAGAGAGAAGGACTGACAGAAGTTGCGAGAATTTGTATGTGGAAATGAAAATGAGTTGGTTTGAGATTAGAAAGGCTCTGACATGTGGGTCATCATGAAAAATCTTGCATCTGTGGTATTTCAAAAGCGTGTCTGGCGACTTTGGTTTTGTTCCAAATTTGGGAGGAAAGCGGAAGCGTCATTGACACTACATATTAAGGCCAAGTTGGCAAGTTGGGAAAAAAAAACCAAAAGTCAAAAAGTTATTACTATTCACAAAAAGTAAAAAATTATGGCTACACAACTCAATTATGTTCCAATTTTCCCTTACACATTAATTTTATACAATTTTGTAATACACATTTTTCCTGAAAGTCAAAAAGTTAACCCAAACATCTATATTTTTTTTCCTCATTTTTTTCGTCTACAAAGACAAAAATTGCATTTTTAGTCAATTTTTTCCTCACTTTTTAAATAAAATAAATGTTCTTTTTACTTTTTGTGAAATATGAGTTCCGTTTGGGTTGGAGTTGAAATGATATGTGTGAGAGGTGATGTGACTTAAAATAATGTGATTGAAGTCAAAATATGAGTTTTTGACTTTTGGCTTTTTGTAAACATGCCAAACCGACTAAATTTCTAGGTGGTTATTGTTGGAAGTTGCTATTTTTATTTTTCTATATTATTTTTATATTTTTTTTTTTTTTTTTTTTTTTTTTTTTTTTTTTTTTTTTTTTTTTTTTTTTTTTTTTTTTTTTTTTTTTTTTTTTTTTTTTTTTTTTTTTTTTTTTTTTTTTTATTTTTTTTTTTTTGTTTTTTTTTTTTTTTTTTTTTTTTTTTTTTTTTTTTTTTTTTTTTTTTTTTTTTTTTTTTTTTTTTTTTTTTTTTTTTTTTTTTTTTTTTTTTTTTTTTTTTTTTTTTTTTTTTTTTTTTTTGTTTTTTTTTTTTTTTTTTTTTTATTTTTTTTATTTATATATTTTTTTTTTTTTTTTTTTTTTTTTTTTTTTTTTTTTTTTTTTTTTTTTTTTTTTATTTTTTTTTTTTTTTTTTAATTTTTTTTTTTTTTTTTTTTTTTTTTTTTTTTTTTTTTTTTTTTTTTTTGTTTTTAAATTTAATTTTTGTGTTTTCAAAGTAATAGATTTTTGTTGTACTTGGATATGATGTTTGTATAGAAATTTGCATTGATTATATGTTTGGCGTGCCAATTTATATTACTATTAATTATTTTTGCTGATTTTTTAGTTTTTGTTTATTTTTCAGAAATATGAATGGCATAAGGTGAGAATCACAGTTAAATTTTAGCGTAGAAATTAAAATTAAAAATTTCGTGGTCGATGAATAAAATTTACGTCAAGGGTAAAATTCGAACCCGATTGGTCAGCGGACAAGTATCCGCGACTAACGATCGCGGTCTAATCCATTGTTTATGCGAATTCGCGAAGCGACAAAGCGTGTGAATGATGATACAATGGATGGATTACAGGTGTATTAAGATCGTGGTTGAGCGAGATTGTATATATATATGTGTGTATAATTAATTTAGTTTTAAAAAATTGGGCGTAAAAAATTTCGCTGTCTGAAATGCGCAAAAACAAAAATTGTAGTTCAAATACCCGGTACAAGAATTGTCGCGATGGATGTCGGTTAAGGACTCTCAAGCGGATGTCAGGAGGGCTTTCTCCTAAATTCCTGCCTCCTCCCATAGTAAATATGGTAGCTCTTGTTAGCGGGCAATCTAATATTACCTGATAATTATGGCGATAATGTTGCCCTTAGTACCGCATTGCATCAACAAACAAAAACCGTTAGCCAAAATTAACAGTGATAACAAATACAATAACACATCCATTGTGGATGTAACTAGAATATTAGCGCTAGAATTATAACAACAACATATCGTCTTCATAGTAATAAGTAGTGGACATATTAGCGATTGAATTATAACGGCTATTACATAATGGCAATTAAGTAAGTTATTTTCGTTGAAATTTGGACATATCGAGCGTAAAGTACAAACAAATGAACGACAAATTATTTACTAAAATGCAGTAAGGTACATTACCTGCAGAGGATAATAGGGCGAAACCGACAATTCTATATAACAAATCGAGGGTATCATAATCCCAATGTATTCTAAATACACAAATATTGGGCATTGCATTGGATAGTGTTGTTCGGCCCGTAGAGAACAATCGAGACCCGTTTGAGAATTGAATCGATAAATATGTACAGTTAAATGCGTCTTGCATACCTATAAAATCACGTTGATCGAATATCAAAGCTATCGATCGGAGTAGTTTTCTTTCAATTGTTAACTATAAAAACCATCCCTCATTTTTATACAAAAATGATTTGATCATATAGTTACCAATATCCGATGACCATGATTTTTAATAGACATATACTACTCGTGAGTTGTACACATTGATCGGCTGATTTACAAATTTCTTGGCTATTTGCCTAATATATGAGGTACAAAAACTAGTGGGCTTGTTTAGTTTATTTATGGAAAAAATTTTGGGGAGGCAGTTTACAATTTTTTGGTTTGTTTGGTTGTACATTTTATTGACAACTTTTGTTGGGAGTTTCAATGATTTGATATTTTGGGAGAATTAAGTACATGTGTTTGAGAGAACAAGTGATTGAGAATGAGAGAGGAGAGAAAAAGTGATTGATTGATGTGTAGCGAGAAAGTGATTTTTAAATTTTTGCGAGAAAAATATCAAACCAAACAATTTTGAATTTTTTTTGGTAAAACTCATACGTAAACTCAAACCAAACATACTCAGTATGTTTGGGACAAATTTTTTGGTTTTTACGAAAATATGTGCATAAAATCATTCAATTTTGGTATGAGTTGTTGCTTTTTATAAATTAGTAGTGATTTAGACCCCCTCGAACTTCAATCTAGCGACCCTCCACACGTGGCGGGTGGTGATTAGAGGAGAAGAAAAAAAAAAAGAAAAGAAAAAGTGACCAATCAAAAAAGAAAGAGGGTCAAAGGGGGTGGGGCGAAAGGAGTCAGGAGCCTCTCCTTGCAGGCTCCTTCTTGCGTCCGTCCTTGCAGGCCTTCGTGCCTACTTTTAGGCCCAATTTTTATAATCCGAGCCGTTCATATTTTTTGATTTATTCAGTATATCATACCTATAAAAAATCAAGTTGATCGGATATCAGAAAGTATGTGTTTGAGAAATTAAACTAAAAACTATTTTTTTTAACGAATTGAATAAACAGTTTTCCGAACAACTTGATTTAGTTTAACTATTTTTTTTTAGTTTAATTTTTCGAACACATACTTTCTGATATCCGGTCAACTTGATTTTTTACAAGTATGGTATACTGCATAAATCATAAACTATGAGCAGTTGATTATCAAGATTGGGCCTAAAAGTAGAAAGGCTCAGAAGGACGGCTTGCAAGGAGAGCTTATCACAAGGAGAGGGAAAGGGGGTCCCAATCTTTATTCATACTGTATTTTGTTAGTGATTTTTTGGGTTATGGACTAAAAATTAACATAAAGATTGTTTGGTTTGTTTTTGGGAGAGTTGTTTTTTATAAAAATTTTGGAGAGAGAATTTAGAAATTTTTTTGGTTTGTTTGGTTGTGTATTTTGGGAGAGTTGTTTTTTTAGGAGTTTGGGATGATTTGATATTTTGTTGTAATTGAGTAGATGTGTGTGAGAGAAAAAATGATTGGGAAGAAGAGAGGAGAAAAAAATGATTAATTGATGTGTAAGAGAGAAAGTGATTTTGAAATTTTTTGAAAAACACATACCAAATAATTTTTTAGAAATCTTTTTCTTTAAAACTCATCTCCCAAATGCAAACCAAACATAAATTTTCGTTTTCCCGCTCTGCTATACAAGTTATACAGAGTATACACCTCAATCTGATTCTCACTCCCCCTCACTCTACTCCCACTTCTCCTCTACGAACTTGGCTGACGACCACTCCCAGCCACCACTCGTAAACCCAACCCGGCTTGCCCAGCCCTCATTTTCTCTCATGAACCATAACTTCGACGCGACCACCATCGTTGTAGAAGGAATTTGTTGGCGATAACGTGGGCTTCGGGCCATAGATGAACCGAGTTAGATCTCCAAACTTCTGGAATCAAAAAGTTAGGGTTGTGATTCACAAAATAGATTTGAAATTTGGAAATTAGGGCTTCAAAATTACTCATTGAAAAAACAGGGCTTTGAAAATACGACTTCCAAAATTAGGGCTTTGAAAATTAGGGCTTTGAAAATTCTTTATTATGCAGATAGATAAATGGTATGCTTGAAAAATGTGACACATATTGTGACGAACATTTATGCATTTACCTTTTAGAGTTAAAGTATACATTTTCTTGAGCGTGGTATGAATCTGTGGCTGATCCAACATAAAATGAAAGGATCACATCTTTGCAGAACATAGTATGATTATGCAGATTGATAATTAGTTAAATGAATGCATATAGTTGTGTAATTTTCAATGTGTGATTGATAATATGATTTTGCTGAATTTGTTGTGAATCACGCATGAATTGTTGTAATGAACTGCTATCAACTAATGTGTTAGCTGCGTGACTTGAATTAACTATTATCAACATTGATAACTATTATCAAACTAAACTTAAATGTTCATAACTATTATTGAGTTGTTGATAAGTATTTCAGTGTGCTTTGTTCAAAATCACATGTGTAATTTGTTGATAACTATTTCAGTTTGATAACTACTGAATCACAGTCTCCAACAATCTGCCCATAATCATTTCACTTCAGTATGATTTGTTGATAATAGTTGCTTAACATGTGTGATTGATAATTTACTTGACATTGAACTGATATGTTTGTAAAATTGCCATGTTTGTTCAGATTGAAAATGCTATGTGTGTAACATGTGTGTAATTAATCCGCAGATGCTATGTTTTGGCTTTGTATTTGTTCAGTTTCAAAATGCTATGTGTGTTCATTGAGCTGCGATGTTTGTTCAAATGCTATTACCAGTTTAGTCTGTGTAACCTTTGTGCAAATGCTATTAAACATGGCAGTTTGAACAAATAGATGTTTTCAGTAAAGACACACTCTCTCTCTCAAATTAAACTAGACCTGCTATTAACCCCATCAAGCGAAGCACAGCGAGCACTACAACTTTCTCATGTATTGATTTAAAAATGGCTTCTTCTTCTAACATTAGCAACATAAGATTACAAACAAGGCTGTGCAATTGTGGAAGAACCGCTACCATACGTATTGTCAGAACAATGAGAATGGAAATGAAGGACGTTTGTTCTTTGTTTGCCCATCAAAATATGTAAGTATGTATTGGAAATTTTAATCCTTTAGTAGTCCTGATAATATTTGTCGTATTCAACTAAGCTGATTGTCATGCATTGTGAAAGTACCACTTCCACTCCCATTGCAATTACTTCAAGTTCGTGGCTGAAGATGATGAAGGCGTTCGTCCAGAATCCTTCCAACACTAGATTTGGTGATGCTTTAACGGTAGAACACTTTAACGATGTAAGGAGCGAGGCTTCATGACTTGGAAATAACCATGGTCGAAGGCTTGAAAGGATAGAACATATTATCAAAGCGATGGTGTATTTCATTATATTTTCTATCATTTTGTACTTGATCATGTAACTTTTATACTTCTTTGTATTTTGGAAAAATTGAATGGAAGTTTGTACCAATTTTTGTTGTATTGTACTTCATGATGTAAGTAATGTTTATGGAATGAATTTTATTATCTTTGTAACTTATGTAAATTACTTAATAGCTTTGTGGAATGAATTTTATTATGGAATAAATGTGCGGAAGAATTTTATAAGTTATTATCATGTAACTTATAATGTTATTCTGTAATGAATTTTGGGAAAGCGTTGGTGTCATTGTAAGAGCTTTGTGGATGCTATTTGGCGGAATCTGTGGGCCGAATTTTGTGGATGGTATGTGGATTCATTTTGTGGATGCTATGTGGATGAATTTTGTAGATGCTTTGTGGATGATGAATTTTGTGGGTGCATTGTCACTTATCTGTAATTCATTATCTGTTGCGGGTTCTCTTATCTGGGTGCATGAATTTTGGTTGTAATGAACAACCATTGTTTATTTATTGTAGGTTTGTTTGTAATTATGATTTGGCAAATCATTATACATCAACTAGTATCTGTTTGTCACTTATCTGTGGCCTCAACTATTATCTGTTAGCAAGTTGAAAGCAGATATAGAATGCGTGGTACATTTCTTCACCATTGCGCTGACTTCTTCATTAAAGAATATCAATACTCTGTTTCTGTATGGTCTATTGTATATTTTTTTGTTTGAACGGGAGGTGATTAGTTCATAACAATGCACAATGGGAGAAAGATTGCTAATGCACAGGTTGACCCCATGGGGTATGCTTCCACACCGTTGTGTGCAAAAAACAAAACATTTTGTGCCCATATTGATGTTAGAGTGTGTGACACCGTTGGCCGGTTGTGCACAATTTTTGTTTGCAATTACAGGTTGTGATTCCAGTCAATGATTTCGACACTTAAACCTTATTGTCCATATTGAACGATTCACAAACATGAAGTAATCAACAAAACATAGGTTAATGATAGTTTCTGATATCGGTCATTGACATTACAAAAAAATTACCTTGTCATCGTACCAACAAAAATCATAAGACAGCTTTTAGTCGAGGACGGTGACCCAAAAAAATACCTTGAACAAAGTGGACATGATGAAGACATTACTTGTACCGTTGCAATGGTTAGCAGTATGGCCGGTTTTTGTTAGTTTCTAAGTCGTTTATTTTCGCTCGACGATGCCAGCTTCCAAGACTACGCTTACTAAGTCACAGGTCTGCTAATCCTCGCTCAAATCAACAACCTCGGAGTCTGAGTAATTTGAAAGGTCAGGGTCCGACACCAGTGCAGGATCCTCCATTATAGCCTTGATCGCAAATGCCGGGTTCGATCTATGTATCTTCAACTCTGCCTTTGCATCCTCTATCCGTGAGTTCCTAATGAGTCGACGAGTCATTTGATCAACCTCACTTTGCAAACGATGCTTAACTTGGGACTCGCTGACATGAGGGAATTGCTGCTGCATTTCAACCGATTGGGCTTTTGTGACCTTCACAAAAGCACATCGTGATGGTATTCTGCTTGAACTTCGTTTGGAAAGCGATGGCTGGAATTCCAAAATACTTCCCCGAACAAGCGTCTTGTATTGGGGTGCGGTTGTAATCTCGTAGAGGTTCAAAACTCCACGATTAGAACCTGTTTCAAAAAAAGCGTCGATCACCAAAGGAATCGATATACCCACATAATCCAATTACGGTGACTTGATTAGGAGGTATCGGTAGTTGCAAGTGATTGTCCACGACGCGTTCCGGTGGTGTGCATCCATAGGTGTAAAGGTTCTTGATTGAGTCCAACTTTTGTTTCGCAGTTCACGAAGAATATATGGACGCAAAACAAACTCAAATGCAAAACAACATTGGTTGCAAACTTTTTGTGGTTGGTTGTAAATGTTAAATTACCTTAAACGTAGTCATTAATACGTTGGTGGTAGGTTTAAAGATGTGAACACACTTATTGTTGTTTGGTGGCAACACCTACCCCAAACTACGTAAAAGCAACAATAGTGCGGGTATTTCATTTAATAGGTTGGGTGCGTTGGAAGGCATATGTATCGATAAGAACAATTTTGCTAACCTTTATGGATGAGTAGACATGTAATTGGGTTGGGGCACAAATACAAATGGCGAATGTGAATATATGATGAAGCGTGGGTGTGGAAATCAATGGCGATTAGGATAATCTTGATGGAAGGTGCAATGCATGTGTGTTGGAAATGCCAAATAATAATGGACGATCGGGCCGAGCGGATGACTTGGTGCATGCAAGAAGGAATGAATTTTTGCAAGATAAATTAGGCGGTTTGAAAATTAATACAATGTATGTCATAATGCATGAGGTCTTTTGCAAACATACAAGTCATGTACCATATATTACAAATACTTCTGACATAGTGTTGTGTAATATTATGAATCTGTACATTCCTTTAAAAAAGTAGTCGATAAAATAAACCATACACATATTCCTACAAAATGTCGATTGAACAAGATTGAAGCTATTGTTGAAGCTCATGTTGCTCTGTATTCAGCGGTTGCAAGCTATCTCGAAAATTTGAATGAAGTGGAACACGGTTGTCAAGTTTGGGCGGCAAGTCGGCGCTATCAAGCGAAACGTTGATTGGTGACGATGACAAATTGGCGGTGGGCCGAAGCGAAATCTGTTAAGACAATGGATGAGGATAGTCAATCGAGATGTCGGACAAGTCTTGAAAATGACTGGCGATGATCACGTGAATATGTAGATTTGATTTCTTTTTTTTTTTAACTTCCTGTAAGCCATGAAAGTTTTGTTTTTTTTGGAGTCATATGTGCTAATGGTGATATATAACCTACCTACGAAGAGTATTGAGTTTTCATTCATAATGTGGTTTCTTTCATTTTTGAAAATTAATTTTCCATTTTCGTAATTAAATTATAAATTAACCCGGTAACAAAAGCGGTAGTAAATTATATATAATTCTGATGCATTCATCGAACAAGAAACATGCGTAAAAATAGTACTAAGTCGTGACCACATCGACATGTTTGATCCATGTTTACATTTGACTTGCACTTTGCGGTTAGTCCATATTTACATCGTCCGGCAAAAACAATCTTTGAGGAGCCATAAATAATATCCATATTGAAATCAAACAATAAAAATTAGTTAAGTCCTATTGCCACCCAAATTCTTGGCGTCTTGGCGGCAAATTTCATTCCCATCAACGCCTAGCTTGTGGCATTGCTCATATGAAGGCACTCCGTTTTCTGCGATCTTTGCATTATTGACATCCATAACGATGTCAACCAACAACTTATGACGGACACAGGGAGCGAACTTTGTACAGAAAGATCATAAGACAAATCAGTTAAAATTGCAGGACATACAAGGAAGGATTTGATTGACAAATGGAAATTAAGCGATAGAATGTACCTTGTGTGGACCGGGGCTTAAATCCGGTTGCTGCATGAATTTGATGACGAACATCCCACAGTCAAACAACAAAAATAATTTCACATTAAAGTTGTCGTCAATACTTAATAGGTTCGTTAAGTCAGTCATGTAGCGTAGACATTAATGTGAGGGAGGGATTGTGGATTACTCGTCTAGTTGTTGTACTGGCCTCTCATCTAACATGCAGAGGTGAAAGCTACGCACGTCTGTAACATAATCATTTCCAAAGTGTAGTTGCAGCAAGTCGTGCATAGTTTGAACCTGTTCCACAAGGTTGAAGTTGGTTTACGTAAAGGATGTTCAAGTTTTTTGTAGTGCTCAGAAATACACCAGAAGGACATGCCAAAATTTTAGCCGCATTTATCGAATAGGTAGGCTACACGATCCACCATATCAATTTTAACGCACAACCAATGCACTCCTCTGTAATTGAAAGGCATATAAATCTACACGTAAACACAACGGCAGACCTTGTTTAGAGGCCATGTAAACATGTAATGGCTTTCATATTTTCGTTTTAATATAACGGGATGAACATTGATATTACCTTCTGGCATGCATCAATCGCAGCAGTGTATCTGTCATGTCCGAAAAATGATGTGACGATATGTTCATGGTGCAGAGGTTGCATATCTTTATTTAGAATCAAAGTCTGCATGTGTAATGCATAAAGGTCATTGACGGAAACATTTGTCAAAATATGTCATACACAATACACAACGTAGCTTTAAACACTTACTTCTGCAAGCGGATATCACGGAAAGAACCAATCGGTGTGCCTCCTGTCATTGTGTAAATCCCTACGTCGATTAGTCAATTGCACCACCACCAAGTTGATTGGGTGGAACATTGTATGCAAGACACAAGGCAAGTTGATTAGAAAGGTTTACGAGTTGAAGTCTTGGCAGATTCATATTTGTGACCAACACTTACGGTGCCGGATAGCCACGACCTTGGTTTGGCGTCTTTATGTCACGCCGGTGCCAACTTCACATGGTAGTCCATGAAGATTCATGGAAAACAACAATGTCCCTATAAGCAATAAATGATCCTTAGAGCGATAGTTATTTCACGATTGAATTTGTCATTTAAAATTTGCAAGTAGTAAATGAAACAATACATTTCATTTTTGCTATAAATCAAATACATAGTTAAGAAGTTTTTGTTCTCTGCCGATAATAACCCTTATTTGTCAACATCGTCCTTGAGTCCTACAAAAATAAACTTGACCAACTAACGGTACACATTTCATAAAAATTGAAGCTTACATTACAAGGTCGGTAGTCATAAAAAGAACGCATTGACATGATGTAAAAGCGTGAGCCTTAGAGTTTTCCCAACTTGTGATGTTTGGTGCGAAGTTTGTTAGAAATGTGTACTAACATATGGCAGCAGTCATAACTGTAAACATGCAATTCTTTGACAACTAGTACAATACAACATAGATGATTGTAAAATTACTGATTCACATTATTGATGTGGGCATGAATTGGGTGTTCAGAACTTGTGGGGGCATGAAAGGTAGTATTTGTACCTTGTTCACATTGTCCACACCATCAACATCCACAGGTGAACTGATGTCGTCAACTCCACTATTTGTTTTGCTATCGATGCACAATTGCATATTCCGGACCTCAGTGGCTTGAACTCCACTTTCGTGCATTTTTCCTTTTCCTTTTCCTTTTCGTCTTCCCTTTGCACTTCCTCTAACGATTCCAGTTGCTCCCAATGGTTTGCCAAGCTTAGTAGGAGAAGTATGCACATCGCACGCCACGTTCTTCACGCCCACTAACTGAAGGTCATGTGTGTATTTATCTTCAGTTTCATATGTTTTCCCTGACCGAAGGCCTCTCTTCTTGTTGTTGTCCCCACCTTCTTCAATGTTCAGCTTGTGCCCATCATGCAAATGACTTTTGTCCCTTGCCAAGGTTCCCTTCAAAATCTGTTGTTGGTGATCCACCCCTTGTACATCTGAAATATTACACTCCATTGGGTTAACTTCGTCAGATGGTTTGACCACGCCATCGTCATGTGCCTCAACTCCAACAGCAGGGTCCATACTCTGTTGGGCCACGCTTGTCGGTTGCGGTGTAGAGAATATACCTTCGATGAGGTGGTGTAGCGTTTGCTTTAGTTCACGTAAATTGGTTTGTTCAGTGAATGGTTCGTTGCACCCCAAACTGAAATGTCAAGCGCTTGCTTGGCAGCATTTCCTTCAGTTGAGCAACATTGGAGGAGAGGTTAATGATACACATATCATTGCCTTCTACCTAATCATACATATACATTCGTGAACTTAGTCTTATAAACCATCTTCAAATGATGTGGCTCAACTGTGTGAAAATTGCGTAATGCTTGGATGGATTACCTTGTCATTGCCAACAACTTGCTTGGCTTTCAAATGTACTTAATATCTCCATTGAATCTGTTTGGTTGTGGAGAACTTGCTTCATCATTTCCTTCAGTTCGTGAATGTCGGACTCCAAATTGTTCATACGGACTTCATTGTACTGTCTTTTTTGTTGGTTCTTGACATGGCATGCATCCATATCAGCATCATCCGCGTTACTGTAATCAAACTCCACCTAATCATAGAAACGCATAAATGAAGTCTGACATTGTATGTTGAAGACAAGTGGGTCGATGGTGTGAAATGTGCATAGTGGTAGGAGTGCTTAATGCTTGATTGTTGGAAATTTTGCTTCTCCTCATAATACGTCGCGTCCATGCGCAAATATTTCTCCGTATTTGGGTGCCACCCCAATCATGGAGCCGAGGTGTGGACCGCGTCGTAGTCGAGCTCAGACAAACATAATCAAGGTACAACAGCTGTGGACATTAAGGGGCACACCATAATTAAGTTGTTCTTCCCACAAAAATGAACTATATTGATAATAATGACATTCATTATTCTCAATTTTGCAGCGAACATAGAATCTTGATTTTGTTGAGGATCATCAGCTTTATTGAGAAGGCACATATCATGTAATGTTTTTTGGGGAAAAAAATGTACAGCACATCAAGGACTTTATTGATGAAACCAAGAAAAAAAATTTATGTTCATGTTCACCTCTTCGCAACCTAGTTTTAATTGGTTCCTCCATTGAGGTTCGGCATACTTTTTGCCTTGTACTCTTTGTTCTTAAATTCATGATTACTTCATGAAAATATATTTCGCGAATACCATACTTGGTCAGAAAGAGTGTTGTTTGTCGTACTCACAAACAGGTACCATTGTATGTCCCAATGAAGGCCAATTTGTTGAACCATGACAGAACAATGCATGAAACACATGAAGGGGGGAATGGAAAAAAAAAATCAAGTTATTGGCATACCATTAGCGTGGAAAACACATCCAAATTTTTGCAATCGATGACCTTTATACTTGCGAACACTGCTAGAAGGAACTGTAGTGTCAATTATTCGCTTTGCCCAATTACAAGCTCGCATACGATTCACGTCCTTCACGGCATGAATGAGCGATGGCTTCGCCACTATTGTGGTAGGACACAACATGGCTCCCAACACGTCTGGCGCAAATTTCGCGAAACTCGTCCTCCGCACCATCGGTCTCGGTGAGATAAGTCTCAACTTGTTCAAAGGAATGACTCAGCTAACAACTCCAACCTCATCGAGATATTGGATATACTTCTAATGACCCGCCAATCGCACGCGTCATCGCTTTCACCGTATTCCCAATAAAACATTAATCGCTTTACACGTGAGCTCGACTTGTGGCCATGAACATTCAACGAACTCATTGTCAGGGATGATTCTCAGACTAACCATGCACACAAGTCGTGATCTATCGTGTACACTTCATCCCGAGGCCAAACCCAATGTTAATGATCGGCGCGCCTACTTTTGTGCTTCGTTGAACCGGTTAACTAGCTTAACAATTGACTTCAATGATATCTTGAGTTGCCTTTTACCTGCACATTTTTTTTTTAACCCTTAAATTAATACAAAAATACAACCAACAATGTTAGTAAAGTGGGACCTAGCCAAATGCATTCTGAAAACATGAAGCACGTAATGACCTTTTAGACTTCGGTGCACATGGTACTACTTTGGCGTGTTCCTCAGCGCTCGCCTTAGCCATTTCTGCAAACCTCTTTTTCTCATCAGAGGGGAGTGCCTTCCACCTTTCCCTAATCTCCTTTCTAGTCTTTAACCAAGTAAATGACAGATGTACAAGACAAGTAACAACTATGAGTCCAAAATTACTGTAACTAGAACTTTATGCCAAATGCAATCCGCGTGCATTGTTGGTAATTAAATAAGATTGCAAATACAAATAACAGTTGCAGCAAAAAGTCAGCGACAAAACGTAGTTGGACTTTTACAACGAATTGAAATTTACAAAAACAATAGAGAGGTGACATTATTACAGGCTACAATCCTACAACCGTGTAACAATCACAAGGCTACTACGACCATTCAATACAACATGTGGATAGTAACTTATTACGATGTGTTTCCATCATAGTGTATTATAGAGAATACAGATTTCGACACTCACCATTTTTTGTCGAGTGTTGTCTGGCCCTTGCATTTCCTTGAATTGTTGCTGGCTACATGCAAGCATCGTGAAGCTTATCATCACTAAATCTTAAATATGAATACATATATATATGCAAGTTTTTATGTCAAGCTGGCCCCGAAATCGGCATAAGACAGCTTTCGTACATCCGGGACTGAATCGACACCAATTTAAACATTTTCAAACATGCAGAACAAAACCAATTTGAAACATCACAAACTGAACTTCGACGAGGCGCATAATTTCAGTACGAAAAATGTAATTCCATATTGTCAAAATAAACAACTAGTACCTGTAACAAATGAATGGTGAATTTACCAAAAGCCCGGCGCCGACAAGAGCCAGCGATAGTGTCAGACATTTGGATATGTTGTTCGGCAATTGTCTTCAATCTTTTCCTTCCCCTTTATGAAAGAGCAAATCATACAAATTAGATTGAAGGGAAAATTACAGGGGTGGTGTACACATAAATCGAGGGTATCTAAAGATGCACTTTAAACTACCTAAATTCTGACAGTCCATTTCAAATTTCCTGGACATTTTCGGTCAAATTGCTAATGCCGTTTGTAATTTTTAAAACAAAGATTGTAATGTCAATTGATTGAGATTATGTAAGTTCAGTAAAGTTATAAGTTGACTACAACAAAAAGCAGGTAAGCTAATGATATGCATATTTTCTGATACAAAACAGTGAAGAGTTGTAATCAAATGGACGTAATTGAAACAAAAGTTCAAAATTGATGCTGCAAAGCGAGGCCATTCAAAATTTGTGTAAAACAAATAACACAAACACAAAAGTACACGGCCTGCTGTAAGAATTGATCCGGAAAAAAAATCAGCGTATTCCTTGGTGATGGATTTCGTTTGTTTACAAACATATGTACGAAACCAACTGGTAGGAAGTCTTTAAGGAGAAAACTAACATTGTTGGTGCGAGGTGATCAATATCCATCAGATGCAATGACGACAACTCCTGCAAAGTATTCCAATCAATATTTACAAGAATACAAACAAACGGCTGCAACATGTGGCTGTTAACCTCAAAATTTTGCGAAAACCACAGGACAACAACCACGCTTGAAATTTCCCAACACATATCTGATTGAAGCAGACAAAAGAAAGGATGACATCCAAATTTTGCATTTAGTTCACGACTTACAATTAAAATAATTATGTGTACAAGCGATAAATGCATAATTTCCCAAATATTGAAGAGGAAAGACTACATTTTTTTTTTTCATTTAGGGTTGTAGGACTACATGTACATACTTTTATGAAGGCTCGACTACAAAGGTCAAAGAAGCAACTGAACTATTTCATGAGGGTAAACAATCTGGACACGATTCTGCCGAGGAAAATTGGTGCTCATCCTGTGCACAAAACCGGATGAAACCCCATCAAGTTGAGGGCTTCAATTTCCCTCTTGAGCAACTTGGTTGCGAAGAATCGAGGTGGTTGCATCTGGCCCATGCTCCATTACCTTGGTGGTCGCATGGGTAGATTAGAAGAATACTTTTAAAGGCGTGCAAGCAAGATTCATCAATTGTATGTGACAATGAAACAAACAAGACCGCTAACCTCTAACAAATATTACTAACGTACCCATCCATTCTCATTCTGCACGAAGGTCATAAAAAAGATAAATGAAAGTACGCATTTCATGAACTCGCTCAATAAAGTCCAGACAGCCCGCAACTCATGAATGACAGCTACCTTCCTCTTGAAATATAACTGCTATATATATATGCAAGATGATAACTTCAAGAGAAAGGTAACGGTCATTCAAAAGTTGCGTGTAATGATAGGCAAGGTTGTCCATTTTTACGAATGAGATTTTCTTCGTGAATTGCCTGGGCTTCTTGACTTTTCTGAATTTCTTCACCTCACCCTTACGACAGTTTGTGAACTTAAAGAACCTAACAACAGTTAACAAGTTGAGCATACTTTGGGATGGGAGCACCCGTATGTGCACGCACAGTTGAGATCCCTCATAAAGAATTCACCTACAGACACGCCAACCACAGAAACAGAGGGCATTGACGATGTCCGGATGGACCACATCTTAGAAAAGTTGGATATTAGAGAAGGACTGAAGGCAAACTTCTTCCTTAATCAAGGCTTGTCCGAGTCGTGGTGAAAGGTATTGGTTTTCGACCCATCGCCTCCGCCGCTTAAGTTGTTGAAAAGGCCACCATCAAGTTGAGGGGCTTCAATTTCCTCTTGAGCAACTTGGAGAGAATCGAGGTGGTCAGATCTTGGCCCATGCTCCATTACCTTCGGGTGCTCGTGTAGGCCGGTGGCGATCAGAAGAATACTTTTCCGAGCGTACAAGCAAGTTTCATCAATTGTATGTGACAATGAAACAAGCAAGACTGCCACTGCCTGCCAACAAATATTACTAACGTACCCATCCATTCTCATTCTGCACGAATGTCATAAAAGACAAATGAAATCGCATTTCATGAACTCGCTCAATAAAGTCCAGACAGCCCGCAACTCATGAATGACAGCTACCTTCCTCTTGAAATGTAACTGCTATATATATATGCAAGATGATAACTTCAAGAGAAAGGTAACCGTCATTCAAAAGTTATGTGCAATGACAGGCAAGGTTATCCATTTCTACGAATGAGATTTTCTTCGTGAATTGCCTGGGCTTCTTGACTTTTCTGAATTTCTTCACCTCCCCCTTACGACAGTTCGTGAAGTTGAAGAACTAAACAACTTCGTTAAGCAGTTGAACATCACCTGGGATGGGAGCACACTGTATATGCACACACAGTTGAGATCCCTGCTAAAGAGTTCACCTATAGACACATCAACCACAGAAACAGAGGGCATTGACGATGCCCGGATGGACCACATCTTAGAAAAGTTGGCTATTAGAGAAGGACTGAAGGCAAACTCCTTCCTTAATCTGTTACGGTTGTCCGACTCAGGTGGGGAGAAGGTATTGGTTTTCCGCCATCGTCTCCGGCCGCTTAAGTTGTTGGAAAGGCTAGCCATGAAAGTGAACACTTCAACTCTTGATTCAGAACTGGGTGTGGGAACGAATAGCTCTCTACAAAATTTGGAAAGCATCATCCTCATTTCAACTCTTTCAATTGGCTTTCCTATGTTTTAAGTTGAATACTGTCAACTATGCATGAAATTCAGCATTGAAAGAAAGAGTTGTTCTTGTGTTACCACGGACTGCAGGTGCCGTGCGTATGTATGTACAGGTCCGACTCATTAAATCTTAACCCTACATTCAATAGTGCAGCGGTTGGGAAAAAATATCATATTTTTAGTCTAATATGTGACATAAAATGGTACTATATGTAACTCACGAGGTTTAAATCACATTTATAGTAATTTCACAATAATTTGCACATATAATAATTGTGTTATATACAATTATATAAGAAGTGTCCGTTGAAAAGTATCCGACACATATCCCATACCCTTGTCCGACTCTCAGGTATCCGACACAGGTATTTGATCTATTTTGAAAAGTCCGTGTAACACAGATTGTTTTTAAACATAAGTTCCGGCAATATAAAATCACCGAGTAGTACAAAATTGAAAACAGAATTCAACCGAGTGTGCTACCCGTTGCGGAAACAAGATTAGTCATTGTTTGTTTATCGAGTTTCTTATTTTTCCTTTTTTGGCTACTCGAAAAAAAAAAATTTGTTTTTCCCGCGCCAACATTACACAAATTTTTTTTAAAGTCTTCTTTCATTATATATAACCCAACCTAACAAGTTCGCCATGTAAATGCAGAACACCTTTTATGCTTGTTGCTAACTACTATGATACCTATGTTCAACTTGCAGCACTGATAGCAGAGGGAAGACTTCCTATTCGAAAGGGAGAAAATACAAAAATCGAGTACAGAACAGTTCCTATTGGGTCCATTTCGGTTAGCAGAGGGAAGAGTTCCTATTCGAATAGCACAAAATACGAAAATGGAGTACACAACAGTTCCTATTGGGTCGATTTCGGGTTGGGTGTGAAGGTATATGCGAATGATAGAAGACAAGCAAGGAGACAGATAATGTACCAGCACAAAATAAAGGAAATACCAACCGGATCAGACGAATAGACGGTGGTGCTCGATTAACCCTTGCGGTTGTGCTCCACCGACAAAAATCAACTTAAAAAAAGTATTTATGCATCCACTTCCATGGCTAGCCTTCCCAAGAACTTAAGCTCGGCCCTCAAATATTTTTCTCTGTAAAACCCTACAGCTACGGGGAAATGGAACAACGGAGAGATGGGCAGAGAGAAAGACAAACAAAGAGAGACGTCCGAGATGGAAGAGAGACGGACGGGCCGACGGAACTTACACATCTTCTGAACACTTCGGCATTGTTGAAAATTTTATACTTGTTTTGACAACTTACACCTTTTAATGAAAACTGACATCATTTATAAATTAATTTTCTTCATAAAAGTTACACCTTGGAACTTATATCTTTAAATTAATTTTCTTAATAAAAGTTACACCTTGGAACTTATATCTTTTCTAAAAACGAAACATTCACCTTTATTGGGATTGGTCTTCTTTGGGAACTTATATCTTTTGTAAAAACGAAACATTCTGCTTCAATGATTGGTCTTCTTTGGAAACTTATAGCTTTTGTAAAAACTCACAAAGTTTACAACTATTCCTAAATTTTACACCTTGCCTAAAAATTTACACCATCTCTCGGAAATATTTACAACTTCTTGAAAAATTACACATTTTGTGGAAAAACCTTTTTCATAAAATTTACACTTATTATTTCAAGTTACACCTTTACTGAAAAACAAAACTTACATCTTTTCTATGGTAATTTACACCTTCTTCGGACAAACATACACCATATTTGAAAAGGTTATACATTTTCTCAAATAATTTCTTTTAACAAACTTTATCAAAAGCTTATTTTCCATAAAACGTGTAAATTTTCAAAAAAAGTCTAACTGTCTTCACCAAAGATGTAACTCCTATTTAAAAGGTGTAAATTTTTTTAAACATGTTTGCTTCACGAAAGGAGTACCTTTTTAGAAGAGGTGTAAGCTTTTAAAATAAGGTGTAAACTTGATGAAAACATATTTTTCATAGAAGGTGTAAATTTTTTAAAAAGGTGTAAGTTTTGCTGGCAGAAAAGTTGTAATATCCCATAAAAAATGTAAATTTTATGAAAAAAAGTTATTCACAAAAGCTGTAACCATTTAGAAACGGTGTAAGCATTCCCATAAAAAGGTGTAATCATTTAGAAAAGGTTTATGTTTTTAACAAAAGGTATAAATTTTATTCAAATACTCCTTCCATGAAAGGTGTATATTTTCAAAAACATGTATCTAGTTTTCACAAAACATGGAAGTTATGTCACAAATGGTGTAACTTCCCATTGAAGGTTTAAATTTTAGGCAAATATAATTCAGATTTCCATAAAAGGTCTAAGCATGTTCAGAAAAGATGTAACTTATTTCAAAAAAGGTGTAAGTTCTGTTCTCAGAAAAAATGTAAGTTCCAATAAAACGTGTAAATTTTTTAATAGACATGATTTTTAATAAAGTAGTAACTTTTCACAAAAGGTTTAAGTATTTCAACGAAATGGTCTAAATTTTATAAAATAAATTATTTCACAAATGTGTAACCTTTCACAAATAGTGTAAGTTTTTTCACAAGAGATGTGAGTAACTTTGCAAAACGTGTAAGTTCCGTTTTTTGCCCCCAAAACGTGGAAGTTCCTAAAATCCAATCATACTGTATTTGTCTTGTTCAAATAATGGCAATGTTAGAAAACCTTGGCGTTTGGAGGCTTGGCCTTTCTTTGATAGAACTCCGTTTGAGGCAGCGAGTGCAGGAGGGCTTGGAATAGCGACTCCAAGTCCAAATCCAACCAACTATGTCAATGTAAAAGAACCGTTTTAATATAGAGCAGCGGACGAGGAGAGAGAGAGAGAGAGAGAGAGATGAGATCAGCAGACATAGAGACCTAGATGGACAGCGATCGGCAGAGCGACCACTCAAGATCGACAGAGAAGAGACCCACATGGACCTGAGACAAACCAAGATCGGCTGAGAGTACCGAGATAAGCGAGGATCGACGAGAGAGACCGACATCGACGGAGAATAGGCCGACATCGACCCGGAGAGACCAAGATCGATGGCTAGAGAAAAAACCTTTGATTTGCGGGCGGTGCTGCGATGGGCGTGCCGATCTCGGAAATTTGTGAGCACCGGAGGCCACCGACGCAGGTGGTCGTGAGTCGAACCCTTTGATTTGTTCGATGGTTGTCCCAATTTGTTTATGAACACTTGAAATGTTACTCCTTTTGTGTTTACTCTGAATACTTTGAAATGAACACTTGATGTTACTCATACGTGTTTACGAACATTTTAAAATGAACTCCTAGTTACTCCATTTCTGGTTACGAACACTTTGAAATGTTACTCCTTCATACTTTTCGTGAAAATAGTTACACCATTTTTGAAAAGTTACTCCTTCTGTTCAAGAATTTTTACTGTTTGTGAAAGCCCAACTTCAAGCTTCATCGGAAGTCACTTATACCATTTGTGAAAAAATAAATTTATCAAATTTACACATTTTGCTTAAGCTTACACCTTTTCGTGGAAGTGCTTACACAATTTTTGAAAAGTTACTTCTTTTGTGTAAGAATTTTTGGCATAAGATTTATACTTTTTCCTCGAACTTACACCATTTGTGAAGGCCCAACTTAAAGTCATTTCGGAAGTCACTTATAACTTTTGTGAAAAAAAAAAATTCATTCATTTACACCTTTTGTTTAAGCTTACATCTTTTTGTGAAAATACTTACACCATTTTTGAAAAGTTACTCCTTTTGTGTAAGAAATTTTGGCATAACATTTATACTTTTGTGCTTATATACTCTTTCACAAAAGGTGTAAGTTTGAAGAAAAAGTATAAATCTTATGACAAAAATTATTTCACAAAATGAGTAACTTTTCAAAAAAAAATATAAGTACTTCCACGAAAAGGTATAAGCTTAAGCAAAAGGTGTAAATTTGAGGAATTTATTTTTTCACAAAAGGTATAAGTGACTTCCGAAAAAGCTTTAAGTTGGGCTTCCACAAAAGGTGTAAGTTCGAAGAAAAGGTATAAATGTTATGCCAAAAATTCTAACACAAAAGGAGTAACATTTCAAAAAAAATATAAGCACTTCCACGAAAAGGTATAAGCTTAAGCAAACGGTGTAAATTTGATGAATTTATTTTTTCACAAAGGGTATAAGTGACTTCCGAAAAAGCTTTAAGTTGGGCTTCCACAAAAGGTGTAATATCGAAGAAAATGTATAAATGTTATGCCAAAAATTCTTACACAAAAGGAGTAACTTTTCAAAAAAAATATAGGCACTTAAGCAAAATGTGTAAATTTGATGAATTTATTTTTCCACAAAAGACATAAGTTACTTCCGAAAAAGCTTTAAGTTGGGCTTCCACAAAAGGTTTAAGTTCGAAGAAAAGGTATAAGTGTTATGCCACAAATTTTTACACAAAAGGAGTAACTTTTCAAAAAAAATATAAGCACTTCCACGAAAAGGTATAAGCGTAAGCAAAAGGTGTAAATTTGATGAATTTATTTTGCCACAAAAGGTATAAGTTACTTCCGAAAAAGGTTTAAGTTGGGCTTCCACAAAAGGTGTAAGTTTGAAGAAAATGTATAAATGTTAAGCCAAAAATTCTTACACAAAATGAGTAACTTTTCAAAAAAAATATAAGCAGTTCCACGAAAAGGTATAAGCTTAAGCAAAAGGTGTAAATTTGATGAAATTATTTTTTCACAAAAAGTATAAGTGACTTCTGAAATAGCTTTAAGTTCGGCTTCCACAAAAGGTGTAAGTTCGAAAAAAACGTATAAATGTTATGCCAAAAATTCCTCCACAAAAGGAGTAACTTTTCAAAAATAGTGTAAGCACTTCCATTAAAATATGTAACCTTAAGCAAATTGTGTAAATTTGATTTTTTTTCACAAAAGGTATAAGTGACTTTCGAAAAAGCTTTAAAGTTAGGCTTTCA
This sequence comes from Camellia lanceoleosa, assembly GCA_025200525.1. NCBI lineage: Eukaryota > Viridiplantae > Streptophyta > Magnoliopsida > Ericales > Theaceae > Camellia > Camellia lanceoleosa. The sequence goes on along the minus strand of CM045769.1, from coordinate 128,763,282 downwards.
CAAACGGTGTAAGTTCGAAGAAAAAGTATAAATCTTATGCCACAAAGAGATGTAAGTAACTTCGCAAAACGTCTAAGTTTCATTTTTTCCCCCGAAAACCTGTAAGTTCCTAAAATCCAATCACACTATATTTGTCTTGTTCGGATAATGGTAATGTGAGAGAGAAGGGCGTTTCGGAAGGCTTGGCCTTTCTCGATGAAACCGTTTAGAGAAGGCAGTGCAGGTGGGCTTGGAATAGCGACTCCGACTCCAAATCCAACCAAATATGTCAATGTAAAAGAGAACCGTTTTTAATATAGAAACGACGAGAGAGATAGACTAAGATCAGAGACATAGAGACCTAGATGGGCGGTGATCAGAGAGACCGAAATAAACACGGATCGGCAGAGAAGAACCTACATGGACCAGCGGACCAAGATCACTAGAGGCGGTAGAGATAAGCGGATCGATAGAGAGAGACCGACATCGACGGAGAATAGGCCGACATCGACACAGAGAGACAAAGATCGATAGCCAATCTTTGAAAAAACCTTTGATTTGCGGTGGCGGTGCCCGTGGAGGTGCCGATCTCAGAAGCCTGTGAGCACCGGAGCCCACCGACGCATGGGCGGTCAGCGGGGGTCACGAACCCTTTGATTTGTTCAGTGGTTGTCTCAATTTGTTTATGAACACTTCGAAATGTTACATCTTTTGTGTTTACTACGTTGAAATGAATATATGTTACTCCTTCTGTGTTTACGAACATTTTGAAATGAACCCTTTATTACTCCTTTTGTGGTTATGAACACTTTGAAATGTTACTCCTTCATACTTTTCGTGAAAATATTTACACCATTTTTGAAAAGTTACTCCTTTTGTGTAAGAATTTTTGGCATAACATTTACACTTTTTCTTCGAATATATACCTTTTGTGAAAGCCCAACTTAAAGCTATTTCGGAAGTCACTTATACCTTTTGTGAAAAAATAATTTATCCAATTTACACCTTTTGCTTAAGCTTACACCTTGTCGTGAAAATACTTACACCATTTTTGAAAAGTTACTCCTTTTGTGTAAGAATTTTTGGCATAACATTTATACTTTTGTGCTTATATACTCTTTCACAAAAGCTGTAAGTTTGAAGAAAAAGTATAAATCTTATGACAAAAATTATTTCACAAAAGGAGTAACTTTTCAAAAAAAATATAAGTACTTCCAGGAAAAGGTATAAGGTTAAGCAAAACGTGTAAATTTGATGAAATTATTTTTTCACAAAAGGTATAAGTGACTTCCGAAAAAGTTTTAAGTTGGGCTTCCACAAAAGGTGTAAGTTCGAAGAAAATGTATAAATGTTATGCCAAAATTTCTTACACAAAAGGTGTAACTTTTCAAAAAAAATATAAGCACTTCCACGAAAAGGTATAAATGACTTCTGAAAAAGCTTTAAGTTGGGCTTCCACAAAAGGTGTAAGTTCGAGGGAAAATGTATAAATGTTATGCCAAAAATTCTTACACAAAAGGAGTAACTTTTCAAAAAAAATATAAGCACTTCCACGAAAAGGTATAAGCTTAAGCAAAAGGTGTAAATTTGATGAATTTATTTTTTCACAAAAGGTATAAGTGACTTCCGAAAAAGATTTAAGTTGGGGTTCCACAAAAGGTGTAAGTTCGAAGAAAGGGTATAAATGTTATGCCAAAAATTCTTACACAAAAGGAGTAACTTTTCAAAAAAAAAATGTAAGCATTTTCACGAAAAGGTATAAGCTTAAGCAAAAGGTGTAAATTTGATGAAATTATTTTTTCACAAAAGGTATAAGTGACTTCCGAAAAAGCTTTAACTTGGGCTTCCACAAAAAGTGTAAGTTCGAAGAAAAAGTATAAATCTTATGCCAAAAATTCTTACAGAAAAGGAGTAACTTTTCAGAAATAGTGTAAGCACTTCTACGAAAAGGTGTAACCTTAAGCAAATTGTGTAAATTTGATGATTTTTTTTTCCCAGAAAAGGTATAAGTGACTTCCAAAAAAGCTTTAAAGTTGGGCTTTCACAAACGTTGTAAGTTTGAAGAAAAAGTATAAATCTTATGCCACAAAGAGATGTAAGTAACCTCGCAAAACGTCTAAGTTCCGTTTTTTTCCCCGAAAACCTGTAAGTTCCTAAAATCCAATCACACTGTATTTGTCTTGTTCAGATAATGGCAATGTGAGAGAGAAGGGCATTTCGGAGGGCTTGGCCTTTCTCGATATAACTCCGTTTGAAGAAGATGAGTGCAGGAGGGCTTGGAATAGCGACTCGACTCCAAATCCAACCAAGTTTGTCAATGTAAAGAGAACCGTTTTAATATAGAGCAGCGGACCTGAGAGAGAGGCGAGATCATGAGACATAGAGTCCTAGATGGGCGGTGATCAGCGGAGGGAGAAATCGATAGAGATCGACAGAGAAGAACCCACATGGACACAGACGGACCAAGATCGCTAGAGAGGACCGAGATAAGCGAGGATCGGCAGAGAGAGACATCACGGAGAATAGGCCGACATCGACCACGAGAGACCAAGATCGATAGCGGAGAGAAAAAAACCTTTGATTTGCGGTGGCGGTGCCGTGGAGGTGCCAATCTCGAAGCTGTGAGCACCGGGCCCACGGCAGGTGGTCGAAGTCCACGAACCCTTGATTTGTTCGATGGTTGTCTCAATTTGTTTATGAACACTTCGAAATGTTACTCCTTTTGTGTTTACTACTTTGAAATGAACATATGTTACTCCTTCTGTGTTTACGAACATTTTGAAATGAACCCTTTGTTACTTCTTTTGTGGTTATGAACACTTTGAAATGTTACTCCTTCATACTTTTCGTGAAAATATTTACACCATTTTTGAAAAGTTACTCCTTTTGTGTAAGAATTTTTGGCATAACATTTATACTTTTTCTTCGAATTTATACCTTTTGTGAAAGCCCAACTTAAAGCTATTTCGGAAGTCAGTTATACCTTTTGTGAAAAAAAAAATTCATCCAATTTATACCTTTTGCTTAAGCTTACACTTTCTCGTGAAAATACTTACACCATTTTTGAAAAGTTACTCCTTTTGAGTAAGAATTTTTGGCATAACATTTATACTTTTGTGCTTATATACTCTTTGACAAAAGGTGTAAGTTTGAAGAAAAAGTATAAATCTTATGACAAAAATTATTTCACAAAAGGAGTAACTTTTCAAAAAAAATATAACCACTTCCAGGAAAAGGTATAAGGTTAAGCAAAACGTGTAAATTTGATGAAATTATTTTTTCACAAAAGGTATAAGTGACTTCCGAAAAAGTTTTAAGTTGGGCTTCTACAAAAGGTGTAAGTTCGAAGAAAAGGTATAAATGTTATGCCAAAAATTCTAACACAAAAGGAGTAACTTTTTAAAAAAAATATAAGCACTTCCACGAAAAGGTATAAGTTTAAGCAAAAGGTGTAAATTTGATGAATTTATTTTTTCACAAAAGGTATAAGTGACTTCCGAAAAACCTTTAAGTTGGGCTTCCACAAAAGGTGTAAGTTCGACGAAAAGGTATAAATGTTATGCCAAAAATTCTTACACAAAAGGAGTAACTTTTCAAAAAAAAATATAAGCACTTCCACGAAAAGGTATAAGCTTAAGCAAAAGGTGTAAGTTTTCGTTTGTTTACACATTTGGTAAGTCAACTCACAAAAGGAGTAAGTGTTCATAAAAGGTGTAAATGATTTCGCAGAAGGCGTAAGTTTTCAGAAAAAGGTGTAAGTTTTCAGAAAAGGTGTAAGTTTTTACAAAAGGCGTAAGTTTTCAGAAATCAGTTACGCCAAAATATACGGCTTTTGTGAAAACTTATACATTTTTTGTGATCATTTACACCTTTAGTCATATAATATACTATTTTATTAATTTACCTAGAAAGTGACCCGCTTAGCAGGTCACCAATGTGTAAGTTTTCAAATATTTTGATATAACCCAATACATACAAATATGTAAATGCAAAATACAAGGGTGTAAGTGCCTTGCATACCATATGCAAGGCACACTTAAGAAAAGTCCTAAATTTAATATTCAAAAATAAAATAACAGAATTGGCCATATTAAACATGAAAATCAAATAAAAAGATAAAAACAATACAAGGATTAAACATTAGCACGACTCATTTAAACTAATTTAAATATTTTTTTCAGACACGGTGGTGCAGTTCAAGTGAGTTGATTTTCTGAATTCTTTGTTACTGTATATATTAGATTTAGCTTTATAGATTTATACTTATCTCCTTGTATTGTACATATAGTTTATCTCTATCTCTCTCTATACTTATCTAGGTTTGTGTCTATAAATAAATGCTCTCCTATTGTATTCCATTCATTCAATACAATATATATTATTTTTTTTTCTCTCTCTCAACCATTCTAACATGGTATCAAAGCTTTAGGTTCTTCACTTATAGCTTCTCTTTTTTGTTTTTTTTTTTGCGCTTCGTTCTGTATACAGTGGCACTACAACATTCATTTCATTAGCCATACACTTTGTTATCTTTGTTGTAGCACTGCTTCATCGTTCTTTTCAGATGATTCCAGTGGTCGTAATCACAAACCTGCGACACCATAATATTTGTCTCTTCCAAACGATTCTAGAGCCACCAACCACGCTCCTAACAAAGCTTAGACACGCTGTCACGCGCCACTTATTGTTCGGTGTGTCATTCACGACGCCACTAGCATCTACACGCACTACCACGCGCTGGTTGCCCTATGATCACACACTATGTATGCATCGCGTCTTGGCGTCCTTCGCTTCATCGCCGACGTTAGCCCTAAGCGTCGGCCAAGACTACAAGATGCCGTACGCCTTATGCTAATCGTGTCCGTAATGTGCATCTGCGACCCCTCTTGCTATCATCGCGCGCGACTCTCCTGAATCGTGAGCCGCGCACCTACTGACATCATCTTTGCACAACCAGACCTCTTTTCTAGCTATTTTCGACCTTCTGGACTCACTGGTACGCTCTGTTTTATTGATGCTTGCTCCTACAGCACTGTTTTTCTTTATTTTACGTCACCAAACCACTGTTATGGATCGTCATGATGCTTCTCATCCAATCTCTATTATCCTTCACGGCTCCAACTATGTGTTATGGGCCCAAGCCATGTTTGGTTTTCTGAAAGGGAAGCAACTTTGGCACATTATCACTGGGGATGTGGTTCAATCCGTAAAAGAGGTTCATGAAACAGTTGCCACATATGTAGACCCTTTAGAGGACTGGGACAGTAAGAATTAACAGATCATCACTTCGTTTCGAAATACTTCTGTTACCTCAATCAGTTTACAATTTGGTTGTTTTCAACTTGACTTCATGACTGCTCCTGCCAAAGACATTTGGGATCTTTTAACAGAACGTTATCAGACTACTGGTCTTGCTTATTAGTATCAGCTTCAAAGTCAACTTCATCGCCTACGTCAAGAGCCTGATTAGTCTGTTAATGATTTCCTCTCTCACATATATTACATGCGGGACGGCTCGCTCTCTTTGCACCTACCTGGCCTCATATTGAAGATGCTACTTTATTCACTCAGTATCGTAATCACCAACGATTGGTTCAGTTTTTCATGGCTCTCATTACCCAATTTGAGCCTGTACGTGTATCTCTGCTTCATCGCACTCCATTGCCCACTCTTGAGTATGTAATTTCTGAGTTATTATCTGAAGAGACTCATCTTGGCCCTCTGAAGACTCATTATGTGGATATAGTTCTTGTCACTCCTCAATCACTGAGTTCTTACGCACCAACCACCTAGCGGCCCACATCTTGTAATTATTGTCAGAATCGAGGCCTTCTTTCTACTCATCTTCTGCTTCATTGCCCGATCGGATCTGTCGATCTGTAGCAAGATCGATTATAGTCGATTCGGCAAGATTGTTTTTTAATCCAGACCGCTCATCTACTACTTGTGAAAATTTCTCATGAGGTCGTTCACAACGTCCTAGGAATCAGTCTAGATCTTTGCCTACTCATCGCACTGCTACTGCTGCTGCTGCCTCTGAGGAATTTTCTGAGCCTTTAGATCCAGCCACTCCTATCTTTTCCCAAACTGATGTTGAAACCATGTTGAAACAGTTTCTCAACACCTCTGGTACACCTCTTTCTACTGCTCTGTCTGTGACTTCAGGTACATCTTTCTGGTATTTTGACTTAGCCTGTTGCAATCATATGATTTCTAGTTCTACCCTATTTTCTTCTATTTCTTCCTCTCCTTCTATTCCTTCCATTCATACTACTGATGGTTCTTTTATGTCTGTAAGTCATATTGGTTTTGTTTCTACCTCTCATCTATCCATATCAAATGTTTATCTTATTCCTGCTCTCATTTAAAATCTTATTGCTATTAGTTAATTATGTGAGCTTGGTCTAATTGTCACATTTTCTATTAATGGTTGTTTGGTACAGGACCCTCAAACTATTTGATCTGTTTCTCATGAACCATTTGATCTTATACATTATGATATTTGGGGACCATCACCTACTACCACTATGAGGGGATCAAATTACTTTGTTGTCTTTGTTGATGAATTTTCACGTTTTACATGGTTATTTCTCATGAAAAGTCGATCAGAACTCAAGCAACTTTATTACAATTTTGCAAACATGGTCCAAACCCAATTTTCTAAAATCATCAAAATTTTTCAATCTGATAATGCTATGGAATATCGAGATCTTGACTTTCTCTCATTCCTTTAGCGTCATGGTACTCAGCCTCATCGTTCATGTGCTGGCACGCCCCAACAAAATAGCCATGCTAAACGGAAGTATAGGCATATTCTTGACACTACTCGAGCCTTTCTTATCTCTTCCTTGTGTCCTGAATATTTTTTTGGGGAAACTGTTCTTACTGCTGTCTACACTATCAATTGTGTTTCCACTCCTACTATCCAAAACCAAACTCCTTATGCATGTTTACATGGCACTAGTCCTCCATACACAAATTTTTGGGTTTTTGGGTCTCTATGCTTTGTTCTCCTCCAACCTTATGATTATATCAAACTTGAAACCCATTCTTGTCTTTGTTGCTTTCTTGGGTATGAAATTGAACAAAAAGGCTATCGTTGTTGGGATCCTATCTCTAAACATCTTCGTGTTTCTTGTCATGTGGTTTTCTAAGAGCATAAGATGTTTTCATCCTTATTTTCGTTCCACTTATCATCATCTTCTACTTCTATTCTATTTACTAATCCTTCTATCGATCTCTTCTCTAATGCCTTTGATGTAGGTTCCTTCTCTTTAGAGACACCTTTGCCTATACTTGATCTTGTCCCGACTGCTCCCTCTGGTGGTCCCGTTGAGTCTCCTATCACCCTACCAAATCCTCATCACACTGGTCGTCCACATCAGGTAACTCAACTATCTGTTCATCTTTGTGATTATATTGTCGGGTCTACTACATTTTCTACTTGTGAACCTACCTCCTATCGTGAGACTTGTACTAATCCTATTTGGCAACAAGCTATGACTGATGAATTACAGGCTTTAGACAAAACTCATACCTGGGATGTTACTGATCTTCCTTCTAGAAAGACTGCGATTGGCTGCAGATGGGTATACAAAATCAAGACCCATTCTGATGGCTCTATTGAGTGCTACAAAGCTCGTCTTGTTGCAAAGGTCTTCCCGAAGAGTATGGCATTGATTATGAGGAAACTTTCGCTTCGGTTACTTGGCTTACCTCTGTGCGTAGCTTACTTGCTGTTGTCGCTGCTCGCCACTGGGATCTTTCTTAGATGGATGTCAAAAATGCCTTCCTTAATGGTGATCTTTTTGAGGAAGTCTACATGCAACCTCTCCCTGGGTTTGCTTATCCAGCTCATAAGGTTTACAAACTACAATGTACTCTCTATGGTCTCAAGCAAGCTCCATAAGCTTGGTTTACAAAATTCAGTTCCACCATCTTTGACTTCGGTTTCACCTCCAGCTCATATGACTCTGCTTTATTTGTTCGGACCACTTCTCATGGCACCACTCTTCTTCTTCTTTACGTGGATGATATGATTATCATTGGTGATGATATGGCTAGTATTCTTAGCCCCAAACAATTTCTCAATCGACAGTTTGAGATGAAAGACCTTGGTACTCTTAATTATTTCTTAGGGGTTAAAATCTCTCATGATTCCACTGGTTATTATTTGTTACAAGCCAAATATGCATCCGATCTTTTGGAACGTTCTGGTCTTACCGATTGCAAGACCACCTCTACTCCCATTGATCCTCAGACTCGTCTCACTCCTCTAGACGAGGATCTGCTTTTTGATGTTACTCTTTATTGCCAACTGGTTGGTAGTCTTGTTTATCTCACTGTGACTTATGCTGACATTGCCTATGTTGTCCATCTTGTTAGTCAGTACATGTCTGTTTCCCGTACCTTGCATTACACTGCTCTACTTCGCATACTTTGCTACCTTAAAGGCACTATGTTTCATGGACTCCACTACTCCCCTCACTCTTCTCTCAAGCTTCGTGCCTTTTCTGATGCTGATTAGGCTGGGGATCCTACTGATCGACGCTTTACCACGGGTTTTTGTTTCTTCTTAGGAGATTTTCTTCTTACTTGGTACAGTAAGAAACAGTCTCTCATTGCTCGCTCTAATCTTGGTTGAATACCGCGCTCTTGCTGACACTACTCAGGAACTTTTATGGTTTCGTGGGCTCCTTGCTGATATGGGTGTTTCTTCCCCTGGTGCCACATCTCTCTATTGTGACAATCAGAGTGCCATTCAGATTACTCACAATGATGTCTTCCATGAGCACACCAAACATATTGAGATTGATTGTCATTTCATTGGACAGCATGTTACACGTGGCACTGTTCATCTTCTTCCTATTTTTTCTACTGATCAACTTGCTGATATTTTCACCAAGGCTCATCCTCCTAGTCTTTTTAGTGATCTAGTTTCCAAACTCAAGTTGGTTGATGCTTACCAACCTGGAGTTTGAGTGGGGCTGTTACTATATATATTAGATTTAGCTTTATAGATTTATACTTATCTCCTTGTATTGTAGATATAGCTTATTTCTATCTCTCTCTATACTTATCTAGGTTTGTGCCTATAAATACAGGCTCTCTTATTGTATTCCATTCATTCAATATAACACATTATTTTCTCTCTCTCTCTCTCTCTCTCTCTCTCTCTCTCTCAACCATTCTAACACTCTTGATGACCAGATGTTTACTTCATTTCTCGCCAATTGCATTTTTCACAAAGCGAGTCGACTGCAGTAAGAATAGAATTGCCATTAGACTACACCATAATAATTGCAATTGCAATAGTATGACCGAGTGTTTCTCTGTTATTTTTGGATGTGATCACAATAATAGAAATTCCATATGTTACTGCCATTGATGTTACTGTCAACCACATGACTGCAACTAGAATCCACATGAAAATTTTGCTCTTGAATGGCAATCCACTTATGAGCAACAAGATTGTGCTTAGGGATGCAACAAATTCTATCGTGGAAGCACGAATGAAATATAAGTATGAATATAGATAATTAGAAGCCATTACAGCTTCTTCCGCTCTGTGTCCGTCTAAAGTGTCTTGCCAAAAGCCACCTGGAGGGCTCATCGCAGCTTGGAAAGCTATTATTGCAATGAGCGTTGCCAACTTTATTGTTTCCTTTTTCTTAGCTAGCCACTCTAACCGTCTGATATCGTTGTTGCTCATGGCTCCAACTTTTTTGAGTTTATTTTCATTTGGATTTTCTAAATCCGTTCTAATTTGTGCTAAAATGTCCAATGATGTGTACTCGCTAGCATTTTTTATGTTTACATCAAGTGTCATGTTGGTAAGCAAGTAGTTTAAGGCCTACCAAAAATAATAATAATAATAATAATAATTAATATATTAGTTAGTTGCTACTTTGGCGAAATCAATTTTTTGGTTAATGAAAAAAAAAAGAAAAGAAATTTTCTTAATTATGGTCATACCTCGATTTGCTTATATATACAATAAAAAATTAAATTACTTGAACTTAACTTGTGTTCAGTTTGTAAGAAGCTTATTCGAAATCGATTTAATATGTAAACAAGCTTGAACATAATTTTAGAGTCATCAATTATCAAACTTAAGTTTAAACAAAATTAGTTCACTCGACTTGCAGTACTAACCGGCAATGAGTAATGATTCAGAGCTCTAGAGCTGGGCTTTAAACCCAGCTTTAGTAACGTGGAAAATAAAAAAAAAAATAATTAAAATATCACATCATATGGAACCCATCACATATTAGAGTTCTCTAGATCTCTTTATTTATTAGTGGTGGGTGGCAACCAAAACAATGGGTATGGGATTGGATGTGGTGATTGCAATAGGGTAATTTTATTTATTTATTTTCAAAATTTTGACTTTTCAACTTGAGATTTCATTTGGAAAGTGGGTTAGTTTTTTACCTTTTTAATTTTTTAGCTTTTTGATTATTTTAATCTGGGACTAAAAAGTTTGTTTGAGTTGGATTTTTTGACTTTTGTGTGAGAAAAATTGAAATGATTATGGTTTGAATATGACATTTTATCTTATTGACTTTTTAATTTATTTTATCTTTTAGTGATTAATTTAACCCCCAACCTCAAAAAAGTCACTTGCCAAATAAGAATAATGTGATTTTATTTGAGGGGAACTGTAACAATTTTAGTAACAAACAACATCTAATAGACAATTTTGATAACTGAAGCCATTTGCCAAATGAGAATAGTGTAATTTTATTTGAGGGGAAATTTAGCCATTTTAGTTACAAACAACATCTAATAGACAATTTTGATAACTGACGAGAGTATCTAGTCCGTTATCAAATTGAACGATGCTTATTTGGTTGTTGTGGGTCTTGATTCGGGTTTATCTCAATAATTTAGACCGTTTAATTTGTAAATTTTTTTGAGTATGCTGATCGAATATCAATAGACATTTCATTATATAACATTTTCGTCAATTACATACATAATTTTCAAAATAAATTGTGATAGAAATATGATATGAAAAAATTGAACTTGTCGAGTATTTTATCCCTGTTAAAAAATCATATTGATCAAATATCGATAGTTATTTGATTGGAACAGATTTTTGTCAACAGCAAATATAATTTTTAAAATAAATTATTGACAAAAATTTGATCCGATCAAGTAGCTATCGATATCCAACCAACGTGATTTTTTACAAGATAAAGTACTCAACAGGTTCTATACATTGAATGGTTCGGATTATCGAAACAAGATTTGTGATGCATCCCACGGACCCAACGGCACTGTATAATTCACTTTGTGGCCTAGAGACAAGTTACCCATATAAATAAATGTTTATCAATGTGAATTATATTTTTAGAATGTCACAAAATTTTGGTATGAAATTATGTATCACATTAGAATATGGGAAAGTACCTACTATCTTCCGTTTTTTTTTTCTTGTTTTGGTGGAAATTAGCTAATATGCAAAGAAACTTCACAGAAAAACATGTGAAGGAGGGATGATACATAACACGGTTAAGTTTACCGTGTATGCCTACCGGCTACCAAAAGTTAAAATAAAAAAAATAAAAATAAATTATGAATAAATTTATTGTGATTTGTTTAAAATATAGATTATTTTATGTGATTACAAAAATTACAAGTACTCCTTGTCAAAATGTTTTATTTAACAAAATTAACAGAAAAAATTAAATTTCCAACTATTATCTTATGCAACAATAAAATTATCATAATTATTAATTGAAATATATTTATGACATCATTAAAAATTATTAATTGGCTTTGGCATCATTTGGGATGGTGCTTTTTAGTTAAAGTAGCCAAAAAGTCAATATACCTAATCGTATCATTCTTATTTTTCGGCACGTCTTTTCATAAAAAATTAAAAAAACTAACTAAAATAGGATTCGTTTGAGATATGGGTTGATTTTTTGACTTTTTAGCTATTTTAGCCTGGGGCTAAAGAGTCTTGTTTGAGATAGATTTTTTTTTACTTTTTTGACTTTTGTGAGAAAAAAAATGAAATGATTATAATTTGGATGTGACATTTTGTTTAATTGGATTTTTTAACCTATTTTGTCTTTTTGTAGCTAAAATAGCCAAAAAAATCAGGCTTTTTAGCATGTCAAACGAAGGCATAGTCACTTTCCAAACACCCTGTTAATGATTTATTAATAAAATTGTTATTTGTTATGTAATTAGAATTTTGAAGAGGCGACATGTAATTTTCAGAATCACATAACACAATTCATATTTTAACTAAACATGAAGGGGTGTTTTTGTAATTTACCCAATAAAAAGTAAAAAATAGAAACAATTGGAATAGTTTTTCAAAATTATGTTTTTATTTTTAATTTTTTTTTTCAAAAAATAATTTGGTAAAAAATTATGAAAAAGGTAAGTTCTTATGATCTGGAAACAATACAATAAGTTCTATTATTTTTATATAATTATATTTTAATTCACACTCTTTCTTATTATTAATTTGGTAGTTATATAAATGAAAAAAAATAGTTTTGTTATGTTTTTTAAGTTAAGATTTTATTTTATTTTTTATTATTATTTTTTTTTCACACCATCTACGTTAGTTTCAATATTTTAGTTTTAATTAAAAAGAAATTTGATTCACATTTTTAAGGCTTGAACTCATTACTTTCCTTTCAGTAATGCTAGGTATCATGAAATTTTTTTCATGAAAATAATCATGAAAGCTTTGTGACCTTTGGATTACACTTAGAATAAAACACCACACACTAATCATGATAATTCAAAGATCATAAATTTTTCATAATCATTTTCATAATAAAATTTTCATGATCCCTAATTTTTCCCCTTTCCTTATAAGTGTTTTTAACGCAAAAATACCCATGAGAAACATGTATTACAATTTGAGCCAAAATAAACCGCAAAGTTTCTCAAGTCTCAAACTGCATCGTTGACCTGATGAATTTCGGTGCAACATGGTAAGAGGGAAGAGTCGTCCACTTACAAAACCACAAGTGTCCAAAAATAATTTTTAGTTTTGAAACTCAAAAACTGTTTTAATTTTTTAGACTCTGTATTATTGAGTAAATTTTTTTCATATTTATTTTCTTTACTTTTTAAATTCACTTCATTTAGATGCATTTAAAACATAAAATATTTGTGTTTAAAAATTTCTTCACAAATACAATTTTCACTAAATTTAAGTGTATTTAGATAGGTTTATCGAAAAAGATTTAAAAAATTTATTAAAATATTAAAAATTTCACTAAGACAAAAAAAAAAAAAAAAAAAAAAAAAAAAATGAAGACAAAAAAACTCAAATACAATTTCCAAAAACTAAATCAAACACCCAAGGGCTAAGAATATTTTGTCCAGTTTGGTATCATTTTTTTTTAAAGTCTATATTAAACAGTGAAAATTTTAAATTTATGTGAAACTAATTTTTTATTTAAAAAAAAAAAAATTAAAAAACAAGTGTTTGAAGTCTCTTAAAAAGAGCATTGTATTCAAATTTTTTTCTTCCAGAAAACACTTTTCGGAAACTTTCTGCCAAACTAACTCTATTTTATTTGGTTAGTTGTATGAATGGAAAAGAATAAAAAAAAAATTGTCATCTATTTTTAATTAAAAAATATATTTATTTTTGTTTATTTCAGTGTGTACCCATCATCAACATTAATTTCAATTGTTTTAGTCATACTAAAAGGAAAATCAATATAATTATATTAAAAGTGTGGGCAAACTATATTTTCTCCAAATTTCAAGGAAGCGAATGTAATTTTATATATTAAGAGGTTTGGAAAAAAATAGTCAACCCCATACTTTTAATATTATCAGAAGATAATAAATTTAAGAAAAAAATTCATTTTTACATCTCAAGATAAATTTACTATCCAAAAGAAGATAACAGAATTGCATACATTAAACATAAAGATCAAATATAAAGTTAAAAACAACATAAGGATCAAATATTAGCACAACTCCCTTAAACCAACTTAAATATTTTTTTAGACACCCTGATGTAGTTCATCCGAGTTTTTTTTTTTCTTCTTTTGAGCGAATGAGGAAATAAGGTGAGACTTACGAGAAAACCTCACCTAGGCAATTGTTGACTAGGAAGGTTCTGAATTCTCTTGGTGACTAAATGTCTACTCCATTCCTCGCCAACTATCTTTTTCACTAACCGAACTGTGTGCAGTAAGAATAGAATTGCCATTACACCACACCACACAGTAATTGCAACTGCAATTGTATGACTAAGTGGTTTTCTGTCAATTTTTGGTGTGATCACAACAATAGAAATTGCATATGTTACTGCCATTGATGTAATGGTCAACCACATGATCGCGACTAGGATCCACATGAAAATCCTTCTCTTGAATGGCAATCCACTTACGAGCAACAAGATTGTGCTTAGGGATGAAACAAATCCGACTGTGCTAGCACGAATAAAATATGGGTATGAATGTGGATAATTATAAGCCATTCTGACTTCTCCACTGTGTCCGTCTGAATTGTCTTGCCAAACACCACCTGGAGGACTCATCCCAGCTTGGAAAGCTATTGTTGCAATGAGCGTTGCCACCAACATTATTGTCTCCTTTTTCTTTGCCAACCACTCAGACTGTCCAACATCCTTGCCGCTCATGGCTCCGGCTTTTCGGAGTTTATTTTTAATATCATCTGAATTTTTCACATCCTTTTTAATTTGTTCTAGAATGTCCAATGCTGTGTACTTGCTAGCATTTTTTATGTTTACATCTAGTGTTGCATTAGTAAGCAAGTAGTCTAAGGCCTGCCCATGCACACACACAAAAAAAGAAAAAAAAAAAAAATAATTAATTACTTCATGTAATATGTTAGTTAGTTGCAACCTTGGCAAAATCATTTTTTGGTTAATGAAAAAAAAAAAAAAAATGATCATGGCCATACCTTGATTTGTTTATTCGCCACAGCTAGATGTAATATGGTGTTGCCTCTTTCATCTTTAGCATTCACAAACTCTTTATTTTTAATGGTATTCAAAAGTTCTTCCAGACAATCTAATTGGCCGCGCATCACACATAAATGTAAGATGGTCTCACCTCGGTCCATCACGATCTCAGCTGCTTGGGAATTGGCTTGAACTAACGCTTTCAACACATCGACCTCGCCCTTCATGACCGCAAGATGAAGGGGGTTTTTACCATCTTTGTCACGAGCTAAGCACATGTCAGGATCTATCGATGTCAATGCTTGAACAACATTAACGTGCCCCTTTACCGATGCTAGGTGAAGGGGTGAGCGTTGTGAAGAGTCCAGAATGTCAGCAAGATCTGGATTTCGACCCAGAACTGCCCTCACAAATTCTGCATGCCCGCGCAATGCAGCTACATGCAATGGACTCCAACCGAACCCACCAAAGTTCACTCTATCGAGAACTAGTGGATCTTCTCTGAGTATTTGATGTAATAATGTGACATTGCCTTTTATTGCTGCTTCGTGAAGCCTCTGTTCCATTCCCTCTAGCTCTCTATGACAATGAATATGAATATATGAGCAATGCAAAAGAAAAAGAGCTGTGAATATAGAAATGTGCAGGAAGTCTGTATTATTTATAGACCCAAACGGTAGAATATGGGAAAGCGCCTGCTATCTTCCATTTTTTTGTCTTTTTATTTATTATTTATTTTTTTTTTGGGGGGGGGGGGGAGGAAGTTGGATAACATATGCAAAGAAACTTCACAGAACGTATATAATGATACATAGCACGGTTAAATTTACTGTGTATGCCTACCAGCTACCAAAAGTTAAAATAATTAAAAAGTAAATTATATATAAATTATATAGACTGTTTCATGTGATTATAAAAATTGGTACTTCTTGCAACATTAGTTATACACACATTTAAAAGGGATACACCATATGCACCTTTAGTTATATCATTTTATTTTTTAATTATGATCAATTTTTTCTTTAATTATAATATTATTTTAATTATGATTCACAAATTTTTTAATTATATCTCATATTACGTTTAATTATGATAATTTTTTTTAATTATGACTTTATAAGGTGCATATATCATAATATTTCCGATTATTTATGGACACAAACATTAGAATATAGGAAAGCACCTACTATCTTCCATCTTTTGTTTTTTTGGGGGGGTGAAATTGGATAACATATGCAAAGAAACTTCACAACGGGGTGGGATCTTCTGTCCCAAATTTGTGTCCCAACACCCTGTCCCACTCTTCAAGGGCTGCCATCTGTCTATAATTAAAGAGCAAAAAGACTCTGTCTAACTTTCCGTGAACCCATCAAACCTGCGAAAGCATTGACGTCTCCAACTACCAATTCTTCCTCCCCTCCTTGCCCTTGTCCTAAACTCTTTACAGTAACCGTCGACTGACCCATTGAAAAGCATTCATCGGCAAAATGAATAACAGTTGTTTAGGGAATTGGGTCTCTACTGTTTATGTTTTTATAATCAGTCGGCGGTGGATCCAACCCCAGAAGAACATATATGGAGGGCTGGTACATAACACGGTTAAGTTTACCGTGTATGCCTATCGGCTACCAAAAGCTAAAATAATAAAAAGTAAATTATAAATAAAATTATTGTGATTTACTTAAAATATAATTTATTTTATGTGATTATAAAAATTATAAGTACTTATTGTCAGAATTTTTTATTTAATAAAATTAATATAAAAAAAATTAAATTTCCAGCTATTATCCTATGCAATAATAAAATTACCATAATTATTAATTAGAATATATTTTTAATATCACTAAAAATTATTAATTGATTTAGGGCATCCACAGTGGACTAACTAACACACAAGTTAGTGTCAGAGGTTAATTTTTGATCAGCCAAAATTGTTGTTTGGCACTGCAATGGAAATGTTAACTCCTTTGTTAACACTGTCAGATGTTAACATGCTAGCCTCAGTTAGCAAACATTCTAACCAACCATCACAGGAACAAAAGAGAGAGAGAGAGAGAGTGGGATTCACTAGTTGCTAGCAGTCGAAATGACATTCAAGAAGAAGTAAGAGAAAGAGAGAAAAGAGAGAGAAGAGAGGTGAGAGAAAATAAGTTATTAACATTATTATTTTATTAATTTAAATATATTTATATATCATTTAATACATACTTTAACATATCTATTACACCACCACTCATTCTCTAAAATTAACAAACTCTTAACATACCTTAACATATATTTTTGGGCCCCACTCTTATTACTTTTTGTCATATAATATACTAGTTTTTAGCTACTCCATTGTGGATGCTCTTAGGCACTATTTGGGATGGTGATTTTTGGCTAAAACAATTAAAAAGTCAAAACACTTTTACTCTTTTATGTCTTTTTGTAAAAAGTTACAAAATTAACTAAAATAATTACTTTTCAAACACCTTGTTAATGATTTTTTAATAAAAGAGTCATTTATTATGTAATTAAAATTTTGAAGAGGCGGGATGTAATTTTCAAAATCACAGAATACAATTCATATTTTAAGTAAATATTAAGGGATATATTTGTAATTTATCCGATAAAAAAAACAATTGGAATAGTTTTTCAAAATTATGTTTGATTGAGTTTTTAGAATTTTTATTTTATTTTTTTGAAAAATTAATTTGGTAAGAAATTATGAAAAAAAACTAAGTGAAAGGTAAGTTCTTGTGGTCTAAAAATAATACAGTAAGCTATATTATTTTTACATAATTATAATTTAATTCATATAATACTAATCTCATTCTCATTAGTAATTTGATAGTCATATATAAATGAAAAAAAATGGTGTTGTTATGTTTTTTAAAATTAAAATGTATATTTTATGTTCTTTATTCTTTTTTCTTTATACCATCTATGTTAGTTCCAATTCTTTTGTTTTAATTAAAAAGAAATCTATATAATTATGTTAAAATTATAAGACTTTCTATATTTTCTTCAATATTGTGTTTGTTCACACAAACGCTTCAAAATAAATCTAATACACAGGTCAAACACTTGATATTTAAATAAAGATATGAAGTATGTGTTAGATACTTTTTTGTTAAGCCTTTTTATTTTATTTTATTATTTGCTCTTATTTAACTATGTCGTTATATGTAGGGTTGTGCATTGAGTTATTCGAATCGCAAAAACCACCCAATCCAATCCGAACCGCATACAAATGAGCAGTTTCGAGTGTAGAGTAAGGTTGGGTGCGGTTTAGATTATTCCTTCATTGCGGATTGCGAGTTTCACTCGCATTGCAAGCAGCCGCCCGTAGTAAACATTTTTTTTTATTTTAAAAAATTTGGAATTTGCGTGTTTTAATCGTTGATGTTGGTGCAAATTTAATTTCTAGGCAAAATATTCAATTTGACAAAGTTGAGCCCGAAATCTTAGGTGACGAGATCTATTTTTTATTTATTTATTGTTGATGCTGGTGCAAATGAACATTTCTTTATGATATAGTTCCTACCCCAGTATTCTTTTTTTCTTTTCTTTTTTTATTGTTTAATACTATTCTACTTATCTTCTAAATGCAAAAAAACACAATGAACGTCCTTTCTATTTATCAGTATATACGTTTATATAATTTCATTTTCCTTATATTTCATTGCCTTGGAGAAATTGAAGATCCATTTATACATACATAATTTTTTGATCGGCAAAATAAATCTTTATTGATGAATCAAGAAAGATGAAAAACATCAATAAAGAGGGGCTCAGAGCTAGGACAAGCTCAAAGCACCAGTTGGTGAGAAACCAACAAGATGAGAGAACAAAGGAACAAAAGAAAGCCCGACAAGCAGGCGGTAGCTCGGAAAAGCTCCAAGACAACTCTACCATCATTTTTGATACCAAAAGCGTAATGATGCTTCACTTTAATTCCAATTTTGAGCAACCCAAATTATTGAGGGAATCTAGCGACCCAATGATAGAAGCCCCAAAAACATTGCAATCACAGCCAAACACCAAGAAACTAAGGCCCTCTAATTGCCATACCAAACCAGACCAAGGCAGTAGCACCAAGAGCTCCACAATCACCACCAGCATACTATCCCAACAATGCAGTCCGAACACACCAAAGCACCGACTTCACACACTACCAGTAGGGTGCTACAACCAGCAAAAAGGAGTATACAAACTAGGATCACTCTTTAACACTCCACTTCTAGCAAAACACAGACTGACAGCACACACCCCAAACCAGGTTCAACAGCACAGACTGCAGATAAATAAAACCAAACCAGGCTGCAATTACAGTCAATCAAACTTTAATTCTGTCAAGATTGAAGACTATATCCTCCACAGAATGCTGCAGACCTCCAGAGCTCTGTTTGCACCACAAAGCTATCCTCACTTTCACCAATTCAGCCAAAGCAAACCTGTCAACACACTTTTGCTGAAAAAGGCACTCATTCCTAACTTTCCAAATTGACCACAGCACTGCGACTGGCACTACTTTCCACAATGGTTGAATCGACTTCTTGAATTTGTAACCCGCCCACCATTGTAACAGAGCCTCAACTGACCCAGGCATCACCCAGACCAGATCCCACCATTTCACCATGTCTGACCATACATTCCAGACCAAAGGACACGACAGAAACAAATGGTTCAAAGACTCCTCATCTGACTTACACAGCATGCACACTGTGTTAGCTTCAGAGTTCAACACACCAATCCTCTTTAAGAATACAGAAGTTTTAATTCTTCCTTTCCAAGCTAACGGTACCAAAATTTCACCTTGGGTGGTGCGAGTTCTTCCACAAAGATATCTCGCTACACTTACGTTGGACCTTTTGACAAGATCCACCACTTCGGGGACGCACCCAATCGAGTAAGATCTGAAGGATTTCCCATCCATAGGCAAGAATCCTCTTGGTGCGAAGAATGTGAGTGCCCTTAGATCCCCTTGCAACCTATCAATCTCCTCCTCCTCCCAAGCAAACAAAGATCTGCTAAACAGAAGACTCCACTCCAATGCCGACCCTCTTTTTTGGTACATCTGCCAAAGTGTACTTCCCTTCTCCACAGACAGCCTGAATAGCCTGGGAAAT
The DNA here is from genome assembly GCA_025200525.1 of Camellia lanceoleosa. Taxonomy (NCBI): domain Eukaryota; kingdom Viridiplantae; phylum Streptophyta; class Magnoliopsida; order Ericales; family Theaceae; genus Camellia; species Camellia lanceoleosa. The sequence goes on along the minus strand of CM045769.1, from coordinate 128,743,272 downwards.
TCCATCTTCAAACTACGATTATTAAGCCACTTGTCCTCCCAAAAAAGAAGTCTTTGCCCATTTCCTACTAGAACTTTGAAATTAGATAAATAGTGCTCAATCAAAGCTGGGCTGTATGCACCAAGATGGACTACGTCAGACCAAATCTTAGACACAGAACCAGACTCAGGGATGGAAGGAACCCAGCCACCATCACCTGACCCATATTTGCTTCTCACTATTTGTTTCCATAGAGCTCTGTCCTCCACTCCATATCTCCACCACCATTTTAACAAAAGGCAAGCATTGACTTCTCTTAAACTTCTTAGCCCCAGACCCCCTTGTGACTTATCCACAGTGAGATCCACCCATTTCACCAAGTGGACTTTCCTCTTAATTTCAGTTTTGCCCCACAAGAAAGCTGCCTGAATCTTCTCAATCTGCCTTGCTACTCCCACCGGGATTTTGAAGATTGACATAAAATAGATGGGCATACTAGAGAGGGCTGACCTTATCAAAGTTTTAGCGAAGACATAAGACAAGACTTTTCTCTTCCAAATTAGCTAGCTTCATCTCACTTTTTCAATCACAAGGTTGCTGGTGCTTTTTCTATTGGGGTTAGCCAGAGGTAGACCCAAATAACTGAAGGGGAGCTTGTGGCTAGGACAATTGAAAATGGAGGTAAACTGGCTGACCTCACCCTCAGATAAACCCACGCCACACAACAAGCTTTTGTGAAAATTGAACTTTAAACCGGAGAGCACCTCGAAGCATGAAATTCTTTTAATGTTCACCAATTCATCTCTTTCGGCTTGACAGCAGAATATGATTGAATCATCTGCAAATTGCAGATGAGAGAATGACAAATCACTATGCCCCACCGTAGCTCCTTTAACCAGCCCCAGCACCTTAGCTCTTTCAATCAATATGTTCAAACCTTCTGCAACAATATTGAACAAAAGGGGAGATAAAGGATCTCCCTGCCTAAGCCCCCTCTGAGGAGTGAATTCTGTTGTTGGGGATCCATTTACCAGAACTGATACTCTGGAAGATGAAAGACATGATTTAATCCAACCTAACCATTTTGCCCCAAGGCCGAAATTCATCATCATAGAAAATAGAAACTCCCAATTGACTGAATCATATGCCTTTTCGAAATCCAACTTTAGAATGATGCCTCTCAATTTTGCAGCTTTCCACCAATGTACTACTTCATTAGCGATCAAAACACCATCAAGAATATATCTGCCACCCAAAAATGCTGTTTGAACTTCACTAATGATTCCTGGCAATACTCTTTTCAACCTTTTCGATAGCACTTTAGCAAGAATTTTGTAGATCGAGTTAACTAAACTAATGGGCACGAAATCATTTAAGTCATGAGATCGCCCTTTTAGGTATGAGGGTTATAAAAGAGCTGTTCAGACCCGAAACAATCTTCCCATTAGTGTGGAACTCGTCCATGAACTGAAGGATTTCACCCTTCATAATCTTCCAACATTTTTGGATGCAAGCCAGACTGAAACCATCCGGACCCGGGGCCTTATTGCCGTCACAATCTTTTACTGCCGCCCAAATTTCCTGCTCTGAAAACTCTGCTTCTAAGGTTACAACCTGCCCAGCAGAAGAAATGGATGCAAATGGGCCAAGAAGCTTAGGCCTGGAAGTCCAAGACTCAGAGAAAACTTTCAGGAAATGCCTATGAACCACTAGCTTCATTGTGTTGGGATCCCCCACTCTAACCCCGTCCTCCACAACTGTATCAAGTAGGTTTCTTCTTTGCCTAGAACTAGCCATCAAATGGAAAAACCTTGTATTCTTGTCCCCACATTTAGCCCACAGCATTCTAGATTTTTGGTGCCACAAGCTTTCCTTCCTTCTATGCAAATTCCAAACTAGCCCTCTGACTTCTCTCCTTAATTTTGCTTCTGCTTCTGACAGAGTTCTTACTTCGGCCACCAAGTCCATAGCATGTAAATCCTCTTCCGCTTTCTTGAGATCTGTTTCCACATGACCAAACACCTCTATATTCCATCTTCTAAGACTGGCTTTGAGAGACGCAAGCTTCCTCATCAGTCTAAACCCCGCCCAACCCGGAGGACCTTGAATCTCCCAAGAGCTCTTCACTGCGGGTATGAAATTAGGGTGAAGTAACCAGGCATTAATGAATTTAAAAGATCTAGGGCCCCAATTCCTCTCCTCCTCCTTTATTATAATTGGGCAATGATCAGAAATCGTTCTGGGCAGTCCCCACTGCTTGAAAGAGAACTGGTCAATCCACCTACTCTCCATAAGGAACCTATCTATCCGACTCCATCTCTCCCCATCTTGTGCATTACACCACGTGAACCTTCTTCCCTTCATAGGCAAATCTACAAGACCCAACTGATCAATCATGTCATTAAAATCGTTCATACCTCTGTCCCTTCTAGAGCTCCCCCTCCTTTCACTTAGGAATCTGATCTCATTAAAATCTCCATCCATGCACCAAGGAGTCGAGTAGTAGAGTTTCAGATTCTTTAAAGATTCCCACAGTTGTCTTCTTTTACCCACATCGTTGGGAGCATAGACATTCACCACCGAGCGTTCAAAGGACTGACCACTGATACCTGATAAAATGATAAAATTTCTGGAGCCACAACAATCAACAACCTTGAATCTGTCAGGGTGCCAGATGCACAATAGGCCTCCAGCCCTGCCATCAGCACCTACTTCCATATATTTCATTTTATCAAAAGGCCAAATAGATTTAATGAGAGTTGCTTCCAGATTACTTCTCTTAGTTTCTTGAAATAACACCATATCCACCCCTCTTTCTTTTAACATGTTCCTAACTTTACTCATTTTCTCTGGCCTACTTAGACCACGCACATTCCACGACATTATCTTCATAAGACAGACTTCAAAACACCTAAACTCCTTTTTTAGGTAATCAGGCTTCATCTGCCCGAGCCCCATTTATAATCCTCTCCAAATCACAAGTTTCTAGCTTTACAATCAGGTTTACTACGATATCCTCCTTTCCACCGAAATCAATGCCTAACCTTTTCCCAAGTTGTATTGTTGCTTTAGCCTTCTTCATCAGCTTGCCCTTCATCACGCTTGATTCTCTGTCAGACGAGTGTGAGGAAAGTCTGGTCGTTGTTCAAAATGGCACCCCTACTGAAGCTTTGAGGTAGAATTCTCCCTTGTTGAAGAGCCTTTCCACCCCTATTTGCTGAACCACTCCTCCTTGCAGTAGTTTGACCTATGCCGATGGTAGTAATGTCCCCCCAAACCTGTCGTGAACTACCCTCACCTATCTGCAGACTTGTATGGGCTCTATCGGCAATGGGCTGTAATCGATCCACACTTTCACTCAAATCAGAGGAGGAAGGCCCAGCTGGCCTTAAAGGGCAGACTTCACCTTGGGCTCTGGGAATTACTACTTCCAAATTAATATTGGGCCTTATATGTTCAGGCCCATTTAATTCCATAAGAAACCCACCTGTACGCCTGCTATCAACTAAGCTTTGGGGCTGCACCGCCACCTCTTGTGAATCTTCGCCTACACTCTTCGGACCGACATCATGACTACCTCCCCCATTTTTTGAATTTTCTGACTTTTCCAACCCAGCTCCTGACATCCCTAGCATGGGTTGAGCCACCCACCTATCCCTTTCTTCCATAGCGTGTGCAGTCCCCTCGATTGTGACTTGCACTACGCTTACCAACTCATTAGAATCTGCCACAACAGACCTGCTACCACCTTCCATGCCTACCACCTTCCTTCCATCCTTGTCACCGGAATTCATGGCAGTTGGACTACCTGAGCTTGAGATTAAACCTCCGAATGTGATGCCTGCACACCCCTATACTTGGACCTTCTGATATAAGAGGCTCTTCAATCACCCGAATTGGGTACTGCTGACCATTACTAGTTAGATTAATCACTTGATTAATAAACTCGCTACTACGAGTAATAATTCGCACTTTACCGCACACGAAAGACTTCATAGAACTCGTGTCTTCATCAATTTGAAGAACTCCTCCCCAGATGTTGCCCACCGCTTTAAAAGTGCCAACATTCCAGAGATTAAACGGAACGCCATAACAAACCAGCCAAACACACCTTTCTTGAGGAACACTTTTACCCTTCACCCATTCGTCCATTGAATCGCACCACTCATATATCCACTCCTCTAGTCTGCCCTTCCACTCCTTCATATGTTCCACTGACTTAAAGGTTAGAATAGCTAGACGACCGCCACCATCCTTTACGCATACCTCATTCAAACCTCGTTTGCAGCATTCTTCTTTAAAAGCTTTAAACGAGAAGAATGATTTGAGAGTTATTATTAAACTTTCAAAAAGCCATCCATTTCCAACTTCCTGTACATTTATGGTTTTCACCGCATTCTCCTTTCGTATACCTTGAACTACATCAGCATACGATCTCTGAGCATTAAGACCTGTTGTAATTTTATCAGCATAGTATCTCCGACCGTCAGCTACAGGTCTCTTACCTTTTCTATCCGCTTCCTTCTTCAAATACTGATCATTGCTTCCAAACTCTGCCAATCTCACCTTCAGACTCTTGTCATCGCACCATATTCCATCCGCTTTCTGGACTGCTACCCTTGCTGCTGTTATGCAATCGTACCGAACAAATCCAAATCTGGAACCAGTAGCTCTCCTCCTCTTATTTGGGATGAACACGTCCTTTACCACGCCGTAACTACTGAACAAATTAAAGAGACTACGTGGCACCAAAGATTCCGGCAGGTCGTCGACGAAAACCGTGATGAGGCCTACGCCCCTGTAGTGAATCTGCTGATAACTTTGCCTTCTTCTTCTTCGGGTCACCGGTGTCCACCCACCTCTCTCCATTTTTTTTAATTGTTATACATACATAATATATACTCATAGTTGTGTTTTTAATTTTATAATTTTTAATTCATTAATTATTGATGTTCTAAAGTAATGGGAAAAAACATGCCCAAGTTTTGCTTTTTAAAGAAAAAAATTCAATCTGCAAACCACCCGTATATCCGTAAATTCTATCCGCATAAACTGCAATTCGCATTACAAGCGGTTGGGGATTCAATTTTTTCCAAATCGTAAACATGCAGGTGGGTTCAAACCACAAACTGAATAGTCCAAAACCAATCCACAACTACCTCTAATTATATATACCACCACACGCATCCCACACCCCTTGTTTTTGGTTACCATCATCACTAATCCTCCTTCTCATAAATTGCTCAGCAATTTCCATCAAATCAACATCAATTTTTTTTATTTATTTTTTATTTTTATTTATTTATTTATTTATTTATTTATTTTTATCGGCAAAATGAGATATATTGATATATCAATCGAATACAAGAAGGTAAAGAGAGATACATTAATAGCAGGAAAGAGGGGGGGGGGAGAATGCATCAATGCTTGCAACATATATTTCAAATAGGCTGGCACCTATAAGCAAGCAAAGCAGGCGCAACCCCTTTACAAACGCAGGGAAAATAGAAGGCGATATGCCAAACTAATATACTAATGCTGTGTTTGGTTGAGGAATTTAGGGAAAGATTTGGAAAAGGAAATGAAAAAGGTAGGTGAAATGTGAATAAAACATGTCTATATTTCACCTAGTTTCATATACCTTTTCCCTTTCCCATTCTAAATCCCTTCCCAAATCCTCCAACCAAACACAGCATAAAGCAACTAACGTAAAGTAGCTACAACACGAAGGGAGATCAAGAGGTCAAAGAATAGGAGGTTGCTTCTTTTTGCCTTTGATATTTTGAATCTCTTGAATATGGAAAAGGAAGTCATGAATCGTGAAGCCGGAGAAAGCAAAACACCATCGCCAGTGCCATCCCCTTGAGGAACCACCCCTTCTCCAGTTCTCATACTAAGAATTGTTATTACTGTCGAAAGATAGGTAAAAAGTGTATTGAAATGTATCAATTTAGTTTAAAATATGTTTATTTAACAATAATGCATCTTTTAATTTAAAACTAAAGTTGCATCCGATATTAAAAATTTCAAAAAGGTAATTCCTTACCATTTATTTTTACTTCCCTCCACAGATCTAACATTCAAACAGAACATTACGGAAATTCACACATTAAACATAAAGATATATAAAAGAAACATAAAGATCAAACATTAGTATGGCTGAATTGAACTGAATTCGAATATCCATTTAGATGCCTTAGGAGTGATTTGATTGTGCTGAGCTTTTGAATTCTCTTGGCAACTAGATGTCTACTATGTTCCTCCTCAAACGCCTTTCCTATTAAACGAACCATCTGCGCTAAGAGAAGAATTGTCATTAGACTACACCACACGGTGAGTGCAATTACAATAGTATGACCGAGTGATATCTTGTAAATTTTCGGTGCGATCACAATAATAGAAATTGCATATGTTCCTGCCATTGATGTAATGGTCAACCACATGAGCACAACAAGAATGCACACGAAAATCTTTCTCTTAAATGGCAATCCACTTGTGAGCAGCATGATTGTGCTTAGAGATGTAACAAATCCGATCGTGTTAGCACGGAGGAAATGCGGGAATAATTCTGGAAAATTATAAGCCATTACAGCTTCCCCAGCTCTATGTCCATTTGAATTATCTTGCCAAACACCGCCCGGAGGGGCTAACCCTGCTTGAAAAGCTATTGTTGCAATAAGTGATGCCACCACCATTAATGTTTCCTTTTTCTTTGGCAGCCACTGAACCCATGTGAGATCCTTGCCTCTTATGGCTCCAGCTTTTTGGAGTTCATCTTCCATACTTTCTATGATATTATCAGAAATTTTCATATCCTTTCTAATTTGTGCAAAAATGTCCAATGCTGTGTACCCGCTAGCATTGGCTAAATTTACATCTACCGTCGCATTAGTAAGCAAGTATTTTAAGACCTGAAAAATGAAAGAAACTTAGAACTTAATTGATTATCCGGTTGGCAAAATTATAGTATCACTATCACTTTGTATTCTTGAGGGGCCATTTTGGTATTATGTAAAAAAGAAAACAAAAATAAGAATGTTGTTATATGCGCTTGTCATTTTTCTTTGGTCCCTCACCTCTTCATATTTTTTATGATTACAATTTTATCCATTCATAAAATATCAATTTTATTTCCATCCCTTACATCCCAAACCTTAATCCTAACCCTACCCCCACCTCCACTCTTTATCCCCCGGCTTCGGAGGTGGGGGTTGGTAGGAGGGGCATGGATGGCTGGAAAATAGGTTGCAGGAGGTAAGGGGTGGAGTAGAGGGAAGGGGTAGGGGTAGGTGGCAAAGTGTAGCCAGAGGTAGGGGATGACAGGGGTAGGATCCAAAGAAGGATTGGAATTATGGTGGGTGTTTAAAGAAATAATTATGGGAGTCAATTTTGGTAGTATAGGTCCAAAAAGGTGGAGGGTCCAAAGACTATGGTTGGGGCATTTACACTACAATTTTAGTCGCCAATTCTGTGCCATTTGGCTACTAAATTCTGTTTTGTCGCTAAAAACTTGAATTTTTGCCCAAAAAAACTACAATCGGCGACTAAACTCTTTTTTTGTCGCCAAAAGCTCGAATTTTGCCGACTAAAATCAATTTTAGTCGCCAATTGTCCAGGTTTTAGCTACTAAAAATTTGTTTGTCGGTAAAACACCCATATTCGGCGACTGAACCGACTTTTAGTCGCCAAAAGGCCTATATTCGGCGACTAAACTGCTTTAGTCGGCAAAAGTGCTTAGGTTTGGCGACAAAACTGATTTTAGTCGCCATTGCTACACCTTTCAGCGACGAAAATGCTTTTTTTAGTCGCCAATTGTGCATTTTCTTGTAGTGTTAGCAACGCTCAATGAAAAAAAATCTTAATAATGGCCATACCTCAATTTGTTTATTCGCCACAGCTAGATGTAATATGGTATTGCCTCTACCATCTTTAGCTTCTGCAAACTCTTTAATTTTAATAGTATTCACTAATTGCTTGAGAGAATCTAATTGATCATGCATCACACATAGATGTAAGATGGTTTCACCTCGGTCCATGGTAACTTGAGCGGCATGTGGGCAGGCTTGTACCAACACTTTCAATACATCAACCTTACCCTTCATGACGGCAAGATGGAGCGGGTTTCTACCATCTTTGTCACGAGCTAAGCATATGTCTGGATTTGCAGATATCAACACTTGTGCAATGTTAGCGTGCCCTTTAGCTGATGCTACGTGAAGGGCTGAGCGTTGTGAAGAGTCTAGAACTTCAGTAAGTTCTGGATTCAGATGCAGAACCTCTGTCACGAAGTCCGCATGTCCGTGCGATGCAGCCACATGCAGAGGACTCCCACCGAGCCAACCGGAGTTAACTCTATGAAGAACTAGTGGATCTTCTTTTAATATTTGATGTAATAATATGACATCGCCTTGGATTGCTGCTTCGTGGAGCTTCTGATCCATTCTCTCTAGCTCTCTTGTGATAATGATAAATATGCACAATGCACAAGAATAAGAGCTGTGACTAGCAAGTCTGGTTTTTATGGTCACACAAACACTAGAAAATATAGGGAAGCACATAACTATAATTTTTGTTGACTTGAGGAATATTAGTACTATCTTTTAGTCTCTCTCTTTCTTTTCTTTGCTTTTCTTTTTATATATATATACATATATTTATATTTGCAAAGAAACTTCACAGAACATATGAATAGAATACTGATATACAAAGAAAAAGGGATAGTTTCATCTCCTTGTCTCTTTACAGAAATTGGGATTCCATCTCTCACTGGATTTCCATTCCCTCACTTCCTCCTCCCCTTATGTTTATATATTGTTTTTCTTTATGCTTTATAAAACAAACAAATAAATAAAAATAAATAGTCGCCAAAGTAGACAAACTTTTATTTTATTCTTTTTAACTGGAGTTGTATATTCATTGGTTATTGACCAAAGCATATTTGTTTGGTAGACATTTATTTATTTGCCAGCACAAAACTCCAAACTAAGTAAGTATGGTCGTCAATAATGGTCAAACCTCAAAAAGTTAACATTTTTTTATCATATTATTTTTATTTTATTTTATTTTATTTTATGTGTTAACAACATATTAGCCACAAATAATAGTAAGACCCATTCAAATATTAACATATTGTATCATAAATAAAAATTATAAAAAAATAATAATTATCATAGCATTATTATTGTGGAGTGGAAACCTTGTGCCTACGTTAAAGGCTCGTACTGAATATAATATAAAAGAAAAATAGCATTTTGTATTTGAAAAAATCATATGCAAGTTTCGCAATGTAAAGTTAAGGGTCTGATGAACTAAAGTAATGTCATACAAGTTGAAAAAATTATACAAAAAATGATGTGACATGAAAATTTTAAGTAATGTATTAATTTTCTTTGAACTAGTACTAGGGCGTATGGCAACGCCTGTTTTATGGCGTTTAGGAAAACGCCATTATAGATTAATGATACACAACATTTTGAAAACGCTGTCTCTGGATCTCAGTCACACGGCACCGTTTTGGGTCAATTAGTTCACACTGTTCAAAACTCCGTCCCTTTCAAACCGTCTCGCACTCTCACTCTCACTCTTCCAAAACTCAGTCTCAGTCTCACTCTTCCACAGCTCACTCTCTCTTTTCCAAAACTCAGAAACCCTCTTCCACAGCTCACTCTCTCTCTTCCGTTTTGGATCTCAGTCTCACTCTTCCACAGCTCACTCTCTCTCTTCCAAAACTCAGAAACCCTTGATTTGAAGCTCGATTTCAAACAAACTCACTCTCTCGCTCAGAAACCCTCACTCTCACTGATTTCAAACTCTCTTTCTCGCTCGATTTCAGAACTTGTTGCTGATTTTGGTCACTAGACTTGCGCTTATCTTCTGATTTTGGTTCTTCTCTCTTTCGATTTTGTGAGTTTCGATTTTGGTCCTTTGGTCAATCCAGATTTTCAAGTTCGTTTAGCCCCCCTCCCAATTTTTTTTTGAAGATTTGTGTAACAGCGCCCGTGGGGCTCTATGCTACAGTTCGGACTCCCTTTCGTGTGTTGCGGTTCTAAATCTGAACCAAAGAGTCCAAATCCGGCAAATCGTTTGAGAAAACAGATTTTGAAAAAGTAGTGCCAAACATGGACTGCTTTGCCAGATTACAGAGTCGCCACCTAAATATTTTGAAATGGGAAATTTAGGAAACCCTGACTCGGTGCCGAAGGCCACATGTCCGTCATCACCAAAGTGGTCTTGGCTCGGGAGCTTGGGTACGATCGGGGAAGGTCAGCTATGAGCACCCCCTTTCGCCCGGTCCGAAGACCGGCCTCTACTAACCGTGATATCCGATTTTGAAAACTTTATGTGTTCTTATTCCAATTATTAGCCTAGAATTACTATGTTATGCGCGCAGCAAACAAATATAGACTAGATTGCCTAATTTGGAAATAAACATTGCATATCCGTTCGTTTGGAAAACAATTTGAAATTGCTACTCGCAAGTAGGCTAAAATACGGATTTCAATGAGTTTTTCCAACTCAAGCAATCCAACCTTCACCCATAGGCATTCAAACAGTTTATCTCACATAAGCACTTAGCCGCATGGCAAGCATATTGTCATGGCAACATTCACACACATGTGGTATGCTAAAGCGTAAAATACTTACATCGTACTCCGTGCCAAAACAATAAACTAGTTAGCAAACATGCAGGTCCTAGTTCATGTTAAGTGGCTAATGCAACACAGGCAAGGATGCGATCTAGACAGGCTCGGCTGTCCTAAGCATGGCATATGGAATGCTACAAATAGCACGTATTCAATTTGGAAATTGAAATACAATGCAGTTAGCCTGATGTACCGAGCCCGATGCATGTAAACAAATGCATGGATGCACGCATGCATTGCATAAGGTATGTTAAAATAAACGTGCCCTAATCTACCATCATAAGCAGGTAAATAAAAAGGAGAAAGAAATGGGGGTTGGAAGACATACACACACCCACACACACTTATTACAAATACGCCCTCACTCGGAGGGACCAAAAGAATATACAGTCCGAAAATAATACAGTCCAAATACATAATGAATTATTACAGAATTTCTAATTATCAAATTAAATTTAATGTAACAAGAAAGGGGCCTCGCCCCTCGGGATCTTGTGAATGATGCATGCTCGAATCCGACTTGGGAAAACCCGCCATAGACCTTCTTTGCCTCTTTTACCGCCTCTCCAAAAATTCCCAAAGTCCCAGAATACCTTCTATATGAACTGCAGTACCTCACCGGCTGGAGGCAGTGACCACCGGCTGCTTAAATTGGCCACCGACTTCTTGTAGAGTTCATCGGCACAAAAAGTGTTCCGGTCGGCACATTGTATCGCCGGTCGTGAAAGTTCTGCGAGAGGACGGTTGACAAAGAAGAAACCAAAGAAAGGCATGGCATGGATTTTGAGCATATGTAAGCATGGCCAACGCCTCTTATCATGCTTGGGGACTCAAGGAGGCATGACTCTTGGTTCTTGGGCCATCAATTATGCATCTTGATGCATGATGGCCTAAGGAACCAAGGTTGCATTTTAATGGTAATGCATGCAAACAAACAAATGAAATCCAAGGCCTTATCATGTGTTAGTCAAAGGTCTTGGTGACCAAGAATTGAGACGAGTTGCACCACTTGAAGTGTGAACTCCTCTAAACCCTATGCTTGGCTTGACAATCCCCAAACCAAGCCATGGAATGCATGTATGCAACATAGCTCAAATGATGCAACAATGGGACTAAGATGCAAGGCATACCAAGTGTCATGCAACTATCACAATAGGCATGCAAAATGCTAGAGCATGCAAGGTATAAGTGGCATGCAAACATGGGCCAATCAAGCAATGGGACCAACCTACTACAACACTCGATGAACCAAGCATGCATCAAGCATATAATGAACATACAATGGTGGCCTTAACTTTAATGGGCAGCCCTCAAACCACCCCAAAACAGTGGCAAAACAAGCCCTAAATGATGACCAAAATGCTATACAAACATGCAAGTTCATGGGCCTAAACCTAAGGCACCAAAAAGAGCATCTTACTACCACTTACACAACTACTCATGGCATGAATCTAACAACCAAAAACAGATTTTTAGTATGCAAAATGGCACCCAAATCCCCTCACACGGCACCCCCAAAACGCATTAATCATGGAAGTATACACAAGGCCTATTCTTAGGCATAAAAGGACACACCTTTAAAGCATGAAAGAGATGACAAGTACAAACATATGAGCATGGATTAGGGTCTGAAATAGCATGTCAAATGATCCCAAATCATCTAAATAGACTACCCAATGCATGTATATGGATCACCTACCCAAGGCTTACAAGCCATCATGCAAAACAACCATGTCAAGCATGCTAAATATGACAAAGACAGTGGCCCACAGCCCTTATACATGGCAAAATGATGTTAGTATCTCCATGAAACTAAGCTAAAACATGCGAGAAAAACATGGCCTCAAAGCATGGCATATTTCTAGGCATAAGAGAGCATTTCAAAGCAAACACAAGAGGCATGTTAAGGACCATAAAACCAACCTAAAATAGAGGCATAACATGTCATATGAATCACAAATATGCTCTAAAATGAAGCCAAAACCAACCATGCATACATGCCATTATTTGAGCCCAAAACAAAGGCAAACAAGGGGCCAAGGGGAGAGGGGTGTCCCTCCCCTATATAAGACTTAAAACCATCTTCCTCACCACTGAAAACCCACTGGTTTTCAGTGGTGAGAAGGCTAAAAATACCAAGTAAACAAGGCCTTACCAAAAAGACACCAAAAAGGCCAAACAAGGCCTAAAGGGGTGAGCCTTTACTCAAACCACAAAATGACCTTAATGAAGGTTCAAGAGCAAGTAAAAACAAGAGTTTTTTATGTTAAACACAAAACCAAAAACACAAAGCAAGACTAGTAGAAAGCTAGAGCAAGAATGGGGAATCTAAAGTAATGTTCTTACCCTTGAAGATCCTTTGAATAACAGGTGGAGCAGCCCTCCTCTAGTGATCAAAACCAGTCCAAAATCACAACAATCAACCTCCCAAGTCTCTCAATCTCGAGCTAAGGTGTAATAGTGTGTGTAATGGTGCAAAAATGAGGTAAAACTACACTTTTAGGCTTAGAACACACACACACAAGGATGAGAGAGATGGAAAATATAGAGAGAGATATGTGAGCTCTGGTTTTTAGTCTCTCAAATGGCTAACCTCTAAGCCAAGAAGACAAGGCCTCCTCTTATAGAGGAGGCAATCTTGTAAGCTTAGCAACTAAGCAAACAAGAGGCTCATCCCTCCATACACGTGTATGGAGGGGAAGAAAGTGGTAGACAGCTGCTTAAAAATATCTCAAAAAGCAGCTGCACAATAGTCGGCAGGGTAAAATTGTCATTTTGCCAAAAAAGAGTGCCGACCGGCACCAAAGAGTGCTGACCGGCACAATATAGTGCCGATGACAACATCAACCGGCCGGTGGCCTCTAGCCACTGCCGGTGGTGTGTGGGGATGCCTCAAAAGGCATTCCCTGCCCCTCAAAGGCAAAGCACAAGTGTTTGGTGCAAAACCAGACACGAAACGGTCAAGTTCGGAGGTCCTGAGGCAAGGCGCGTAGCCGAGAACTCCGGGAACTCCAAACGAACACGAACGTGGATAATCACCGGGTGTTCAAGCGGTGACGTCTAAGTCTTGAGGACGGTCAAAAATGGGGTGTCTACAGTTGCCCCTCTTTGACAGAACTCGGAAGTCATAACAATGACGGGAGTGAATGTCAAAGCCCAGAGACGACCCATTTTTGACAAGGTCGAAGACTTGGACAAACATGCAAGACAAACAAGGTATGCGCCCGAAGGCAGGGGCAAAATGCAAGACGATGCAAGAAGCCGAGCATAACTTATGATCATGCAAAGAAAGCTGTAATGAAGCACGCATGCAACTGTTGTAAGCTAGCATATGCAACAGACTACACTGTAGAAGAGATGTAAGAGAATTATGCAATTCTCTGTGCGTCTCACTCGGAGGATACAATACCTGCGCGGCTCGTCCGGTTGCACCGGCCTCAAATGAGCCGTACATACAATATCGTGCCTGCAAAAAAAGCAAACTTACTAGGTACAATATTGTTAGCAACACGCATGACAAGGCAGTCGAAAGTGCGTGACAATGCATGCAATGTGTACAGCAAGATAGTAGGATTGAACACATGTGAGTAAAGCAATGCACGTATGCACGCAATGTGTATGGAAAGAGAACTTGAATACATGTGAGTAAAGCAATGAACGCATACAATGCAATGTGTATATAGAGAAACTTTAAACACATATCAGTAAAGCAAAGCACGCATACAATGCAATGTGTATATAGAGAAACTTGAACACATATCAGTAGAGCAAAGCACGCATACAATGCAATGTGTATAGAAAAGAAACTTGAACACATATCAGTAAAGCAAAGCACGCATACAATGCAATGTGTATATAGAGAAACTTGAACACATATCAGTAAAGCAAAGCATGTATACAATGCAATGTGTATATAGAGAAACTTGAACACATATCAGTAAAGCAAAGCACGCATACAATGCAATGTGTATAGAAAAGAAACTTGAACACATATCAGTAAAGCAAAGCACGCATACAATGCAATGTGTATATAGAGAAACTTGAACACATATCAGTAAAGCAAAGCACGCATACAATGCAATGTGTATAGAAAAGAACTTGAAATTGATCATGGCAAACGCGATGCTAGAATGCAACGTACTGCAACTCGAAATGATTTAGAGAATTCACAAGATATAAAAGGATACGGGAAGGGACGTCCTTCGCATGTCCCGAGCATTGCTCGCAAAAGTTGTGGTACGAGGTCAACTCGAAGCTCCACTTATGTTCTGAAGGCGCAGTTTCTTGGACTGCCTTAAGTGATGAAGGTGCCAAATCGCATGACTGACCCGAACAAGGGCGCAAAAGGTACGATGACCGAAAGGGGGAGGTTACCGGTGTCAAACCCAGCACTCTGCTACCCTGCTATTCTTCTGCTTTACTTTCCTTTTTACTAGGAGTTTAAGCACATTGCACTGCTTCGGGCAGGTCTTATTTCTCAAAAGTGTGTGTTGTTTTTTGTAAAACATATGATGGAAATGAAACAGCCGTTTGTTCAAAAGCTGTTACATTTGCGTGTTCTATGCATCGCATCGCAAGGCATCACACAACAATGTGACTGAAATTGAAACTGCGTTTTGAAAACGAAGCATCGCATCGTAATAATCAGGTAGTAAACCAATTACAACTCGATAAGCAAAACAGGGAGACTCAGCAAAATAGCCAAATGCGAGTACACCTTGATAAACATTACAAAGACTCAAAGAGAGTGAAATACAACTCGATAAGCAAATATGCAACAACTCGATAAGCAAATGGGCGCGCCCTTGTAAGAATTGATCACTGGAGGGTATTGGAAGTGGTGGGATTTTCCAAATTCCTAGCATAAACAGCTCAGAGGGCAAGGAAGAGAACCACCGGCCGTGCAGAAAGGCTACCGGCCTTGAGGAATGGCCATCGGCCTAAAAGATGATTCATCGGCCAAAACAGATGGCCGGTCGGCACTATAGTTGGTCGGTCAGCACTTAAAATGTCAGCACCAGCAGAATGTTGACATCTGTCCTTCACTCAACCTTATCGTCTTCAAAAGGGTCTCAACTTCGTGGTTTCCTTCATTTCCACACTGATTTGCTCCAAATGGAAGAATTTCTTGCCCAAAATCTCGCAACTTGGATTAACAACTTGGATGGCTCGGAAAAGCTGAATTTCCGGGCTTTCGGCATAAACGCACTATTCACTTTGCGCCGTACCCCGCTGCATTTTCCATTCCTCCATGCCGCGGCAAGGTTTTGGAACCCGGTAACACATGTCTTTAGCTTTAGCGGGCAAGAGGTGTGTCCCACTTTTGAAGATTTCCAAGCTCTAATGGAATCTGAGCGCGATGAGGAAATCCTGCCCCAACTTCGTTTTGGCCATACTCAAGCCTTAGGACAAATGTGTGGGCTCTCAATGCCCGATGCTCGTTCTCTAATTTGTGACGGGACATTAGATGTTCCGAGCTTGGTTTGTCGTTTTTCCGAGACTGGTGATCGCGGCAATTATCACTGGCAAGGCTTCCGGCGACACGCCCTCTGTCTATGCCTGCTTTCCCATTTTCTGTTCGTCTCTGGTTCCGGAGGGCCCAGTGTCCGGTTGATTGAAGTTGCCCAAGGCTTGAAGGAGGGCAAAAGTTGCATTGCCATGGTCCTGGCTGAGACACTGCTGGGCTTAGACGCCTTTTATCGTCGAGAGACGATCAGATTAGCAGGGAGTCCACTATTACTGCAGGTAATGTTTCCCACCCCATCTCACATTTTATGTTTGCTCACATCACTCGGCCCTCAGGCTCGGTTTTTCTCACAAAAACCCTTTTTCTCACTTTTTCTCTCATCGTACTTCTCTCTATTCTTTATTCTCTCATTTTTTTCATCCCTCCCCAGGTGTGGTTAATGGATAAACTGAAGGTTGTGGACTCTTGCCCAGCATATTCAGATCGTGGCTACTTCTTCAGGCAACGCCTAGTTGATGCCCTTGATGAGGGTTGGTGGTTTGAATGGATGTGTAGTTTGTCCGCGGACCGCATTGCTTGGCGGTGCCCTTGGCTCAATCTCCCAATGATGAGTTCTGAGATGACCCGTCAACCCGGATCCAATTGATTGGTTTGACTCACGTGTCTTCTACTTTCCATTCCGTATTCTGCCCGGTTTGGTCATAATCAGACTTGCCGCCGGAAGGATAGAGTATCGCCACGTTCGATTCGGCGCCTGGTGGCGGTATGCCACAGCATGGAGGACGAGAGAACTCTGGCCCCGCTCCTGCTTTCAGTTGCACTTTGTCTGATGAGTGCTTGGATTGGCTTAATGAAGAGGCACAGGAAGGGTCCACTTTGGCATCAGAGGCTTCGACCACTCGGGAGGGCGCGAGGACATTTGACTTGACCATGCCCCGGATTTATTGCTTTATTAGTACTTTCAAGTTTTCTTTATGAATGTAATAGAAAGCAACTTCAATTGTATGCAAGAGCAAGAGAACTCTATTTGAAATCAATGAAATTGAAGGTTGTGGTATTGAAAATTTTCCGTTTTGGTCCGGAAATGGTCTTAGTTGTAAAAAGATTTATTTGAACAAAGTCATCTTTGTTAAAACTTTTCAAAACTATTTTCGATATGGATCAGAATTAGACACGCCTGAGATCTGTCGCTGAGATGTACAACCCCGGATCCTAGCAACTGGAAAGTTACCCCTTGTTTGAATGGTACCGCGGCACTGTACGGCAACGGAAAGTTGCCCCTAGTCTGAATAGCACTGTATCGGAGATTCCGATAAATGCTGATGGGCAAAGATGACCAAGATGATCAAATGGACAAAGTTGATCGGGGAAAAGTTTATGGCTGAACTTCGGGATGAAGCTGCCTACGTATCCCAATGATGGGAATCAAGCCTTACGTAGTTCAGGCTTGGGTTCACTCGAGTATTTTCACTCTCATTTTACGCTCTAACTTTTGCCAAGGCCGCTCTTTGCGGGTTTTCAACCTTGCGAGCTCAGTTTTTATATTTTCTAATTTTTTTGTGCTCTGAATTTTGCCTAGGTCGCCCTTCCGGGTTTTCGGCCTAGCGAGCCTCTCAGGGGTAATATTTCTTCAACTTGTCTATGTTGATCGGTTGGGAGAACTCTAGGCCATCTAGATCCATCAGAACCACAGCTCCACGACGGATAGACTTGATGATATAGGGACCCGTCCAATTGGGTCTGAACTTGCCCCTTGGGTCGTGGATGGGAGCTCGGTTGTCTTTGAGCACCAAATCTCCTTCCTTCAAATTCCTGGACTTAACCTTCTTGTTAAAAGCCCGGGCGATTCTGCGTTGATACCCTTGGACATGGTATAGTGCTTTTAATCTCCTTTCATCAAAGAGCATGAGTTCCTCGAATCTGCTCTGCTGCCAATCTGCCTCAGCTATCTGACACTCAGCCAGTACTCGTAAAGACGGAACTTCAATCTCTATAGGTAGAACGGCCTTCATCCCATATACCAAGGAATACGGAGTCGCCCCGGTAGAAGTTCTAATTGACGTTCGGTAGCCCCACAGAGCAAACGGCAACTTATCTGGCCAGTCCCGATAGGTTTCCACCATCTTCTGCAGTATGTGTTTGATGTTTTTGTTGGCGGCCTCAACTGCTCCGTTGGTCTGCGGCCGATACGTGGATGACTTATGAAAAGCCACATTATACTTCTCCAACAAATCAATCACCTCCTTCTTGAAGTGAGAACCATTGTCCGAAATGATCTCATTCGGGACTCCATAACGGCAGATAATGTTGTTTCTGATAAACTTTGCGACATGCGAAGCCTTCAACACGGCATAAGATTGGGCCTCGACCCACTTTGTAAAGTAATCTATTGCTACTAAGATAAACTCATGCCCATTCGACCCCTTCGGGGTAACAGCTCCAATCACATCGATCCCCCAAACTGAAAATGGCCATGGCGACGTCATGTTGTACAGCTTTGACGGCGGGATGTTCATGCGGTTTGCGTGGATCTGGCATTTGTGGCTTCGTCGACCAAAGCCGATACAATCTTCCTCCATGGTAGACCAAGAGTAGCCTTATCGAGGATCTTCGTGCCAAAGATCACCCCATTCATATGTGCCCCACATTCTCCTCCATGGATGGCCTCCATCAGTAACCGACTCTTGGCTTCCACACACAACTTGTGCATTCCCGGATGACCTCTTTTGTACAATTTACCCCCAGATGATAAACCCAATGACCATTCTTCTGATTGCCCTCTTGTCTTTGGCATTTGCCCCTGGTGGATATGCCTCCTTTTCCAAGAAGTTCCATATATTGTGATACCAAGGGTTGTTATCCTGCACTTCATCTATGGCAGAGATTGATTCGTAGGCAGGTGCAAATTTCTGGTCAATAATGACTGGACGCATCCGGACCCCAGATGGGATGTCTATCATGGACGATAGAGTTGCTAGCGAATCTGCAAACCTGTTGTTCTCTCTTACTAGGTGAGTGAAATTTAGCTTTTCAAACTGAGGGATTAGCAAATCCAAGGTCTGGTGGTAAATTATCACCTTTTCCTCCTTGACTTTCCAGTCTCCTTTAGCTTGAGATACAACTAGGTTCGAATCCCCAATGACGTCCAATCGCCTTGCCCCTAGTTCTAGGGCAGCTTCTAGACCGGCAATCCATGCCTCATACTCTGCCTCATTGTTCGAGACTTTGAACCGAAGCTTGAATGCTAAAGGGATACGGGAATCGTCAAAAGCACGGAACACACCTATCCCGTACCGGTATTGATTTGACGCGCTGTCAAAGTACACCGTCCAAGTTTCATCGTGGATGTGCAGAATGGCTTCATCTGGGAATAGGTACTCAAGCGCTTCAGCCCCTTCAAGCGGGTGGTCGCAGGAACTCGCCACGCTCTCCCTTTACAGACTTAAGGCGTCATACTTGAGATCAAATTCGAGAGCAACAGCGGCCCAACGAGCTAGCCTACGTGAAGTCTTGGTTTCTCGAAAAAGATATTTGATGGGATCAAGTCGTGAAACCAACATTACGAGTGAGCTAACAGTAGTGCCGCAGCTTCGGTAGCCCATACCAATGCCAAACAAGCCTTCTCCGGTAGTGTAGCGGGTCTCGTAATCCAAAGCATCTTCTTGCTCGGATAGTAGATGGCCCTTTCCACTTTATCTTCCGACTCTTGTGCGAGCATGCCCATTGTAGTCTCGATTCTTGACAGATACAATATCAACGGTCTTCCGGCTTTGGTGGTGACAACAGGCGGGTTACGTAGATACTCTTTAACTGCTCAAATGCATTGGCATCGGCCGTCCCAATGGAACTTCTTTCCTTTCTTGAAGACCAAAAGTGGTTCACAAGTTAAGGTTAGTTTTGAGATAAACCGCCTTATGAACTGCACTTTACCTAGAAAGCCTCGCACCTCCTTTTCAGTCATTGGTGGGGGCATTTCTAAGATGGCCTTGATTTTGGAAGAATTCGACCTCGATGCCTTTGTTGTGTCGAAATCCCAAAGATTTTTCATTTGTAACACCAAACGACATTTTTGAGGATTCATTGACCTAAATTCCCTGATCCTTTGGAAAAACTTTTGCAAGGCGGTGTAGTGGCCCTCTCTTTCTTTGGACTTGACAATCATGTCGTCCACATACACCTCGACCTCTTTATGGATCATGTCATGTAATATTGTGGTTGCAGCCCGTTGATATGTAGCCCCAGCATTCTTCAGTCCAAACGGCATTACTCTGTAACAATATGTACCCCACGGGGTGGTAAAAGCAGTCTTCTCCCGGTCTTCGGGTGCCATTACTATCTGATTATAGCTCAAAAAGCCATCCATGAACGAGAGCAAAGCATGCCCTGTGAAATCTACCAACTCGTCGATATGCGGCAAGGAAAGTCATCCTTGGGTGGCTCTGTTCAAATCCACGAAGTCCACACATACGGATTACGCCATCCTTCTTGACCTTTGGAACAATGTTGGCCAGCCAAGTCGGGTATTTGGATACCAGCAGGAAGCCTGCGTCAATCTGCTTAGTGACCTCTTCCTTGATCTTAATGGCCTAATCAGGGCGGATCCTTCTGAGTTTCTGTTTGACAGGTCGGGCCTCGGGGTCAAGAGGGATCCAGTGCTGTACAATCTCAGGATCGATTCGGGCATGTCTTCGTGGGACCATGCGAAAACATCTTTGAAATCTTTTAATAAAGCGACTAAGCTCGCGTTCCTCCAAGACAACGTGGACCCGATCTGGACGACCAGCGGGTCCTTCTCAAGACTAATGTTCACGGTAGTGATTTCATCCATTAAGGGTTTAACAAACCTCTCTTGCTCTTGTTCAATTAATCGTTGCAAAACCGGAGGAATTTCGTCCTCGTCATTTTCATCAAAATTTTGAAAGTCCTGATTTAAGAAATAAACCAAAGGCACAGAAAAGTACTCGGAAACCACAGTCACCTCATTCTCATTAGATACTTCCGAATCGTCCAATTCTTCTGTTACAACAGACTCGAAAGAGAAAGAAAAAGACGACCTGGACAGGACTGTGGCATCCGGGTTATCACCCCCAGGAATACCGAACTCAGACTCAGACGAGCTGGAACCTGATTCCGATTCACAAGACTCAGTGGAATCAGATTCCGGCTCACTACCTGACCCGGTGCTGCTTGATAAAAATCCCTCCTTGTACTGCCAGGTGAGGGAGGGTGCGATGGATGCATCCAAAATAGCTGATGGTAGGCCCGCAGCCGTTTCATCTCCGATCATAGACACCGATGAGTCATCCCTTAAGCACACCTGGTCGATCAAAGGATCTAAAAGTAGACATGCCAGTGCTACCCCCATTTCAAACTCTGTGCCCGCAGATTCCACTTCCTTGCTATACTCAGTCTCGACTGTTGGGTCTGTCTGCTTTTCGACAACATCATCCCCAGATAACTGTAGGTCAAAGAAAATTTCGAATCTCGCACACGCTTCTCTCTCAGATTCAACCATGGCTCCGGAAAACCACAGAATGGAAAGTCTTCCCCCTCCCGGATGAAGCGTCCGTTCAAGGTACCCTGAATGGGCCGATGCATCAATTCAAAAGGTTTTCCCATCTGTTTTGCTTTGGCTCTTCCTGCCATCTCTTTTCCTCTTCTTACCCAATCTTCCTTGATGGGCAGATAACCCAAGCCGAAGGTATGAGGGTTGTGCGGCACTTCGGCCAACGCCGCGATGCCCTTACGGCCACTCTTCCCTAATCCCATCCCGGGGATGTATTGGAGCTTGTTCATGAGGTACACTGCTTGAGCACTGACATATATCCCTTCGTTAGCCGCCATGATATTCTGTACGACCTAAGCCTCGGCCAAGGTAAAACCTGATATGAACACATCTTCCATGCCATGCTTGATTTCTAATACAGGTGTGGATACTTCCGGTGGTGGGTGGATTGATGAATTCCCAAAGACGATGGCTACTCCCTTCCCGTAGGGGTATTTCATCATTTGATGCAAAGTAGACAACACTGCCTTCACTTGATGCAGCCACGGCCGCCCCAAAAGCAAATTAAAAGTTGCGGGAACTTCTAGGACATGGAAATCTATCTCGTGTCGTCCCGGCCCGACCTTTGTCTGAACTTTAACCGTTCCCATTACTTCTCTACTTGTATTGTCGTACGCCCGGATGACCTGAGCTGTTGGTATGAAATCTGCGGTTTTCAATCCAATTGCATATGCTGTCCTAGCTGGGCAGACATTGATGGCAGACCCGGTATCGACAAGCACCACCGGTATCCACTTATCTCTACATTCCACAGAAATGTAGAGGGGTTTGTTGTGATTCGCCTCGGTGAAGTTCTTTATCCGAAAAGGTCAATGTCGGGAACCTCCTCTGGAAGAGTCCAACCACCGCTTCCTGGTGTAGTTTCTATGGAGAGTTTGGCCTTATCCATGGTCATTAAAACAACCGCTTTCACTGTACTCATGAGGCCATGAGCAAATTCCCCAAATGGAGATGTCTGCTTGTATCTTTTTCAGCTGCTTGAGAACAGCTTCTTCCTCGAGTTGCTTCTCTTTTTGCTTTTCGGCTTCCCTATCCTTCCCTGAGGCCTCTGGTTGATCCAAGTGTAGGGGTTTGAAATATCGCCCACTCCTCGTCATGTGGTCGACCTCTCCAAGGTACCAAGTGTTATCAGGTTGGTTATTCCCCCAATCTTTATCCGTGTGGGCAAGACATAGGTCCTCATCTTCCCACCACATTCCATCAATCTACGAGACACCGTCCGGCCTGTATGATCGTTTTGCGCCGCAAAGACCTTCCATCCATCTCGCTCAGAGTATTTTCGTTTCCTGTGCACACAGCAATTTTAACTCCCACATAGGCCTTTGCTTTCCTGATTCTCTCGGAATCTTCAAAACTTACTTGTTCTGACATGACTGACTGTTCAATCATCTCCGTACTCAAAATATTCCAATCTCGGGCGAAATTCTTGACACCGGCGCCCCTCGGCGATGTGTTCTGCTCTTCGACCCTTCCGGTCGTCGCTGATATTCTCATTCCTGCTGAACTCTGCTCTGCCTGAAATTCTCCTACCACATCGGGCTGATCGTCCAACCACCCGGTAGCTTTTACTGAATCCTCATAATCGAACCACGCAACTACTGCGTCCTCTGGGTATTGGTCACTGTAAAATTGGAGATTGGCCAGGTCCTCCTCCACAGCTGTTACATCATCTGTTCCCTGTCCCAGACTATCTCCTTGGATCATACACAGCTCTCCCCCTGTTGGCAATTCTATCCCGGGCCTATCCTGGCCTATTGATGAAATGTAGTCACTTGGACTGTATGTCTTACCCATATAACTCCCAGATTCCGCAGACTCTGACTCAACAACTCTTTTTTTCTTCGGGGTCTCCTCTCTCCTGTTCTCGGCGGTCACCATCACTGGCTTGGGTTGGGTCATGGAGATATCCATCATGTACAAGTCGGTGCAATCGGGAAGGAACACCTCTGGCTTAGGCAGGTGGGTAGGTGTGATATAGATACTAGGGTCGTAGGACACGGCCCTGGTATGGATGAAATTAAGTCTTTTGGATGGTGGAGTTTGGTTATGTGTGGGTAGGGGATTTGTAGAAACATTGGGTTTTTCGGGAGGCAAGATCACCCCGTTATCGATGAGATCTTGAATTTCATGGCGTAACCGATAGCACTGGTCGGTGTCGTGACCGTGCTGCTGGTGAAACGCACAATACTTGGCCGGGTTATGGGTAGGAGGGAGTTTTTCTGGTAGGGGCATTGCTCAGGGGCTTCAGTGCCTTTTTGATCAAAACCCCGAGAGCTTTGGATAGGGGCATATATAATGGGGAAAGGTTACGTGTTTACGGGTGGGTATTTAGTTGTTTGCGGGTTGCTTCCTGACGCCGGAGAATGGCAAGCCAGATTTCTTTGTGGGGGGTTAGTGGTGACCATGCTCACTTCGGAGGTTCTCGTAGTAGATGTGCCACTCGGGCCTGCATTAGTGTTACGGTTGAAGGTCCTTCGGGGTTGCTCCCAATTATTATCAATCCAGCCTTGCTTCAAGGCATCTTCAATCTGCACCCCCATTTCATGTAGGTCAGAAAAAGTGGGAAATGGGACTACTATCATCTTTTGCATCAACTTCGGCTGTAGATTGCGCACAATCATCCGAATTTAGTCTTTGTCCGTAGGCCTCAAGGTCATCATCGAAGCCTTGGCCCTCCATCTGGTTACGAACTCTGAAAAACTCTCCTTAGGCTCTTGCCTAGTTGTCTCGAGATCACGGGTCGTGGTCTCAACTGCGGTGTTGTATGAGTATCGCGATGAAGGCCTCCCATTTCGGCCCCAATTTCTCTTGACGTCATCTTCTAGCTTGGCATACCATGCGGATGCCACACCTGACAGGGTCCGACCAAATAAAGACAACTTCTGGAGCCTACTGAGGCCCATTGGCCTTAGAACGTCCGAAAATAGTCTTAAGTGTACCATGGGGTCCCCGGACCCATCAAATCGATCAATATGAGGCATTTTGAATCAAAATACACGCACACAATTGCGTCAGTGTAACCATCTTCAATGTCGGGGATAGTCTTGACCCCTTGGGATCTCTTGAACAACTTTTCAAGCTTGCTCAACTTGAGTGTGGTGGGATCGGTCTCGAACTCAAAGGGAGAGTTCGGTAGATTGGTGGGTGTTTTTGATAGCTGAGGTTGGATTTGAGGTAGGGTTGGAGGTGGGGGTGGTCCTGTGGGCAGCTCAGACGTCTTGAACATTGGTTGTCTCCCGACATTAGGAACTCTGGTGGGGAAGGAGCTTGATGCTGGCAGATGCTCCGGCTTGTCGCTTAGCTCGGCAATTGTCTCTGCTTCCTCACAATCGCGGGCTCGCTGTTCGGGAAATCTGCCGACGGACGCAGATCCTCTTGCATCGCTTTCATGCTCTCTTGAAGGTGGCGCACCATCTCCTCCAAACTAGCCATGCTATCCTGATCGGGTTGGATTACTGGTATATATTCTCTGCTTCGGTGACACAGAATCCCGATCCCTCCCGAACACAGGGGTAGATAAAGCCCTCTCGAATCGATCACAGATCGATGTCCTCGCTTCTTGACCTCCGCTTAGTAACCGGGGTAGTGAGTAGTACATCGTTGTCCGTCTATCGATCCTCGATCGAAGGAGTCGACCTCTAACCTGTGGTGCTTGGGGATATCTATCGGTCGGTAGCAATCGTGCTCAATTACCTAGTAAAAAGATAAATAAAGCGGTATAAAATAAACATACAACACACGGTTTAGATAACACGCTGAACTCGATACACTCTAAAAGCACACAGCAGATAAATGAGAGTCAGTACACCCCTATGTTGGGGTAGGGTTTCCCTGTCCTATTTTGTCAGGAGCTAAGGTTTCACTACGCACGCAGCGGTTTCAAACAACTTATATCGGGTAAGCAACCTGTCCTAGTTTGGAATGGTCACCATGGATTCCGACTATGCACTAGGTCGAATGGTCAAAAAGGGCGCCCCGGTAAAACCGGGGTTTGTGTTCCCATACTGGCAGAGCCCGCAACCGGTCAGCCTTATGGACATGCCTTGACAAGACAAGCCTCCGGCAAACCGCTCAGGAATAGCAGATGGCCAACACGGTGTCCTAGGTGCACCAATGCACATGTAATGCAAAGAAACACATAAGTGTAGTCAAGACAGGATATCACGAGTTCGAGTCAAGCTCTCTAAACTCCCCAGCAGAGTCGCCAGAAACTGTAACAGCGCCCGTGGGGCTCTATGCTACAGTTCGGACTCCCTTTCGTGTGTTGCGGTTCTAAATCTGAACCAAAGAGTCCAAATCCAGCAAATCGTTTGAGAAAACAGATTTTGAAAAAGTAGTGCCAAACATGGACTGCTTTGCCAGATTACAGAGTCGCCACCTAAATATTTTGAAATGGGAAATTTAGGAAACCCTGACTTGGTGCCGAAGGCCACATGTCCGTCATCACCAAAGTGGTCTTGGCTCGGGAGCTTGGGTACGATCGGGGAAGGTCAGCTATGAGCACCCCCTTTCGCCCGGTCTGAAGACCGGCCTCTACTAACCGTGATATCCGATTTTGAAAACTTTATGTGTTCTTATTCCAATTATTAGCCTAGAATTACTATGTTATGCGCGCAGCAAACAAGTATAGACTAGATTGCCTAATTTGGAAATAAACATTGCATATTCGTTCGTTTGGAAAACAATTTGAAATTGCTACTCGCAAGTAGGCTAAAATACGGATTTCAATGAGTTTTCCCAACTCAAGCAATCCAACCTTCACCCACAGGCATTCAAACAGTTTATCTCACATAAGCACTTAGCCGCATGGTAAGCATACTGTCATGGCAACATTCACACGCATGTGGTATACTAAAGCGTAAAATACTTACATCGTACTCCGTGCCAAAACAATAAACTAGTTAGCAAACATGCAGGTCCTAGTTCATGTTAAGTGGCTAATGCAACACAGGCAAGGATGCGATCTAGACAGTTCTCATTTGTCCTAAGCATGGCATATGGAATGCTACAAATAGCACGTATTCAATTTGGAAATTGGAATACAATGCAGTTAGCCTGATGTACCGAGCCCGATGCATGTAAACAAATGCATGGATGCACGCATGCATTGCATAAGGTATGTTAAAATAAACGTGCCCTAATCTACCATCATAAGCAGGTAAATAAAAAGGAGAAAGAAATGGGGGTTGGAAGACATACACACACCCACACACACTTATTACAAATACGCCCTCACTCGGAGGGACCAAAAGAATATACAGTCCGAAAATAATACAGTCCAAATACATAATGAATTATTACAGAATTTCTAATTATCAAATTAAATTTAATGTAACAAGAAAGGGGCCTCAGCCCTGCCTCGGGATGCGTGAATGATGCATGCTCGAATCCGACTTGCCCGGAAACCCGCGCCATAGCACTGCTGCCTCTGTTTTTACTGCCCTGCCTCTCCAAAAATTTCCAAAGTCCCAGAATACCTTCTATATGAACTGCAAGACTTAATTGCCGCTAAATTGGCCACCGACTTGTAGAGTTCATCGGCACAAAAGTGTGCGGTCGGCATTGTATCTTGCCGTCGAGAAAGTTCTGCAGAGAGGGCTTTGACAAAGAAGACAAACCGGCGGTGCATGGCATGGATTTTGAGCATATGTAAGCATGGCCAATGCCTCCTATCATGCTTGGGGACTCAAGGAGGCATGACTCTTGGTTCTTGGGCCATCAATTATGCATCTTGATGCATGATGGCCTAAGGAACCAAGGTTGCATTTTAATGGTAATGCATGCAAACAAACAAATGAAATCCAAGGCCTTATCATGTGTTAGTCAAAGGTCTTGGTGACCAAGAATTGAGACGAGTTGCACCACTTGAAGTGTGAACTCCTCTAAACCCTATGCTTGGCTTGACAATCCCCAAACCAAGCCATGGAATGCATGTATGCAACATAGCTCAAATGATGCAACAATGGGACTAAGATGCAAGGCATACCAAGTGTCATGCAACTATCACAATAGGCATGCAAAATGCTAGAGCATGCAAGGTATAAGTGGCATGCAAACATGGGCCAATCAAGCAATGGGACCAACCTACTACAACACTCGATGAACCAAGCATGCATCAAGCATATAATGAACATACAATGGTGGCCTTAACTTTAATGGGGCAGCCCTCAAACCACCCCAAAACAGTGGCAAAACAAGCCCTAAATGATGACCAAAATGCTATACAAACATGCAAGTTCATGGGCCTAAACCTAAGGCACCAAAAAGAGCATCTTACTACCACTTACACAACCACTCATGGCATGAATCTAACAACCAAAAACAGATTTTTAGTATGCAAAATGACACGTGTATGGAAGGGAAGAAAGTGGTAGACAGCTGTTTAAAAATATCTCAAAAAGCAACTGCACAGTAGTCGGCAGGGTAAAATTGTCATTTTGCCAGAAAAGAGTGCCGACCGGCACCAAAGAGTGCCGACCGGCACAATATAGTGCCGATGACAACATCAACCGGCCGGTGGCCTCTAGCCACTGCCGGTGGTGTGTGGGGATGCCTCAAAAGGCATTCCCTGCCCCTCAAAGTCAAAGCACAAGTGTTTGGTGCAAAACCAGACACGAAACGGTCAAGTTCGGAGGTCCTGAGGCAAGGCGCGTAGCCGAGAACTCCGGGAACTCCAAACGAACACGAACGTGGATAATCACCGGGTGTTCAAGCGGTGACGTCTAAGTCTTGAGGACGGTCAAAAATGGGGTGTGTACAATTTGTAAGTTTGTTGCTGCAGATCTCGCTCAATCAGTCGCTTCTTTTTGTTGCAGAACTCAGATCTGTAAGTTTTTATTATATATGCATTTGTTTTGTTTGAACTTAGATCTTTGATTTTTCAAATCTATTTGATATATATATGTGTGTGTGTGTGTGTGTGTGTTCTCGTTGTTTTGAGTTCATTGTTTTGGATTTGGTGGATGTATCTCACCTCTCTTTTACGCACACACATGAAGCTGCTAAATGTTTCTTTCTAATCTACTCAATCTTCTTTAAATTTGTTTTCGTTCACATTTCTTCTGATAATTATTTGGCTCGTGCAAGATTTGGTTCTGTCTACAAGCTCTCCTACAATGCCGAAATTTGTAGAAATACCCATCCCTCCTATATGATCTCAAGAGCTCTGTCTGCTGATGTTGCTAAAGTAACCAGTGAAGGTTTGCTTCTTATGGTATTCTTTTTACCTTTTTCAATCTAGTTACAATAATCTTTTAGCACTATGTTCACTTGTCTTTTGTGGGTTTCACTTGATTTGATAATAGAAGTAAGCAGAGCAGGTCCTCTGGTTGAGTATGAATGTAGAATTACCGCAGGTGAACTTGTGGATGGTGATAGTTGTCAGGTATGGCAATCAATGCACTCATTCATACTTGTTTTTAAGTTTTCAAAAGGAAAACAGAGTAGTTTGTAATGTGCCTTAAGCATTGATGAGGGTAACTGGATGGGCATACAACTTTATGTGAAAGTAATAAATTGATAATGTTATTCTGAATTTTCTTTAAATGATATAGCTTCTTATATTCAATCAAAAGTTTACCTTTTTGATGATGTCTTGTATTTGTTAGTATCAGTTATTGGGGGAGTACTATTTACAAATTATTGCACTGTTTACTAGGTGGTTTTTTTTTATTAACATTCTAGAAATGCATAAATTTCTTTTGCAGACCCAAGATTAATGCAACTTTAGTTCTTGAAAGTGAGAAAAGTACTTTAAAATTCTTGTGCGTAAAATGTCTGAAGTCCATGTGTTTTATCTAATTTATTTAGTTTTTCTTTATCACAGGATATACTGACAGAGATTCTGCAGGTAGGCTCCTTAAGAGAGCTTCAGAGACTCTACGATGAGCTTGTTGATTTAGCTCACACCTGCCGGTTAGATCGCTATTCTGCTTATGAGAAAGGTAGCAGGTAAATTGTTTATCTTCTTTCCAATATCTAGCATTTTGAATCACTTGATTATATGACAAATTGTTATCTCATTGATACCATTATCTCTAATAAGATAATGGCAATTGTCAAGTTTTACTACATTGCCATTGATTTGCTGTTTATTTCATTTTTAGGAGTATGTGGTTGTTGTCCCATTTCATTCCTTAGTCGTCTTGCTCACCTATGAAAGGACTTTATCTCTATATAAAAATAATGTTGAACAATCCTATATATATGGAAGAAAATAAAATAAATTGATTTTGGCACATGTTATACAATAATTCTTACTTGATCTTTGTAAAAAGTTGTTTTGGCAACAGTGGATATAGTTGATACCATTGGTGCAAAACATAACAATCCATTAGTGACAAAAACTAAATAGTAACACCAATGTATAATGTAAACATATTAAAGGTTGGAGGGAGCTCTGTTTTGTTAATAGGGTTGCAAGTAACAAGAGTTGAAAATGATTGAAGGGGCTGAGATTTTGATACATTTCTGCAAAAGACATTGCTGGAATTGATTTTGTTTATTTAGGCCTTGCTGTCTTTCCTTGAGATGTTAAGATGCCAAAAACCTCTTTTGAGGTTCTAGATTATTTGTTTGAGAATGAAAAATTACTTTTCAACATTATATCAGACTAGGATTTCTTAAATTGAGTTGCTGGACACATGCCAAAGGTTTAATCAATTTATGGCTCCTCTTTTTTCTTTTTTTTTTTTTTTTTTCCTCTTTAGCTCATTGTATGCTGAAGATTATATTTGTTTGGTGTTACCTGCAGTTGACTTCAATACTTCTACTTACATAATTTTTTGGTGATTTTTTCAGGGGGATGAATTACTTGCATGAGAATAGACCTGAAGCAATAATTCACCGTGATCTTGAACCTTCGTAAGTTATCTGGATAAGCTAGTAATTTTTTTTTCCCTTTCTATCCCAACCCCCTCTTTTTTTGTTTTGTTTTTTGTTACCAATCTCTGCTTGTATATACATGAAAAAATGTATATACATGAAAACATGTTTTTTGTTACCAATCTCTACCTGTATTTACTTTCCATATTATTGAGCTTATGCTTGGATAATTGTAGTAGCTATGCTTGTTTGCATCCCTGTCAGCACAGCATAAGTGCTTGCTAAACAGAAAGATTTCTCTCTAGATTGGTGCACCATTGCATTACCTGGCTGCTTTTGATAAGTATTAGTTTTTTAAAATTAAGGTGAATGGTGGATTCTCTTTTCTTGAGAAAGTGACATCCTTCTGCATGCCCTTAGAAAGTAGGTGGACGTATTTTCTTATTGGATAATGTAGAAGATGTTATGCTGAGGTGAGGAAATGATAATTGGACAATGGTAGCAAATATAAACAACCTTTATTTGAATCTGTCTTCTGGTGGACAGAATTATAGTGACAGTTGTGAGCTTAACATATTTTCATCCAGAAACTAAGACAATTGAAGGGTTTATGCAGTGGAGCATGAAGTACTGGAAAGAGAAATTGGAAGGCTGCGATGTGTCAGCAACAACAACAACTGCCTTCTAGTCATAGACGCAACAATAATAGACCTTGATTCGCAATTCGCAAACCTCTCTTTGAAGCACAGGGATACCAGTTCTGGCCATGACCCACTTTACATTTGAACATATGATGCAGCTAGAGAGCTGTGACCCACCTTGACTTGACAAAAATTGTTGTCTCCCTTGTGCCGGTGATGTTTGACCCGAGCTCTTTCACTCTTGGTACCTTTCATCTAGCAGCTTTACTTGTTTTACATTTTGACTTTTGTTTCTGCTTTTCTTTCTGTACTTTGTATTTGCTCATTGAATTTAGTATGTGCACCTGGTAGTCATGCCTCGAGCTTGACTCAGCTGAGGTGGAAACTGAAAAGAATGATCAATGTTCTTCTCCACTGTATGTTCTACTGATTAAAATTCATAACTTTCCGTTCAAAATTTGCCCCCTTGCAAATTTATTGTCTCTTGGAATCCAAATAGTGCACATTTGTGGGGGAATTACTTGTAATGCATGCTGACAAGAATTGTTGTAAAATTTGTAATAAAAGCATGGATGGCACTACAAGAATATTGGGATTTAACGACGTTTTATCGGAGGGGACCGAGATCTCGGAGCTCTCAATATCGAGGAGTCACGTTTTATCGGAGAACTGGGCGATGGGAATCGCATATTTGGTTAGTATATTATTATGTTTGTATGATTATATATATATACCTTTTTGCATTATGCATTTTTTTTTTCAATTTTTATGGTTTTATATGTATATATATAGTTGTTATAATTCGTTAAGATTGTGGTTATGGTGTGGTCTATGATTATGTGTTACTTTCTCTTTACATTATTATTGTTGGTAAAATTGTCATAGGCTGAACTTTCATTTCTTGCATTGTACTTGTATAATTTGAAGATATTGATCATGGTGGTTGTTCATTCTGAAGTGATGGGCTCTCATTTCTGTATGATGTTGAGTGTTTTATTTTGATTTGAACAGGGATTGTGGGAAACAAGTGTCTGGGTAAGGAACTTTGATCTCTGAATTTGATTGGACTTACATATCAATCTGGTTAGAAACTTCGTATTGTTACGACTAATGTGTTGCTAAATGTGCTTCTTCCTTTAAATATGAACGATTAATTGCGTAGGGGGATTCGACACTGCACATGCCGCAGCTAGGTAATAATGTTATTGGGTTGGAAGTTTAAACAATTTTATCCTCTGAAGTTTTTACGTGATATGGGTTCGGAAAATTATTTTCAATTATCTTTGTGATCTCGGGGCATATGATCGATGCAATTAAGTTCCATGGGCGATGCGATATCAATTTTAATATCGATGATTATAATGAAGATCTTCAACGGTGGTTGGGGTTGATAAATGTCTAGTTGATACAAAAGTTTTTTCTATAAGGAATGTAATTGTGTTTATCTGGTTTTGATCTTTATGCAGATGAAGAATTTGTGAAGGAAGAATTCGTGCATGTACTTCGTCGCCAGAGCCGGATTCTCTAGGGTACTTCAAAATACAGGGTGTTACTCGCACAAATGCGGACGATGGGAAGCTCGAATGGGCGCCTTGGCAAGAAGTGAGACAACACGAACCGATTTTTACATTTTCTAGTCAGATGTGACTCAAAATTCTGTGTGATCTCCCAAATTCTGTATCAATTTTATTAACTTATATTATTAATGAACTGTAAAAATGGTCTTCATTGGTTTGTATCCAACACATTGCCTACAGGTATATCTATCTTGGGTTATTCGACAGTGAGGTGGAAGCTGTAAGGTCATAATGATTAAAATTTTACTTTTCCTTGCTCTATATGTTATATTATATTATCTATTCTCCATCCAATCCAATTTAACTTTATGTTAATCAGGGCTTGTGACAAGGCTGCAATAAAATGCAATGGAAGGGAAGCGGTGACCAACTTTGAGGCAAGCACATATGAAGAGGTGTTAAGCTCTGAGATTGAGAATGGAGGTATCACTAGTTTAATTTTTTGTGTTGTTTTATGATTCTTGAAACTTCCCTTCATTTACGATTGCATATATTTAGCTATCCTTCTTTATGAATCATGATATGATGACATCCCTAATCTCTTCTATGCAGGAAGCAGCCATAATCTAGACCTCAACTTGGGTATTTCTACCCCTTATTTTGCTAATGGCCAAATGGGAAGCAATGACTTGAGCAAAGGTTTACATTTGCGAGTGACTTGAGCAATATGCATGAGAACGAAGGGTAATTTTAAAAGTCGTATATTAAAATTTTAGTCTGCTTTGGGTTCGCTCTATAATTGGATTAGTCAAACCATTGATCATTCTTATACATGCTATGTTCGAATTTTGGAAGGTCTTACGTGAGTTTATGTAGATTTATCTTTTCCTCTTACAGCCGAGAACTCCGTTACAACAATGGGAATTCAACTACCTCATGGCCAAATAATGGTTTCTGAGGACCCTCCTCTCTGGAAAGGTGTAAATTCCCATGCCGTTCCCATCTATGAGGTAATTTTACTCTATCCGACTATCCAATTTATTTCTTGCTATTACTACATTAGCAACAACTTTCTCTGCTCTTGCATTTAGAGTTTAGACTAAATGATCATTTGATCACATATTGGAAGTTTTGGTTAGACTATAGAATCATTAGCTGGCTTTTGTTGCTGGGAAAACATTATCGCTTAACACCTCTCTTCTAACTTATTGAAAAAGCTAGATCATTTGGCTACAATCCATCATCTTCCTGTAATGACTACTGATCAGCAATCACCAGTTTTGAAGCTGATAGAATAGAAGTTAGGGGTTTTCCCTTTTGTTGTTATAAAACTTTTGGGGCTAGTTTAATGCGACCATGTGTCTATTTTCATCCCATGGAGCTCCATATGATTTATTGGCCATCTTTGTTATTATTTACTATGAATATTGATTTTTCACAAGTTGATTAACAATTCCATTATTTTATTTTATTTTTTTCCGTCAACAGGGAAGAGCAATAGAGAATAGTATGGAATTTGATTCTTCACCGAGCTGGGCATTGCAATTCCAAGGCCCATTTGGTGGTGACGTTCCACTGCCACTCTTCTGTACTGCAGCATCATCAGGATTCGCTACTTCAACCATCACTACTTCATCAGTTGCAGTTTACCAACCTTGGTTTCCAACTACAACAATCTCCCACAACCAGTACTTTCCATCGGAATTCCTGTCTTTTATTTAGTCTATTAGTCTATTAGGCTCTGTCGGAATTTGTCTGTTAGGCTCTGTTGGAATTTGTCTCTTGGAATCCAATCCAGGAATTTTTATTTATTTATTTATTTATTTTATTTTATATGATGCATTTGGTTTATAGGTTGTCAATTAGCCTATTAGGCTCTTGGCTATGAGATCATGTCATTTTGGTATTTATGCATGCCCTTGAAGCTATGTTTGGATGTAAGGAAAATAATAGAGGAAAAAAAAAAAAAAAAAAAGAGTTGAAAGAAGTTGAATTCCTGTCTTTTATTTGGTAGAAATAATTTTTGAGAAATGGAAGTTGGGAGGTTGTGGCTCAGCATTGAACCTCTAGATTTAACATTCTTGTATCAAGCAAAAATTTTCAACAATTTTCAAAATCTTGGATGATTTGTGTAGATTGTTACCTAATTTCATGTGGTATTTGAAGTATCTGGAGTGTGAATTTGAATTTTGTGTTTTTGAATTTTATTATAATGTATTTGGCTTAGTCTAGTGGAAGATTTGTTTTTTCAGATTCATTATAATGCATATTTTCTAAAATGGTATGCTTTGGACATAATTATAATAATAAATAAATAAACAATTAAAAAAAGAAAAAAGTGGCGTTTTTGAAAAACGCCACTAAATGACGTCATGCTTACGTCACACGTTAGTTTGTGACGGAAATAGAAGCGGACGTCAACATTTTGTGGCGTTTTAAAAAACACCGTCTAATATTTTTAGCGACGTTTATTAAACGTTGCAAACCTATTGCAGCGGCCGTGTCAACGGCGAAAATTTAAAACGTCGTTATAATATTTTATGGCATTTTTCAGGCTTTTAGCGGCGTTTTAAAAACGCCGCTAAAACTCGAATTTCCTGTAGTGAGTTATACACACTTCCTTTGAATTATCAACAATTACAAGAATTTCTCATGTGATTTATAAAATTATATTGATCTTCCTTACTTTGTTAATAGTATAAATTTCTATATGATCCTAAATTTCTTATCAGAATGATCATAATTTCTTTTAATTTTTCTATAAATTTTTAAGAAACACAAAAACGTTCCTAATGAATTTAGTTTATTTCTATAAAAAAAAAAAAATCCAAAAATAGTTGACTTTTTAGATAATTTATTTTTTTATTTAATTTTTTTAGATTCGTCCTCACAAGACAAATTGAAAAGTTAAAAAAATTTGATATAAAAATATTACTAAAACAAAAAAATTCAAAAAAAATGTGGTTTTTTTAATTGATTGCCAAACACCCACACTTGAGTAAATCAAACTGATATATTTTGCTTGTATATGGTATTCTTAATATATTGATGAATGATTGTTGGATTAAATAGATGTTTGTTTCTCATGGGAGGTGGCTCTGGCAATGGTGGATTTCGTTTGAAGGAAATTGCTTGGCAATTTATGAAAAGGAGAAAGAGTGATGGGGGAAACCAAACCCATATCATATATATATATATATATATATAAGTAGTGTTTTTCTATTTTTTTTATGTGGCAAATCCTAAAGGCTTAATTTTTTTTTTTCTAAAAAGGAGACATCAGCATGCATTTTTTATTTACATATAAAATTTTACATAAATTTAATTTCAATTATAATAACTAATTTTATATGAACTCTATTTGAGGAATATTTATTTTTTATTGTGCATTTAATTTTAATTTAGTTTTATCATTATCAAATTTCTCATGTGGCCAGCCAAGGCAAAAGCACCAACTTCAATCAAACAGCCCCGTGCTCGAAATAGCATGAATTTTGATGGATTGATGAAAAATATCGTTTTCATCATGATCCATCGCTTTGTCATAGACCCTAAGCAGATTTTGGATAAATTTCACCATTTATACTGTTAATTTTAATATTATTATTTTTTTCATTTTTATAAAGATTTGCTTCTCTACATATTTCAATTCCATCAAATCAGTAAGTTTTCTGTGAGAATTAATGTGAGTTGAGAATGATGGGTTAGTGAGTTGCGTTGTAAGGATAAAACAGAAAATATGGCCTATTAATTTGGAGTAGGGTTAGTAGGATATTAAAGTACAATCCATATCACCCGCCCAGAAGTCTCCAAATATTTAGAGTTAATTACGGCCGATCTCATTAAGTTTACTTAAATGTCATTTGGCCCTGTTGACTTTTTAAGGGTCCTGTTATGGTGTGCAACCCTTTAAGGTTGCACACCATATGCAACCAACACAAAAAGTGTAAGTGTAAGGTATAAACATAAAACAGGACGGCAAACAGAAAGGCGTAAGTGTAAGGTATAAGTTGCACTCTTAAGAAAAGTCCACTTTTTAAATATACTAATAAGAGGTTGTTTGGGATGATCTAAATAAGTGTACTTTTTAAATTTTTATGAAATATGGATTGGGTTTGAAGTGATGTGTTAGAGAGGTGATGTGACTTAAATAAGATGATGTGACTTAGGGGTTGTTTGGGATGTCCTAAATAAGTACACTTTTTGTCTTTTTGGACTAAAAAGTTGAGGAAAAAAATATGGTTGTTTAGGTTAACTTTTTGACTTTTTATGGAAAAATATGTATTAAAAAATTGTATAAATTAATGTGTAGGAGAGAATTAGAATTGGGAGTTGTGCAGCCGTAATTTTTGAATTTTGGTGAATAGTGATAACTTTTTAACTTTTTGAGTAACTTTTTGACTTTTTGATTTTTTTTTTTCAACTTGCCAAACTTGACCTTAAATAGGATAGTGACTTTTTGACTTTTTAACTTTTTTCAAATATGTCAAACCAATCTTCTATTACCTATATTATCCTCATTAATTTGTTACTCATTTATTATCTTTTTTTTTTTTTTTTTTCTGTAATATTCTTTCTTTCTATCAATTCTCCACAAGTTTTTTTTTTTCTTTTTTTTTTCTTCTCTCTCTCCATCATTTCTCTAAAGAGCTTCAAACTATCATTGTCTACCGCTACCGTCATTACACCATCACCGTCGCCATGGCCGTCCACCTGCCACCAACCACTGCCATCATCACCTCATTATTTGATCACCACCATCATTCACCAATAATTTTCTATCATTTTTTTTTTTATCTCTATCATCACTGATCTACACTTCGCCATTGTTGATCTATACTATACAACATTCGATTTACACGTCACCGTTACCGATCCACTATTGCTGTTCACCAACCATCACTACCATCACCAATCTACACCATCATTGTTCAAATCTGGCCATTTACAATGTCGATATAGTATTGTAGCTATCTTCATCGTCAAGATGTAGCCATTACATGGTCACCGAGGCTCTTTTTAGTAAGATCGAGTCTCTCTCTCTCTCTCTCTACTATGTGATAGATCTCCACGAATTTGTTGGTAAAGATCTAGTTAAACCAAATTTATTGTTTGTAAAATCTAAATAAATCTACAGTGATAAATTTATTAATCTTACATTATTTTTGTGTGTGTGTGTAAATGTATGAATGCATTTGTGTATAGTGAATGTGTATGTATATGAGTATGAGTGTAAGAGTGTAAAAGAGTATTGATTAAATGATCTAGTTATTTATCAGTGATATTATCACTGTTAACATTTACCTCTATCTTCCTTTATCCCTCATTATTTTTCTTAAACCAAATAAATTGCAAAACATGGTTTAATATATCATTCATAAATTTATCACTGAATAATCTTTAATTATTGTATTGATTTGTGACGGTGATGATATATCCAACGATAAATTTATCATTAAATCTGTCTTTAATTCTTTGTGTTGATTTGTGAATGTGAAGAATAACGAGAACTTCTAGGAAAGGTGCCTCATTCCTTTACTTCATTCTCTTCATCCTTGTTCTTCTCTTTTTTCTCTTGTCGCCACCAGATCTGAAGAGGTGGTGGTGGTAGTGCCGCGTTGGAGATGGAAAATGACCAAAAAAAATAGTCGAAGGTAATTGTTTGAGGTCAATGGTGGCTGCCGACAACTAGAAATGGTGATCGGAGGTGGTCGCCAACAATTAGAAGTGGTAGTCAGTGGCCAAAGATGGTCTCCAATAGTTAGAGGTGGATAGCCAGTAGTTCTTGATGGTAAGGTGCCATGGGAATCTTAATAGATGAAAACACAAACAAGACTTATAAGTAAATAAGTCTAGTTAAGGCTTGAAATATTATTCTCATGTTAGGACTTATTGGTAATTTATTACCAATAGTACCAACCGTTAGGAACTATTAGTTTACCCAAATATTATTTGATTCACTTTTTTAAGGCTTGAACTCATTACTTTCCTTACAAGTGTGGTACACGCAAAAATAGGCCCCCATGAGAAACATGTATTACAATTTGAGCCAAAATAAAGCCCAAAGTTTCTAAAGTCTCAAACTGCATCTTTGATCTAATGAATTTCGGTGCAACATGGTAAGAGGGAAGAGTAGTCCACTTACAAAACCACAAGTGTCCAAAAACAATTTTTAGTTTTGAAATTCAAAAATTGTTTTAGTTTTTTGGCCTTTGTATTGAGTAAATTTTTTCATATTTATTTTCTTTACTTTTTAAATTTACTTAATTTAGATGCACTTAAAATATAAAATATTTGTATTTAAAAAATTTCTTCACAAATATAATTTTCACTAAATTTAAGTGTATTTAGATAGGTTAATCAAAAAAGTTTTTAAAAAAATTTATTAAAATATTAAAAATTTCACTAAGACCCAAAAAAAAAAAAAAATGAAGAACAAAAAACTCAAATACAATTTCCAAAAACAAAACCAAACACCGTAGGGCTAAAAATATTTTGTCCAGTTTGGTATCATTTTTTTTAAGTCTATATTAAACAGTGAAATTTTTAAATTTATGTGAATAATTTTTTAAAAAATTAGAAAACAAGTGTTTGGTGCTTCTTAAAAAGAACATTGTATTCAAATTTTTTTCTTCCAGAAAACAGTTTTCTGGGAACATTTTGCCAAACTAACTCTATTTTACTTGGTTAGTAGTATGAATGGAAAAGAAAAAAAAATAAAATTGTCATCAATTTTCAATTAAAATATATATTTATTTTTGTTTATTTCAGTGTGTACCCATCATCAGCATTAATTTCAATTGTTTTAGCCATACAAAAAGAGAAGTCAATATAATTATACCAAAAGTGTGGACAAACTATATTTTCTCCAAATTTCAAGGAAGTGAATGTAATTTTATATATTAAGGGGTAAATTACACTCACCTCCCTTGAGCTTAAAAAAAAAAACAACAATGCTAGGTATCATGAAAAGTCTGTCATGAAAATGATCATGAAATGTTTGTGACCTTTAGATTACATTTATAATAAAGCATAACACACTAATCAAGGTAATCTAAGGATCATAAATTTTTCATGATCATTTTCATGAAAAAATTTTCATGAACCCTAACATTTCTCAAAAAAAAAATTGTCAACCCCACACTTCTGATATTAGCAGAACATAAATTTAAGAAAATTTTCGTTTTTACATCTCAAGATAAATTTAATATCCAAAAGATGACAGATTTGCACACATTAAACATAAAGATCAAATATAAAGAAAAAAACAACTAGATCTTGATAGAGTTACCTTTGACTGCTTCGGTGGGAGTCCTTTGCATGTGGCTGCATTGTGTGGGCATGAAGAATCCGTGACACAATAAATCCAGATCTTGCTGAAGCTTTGGACGCTTCACAACAGTCGCCCTGCACTTAGCATCGGCAAAGGGGCACATCAAGGTTGTACAAGCGTTGATATCGATAGATTCTGAAATGTGCCTAGCTCGTGAAAAAGATGGTAGAAACCCACTCCATCTTGCAGTCATGAAGGGCAAGGTCGATGTGTTGAAACTGTTTGTTGAAGCCAACCCCCATGCAGCTCAAGTCATGATGGACCAGGGTGAGACCATTGTACATTTTTGTGTGATGTGCGGCCAGTTAGATTCTCCGAAGGAACTGATGAAAACCTTTAAAAAATAAAGAGTTTGTGAATGCTAAAGACGGTAGAGGCAACATCATATTACATCTAGCTGTGGCAAATAATCAAGTTGAGGTATGACTGTAAACAAGTTATTATTATTATTATTATCATCATTTACATTCAAAACAAAATACCATCTGGCCAAAGTTGCAACTGTTTAATATATTCTGAATAGTAATTAAAGCCTTTTTTTTTTTTTTTTAATCATCTTTCATTTAGCGGCAACATGACTGCACAAGTGAAGGATAAAGTCTTAACTCATAGGCTTATGCTATTGTGATTGACCAGCACAAAACCCATACATCATCTGAAAAAATGAGGCATTGCAGTCCACAGAAAAATGGTGGAAAGAGGTTATATATATATATATATAGATCTTATTAACATGTGCCCTAAGGGCGCACATGTTAGCCGGCTTGAAAAAAAAAATTGTGCATTCTTTATTGTATGGACTTTCATGCAGAATTTACAAAATTTTAAACTTCTTAACGTATGTTCTAAAGACACGTTAACAAAATATATATATATATATATATTAAAAAAAAAAATACAACGCTCAATTAGTACATATTAATGTGTGTTTAAGAGCGGAAAGATTAAATACACACCTAACCTTTGGCACAATGCACAAAGTGGTGGCTCCAAGACTTGAACCCGTAACCTCAAGGTTATTAGGCCAAGTCTTAATGTGGAAAACTCATTTCTTCTTATTAATCTAATATTACATACAAGCTGTATTTACAGAAGGTAAAATAACAGTTGTGATAAGCAGATAACTAACTCCTAACAGTGTAACTAACCCTTAACAGTGTAACTAACTCCTAACAACTTAGCTAACCAATTCCTAACTGACTACATGATGCATATGCAATCTGAATTGGCTGAAAGCTTCTGTTCTTGGCAAGAAGCTAAAAGTCAATTCATGGCTAATACATCTGAACTAGTATCTTTATCACCCTCGTGCAAGCTGATAGGAGAGGGAGAGACCAGAAGCTTGGCTTTAAGATAGTTAAATCTTGAAACTGAGAGAGGCTTTGTAATGACATCAGCAATTTGATCAAGAGAAGGAACATATTTGAGAAGTAGTTGTTTAGTAGCAACCTTTTCACGAATAAAGTGGCAGTCCACTTCAATATGTTTAGAACGGGTGTGAAACACTAGGTTGGAAGCTAAAGCAATAGTAGACAGGTTGTCACACCAAAGAATAGGAGGAATGTGAGAGTGAAGGTGAAGTTCACAGAGTAACATTATTAACCAAGTAAGCTCAGTAGTGGTGTGTGCGAGAGAGCGATATTCAGATTCGGTAGAGGATCTTGAGACGGTTGGTTGCTTTTTAGCAGACCAATAAATAATGTTAGACCCAAGATACACATAGTAGCCAGAAGAACTGCGACGATCTAGTACATCACCAGCCCAGTTCGAGTCGGAGAAGGCCTGAAGTTCAAAAGAACTAGGACTGAAAGTGAGTCAATGGGCTAAAGTCCCTTTAACATAGCGTAACAGTCTCTTGACAGCAGCAAAATGAGCAATAGTGGAAGCATGCATGTGTTGACAAGCTTGGTTAACAGAGAAAGACAAGTCAGGCCTGGTGATAGTAAGATACTGGAGTGCACCAACAATACTGCGATAAAGCTCAGGTTGATCAAATGGAAGAGCAAAGTCTGGAGCAAAAGAAGGCTTAACTGATACAGGGGAATTGCAAGGCTTACAAGTGGTCATACAAGCTTTAATGAGGATATCAATAGCATACTTGTGTTGAGATAAAAAATAGGAATCACCATAAGCTTGGATAGATATACCCAAGAAATAGGAAATATTCCTGAGCTCCTTCATGGCAAAGGCAGTATGCATTTGAGCAAGAATAGATTGAATATGAGAAGAGCTATTACTAGTAACCAAGATGTCATCAACATATACAAGAAAAAGAGTAATAGTGGAAGAAGTCCTTTGAATGAATAAGGAATTGTCACATTGACTATTAAGAAAATCTTGAGACAATAAAAAACTGGAGAAGGTAGAATACCAAGCGCGAGGAGCCTGCTTCAAACCATAGAGAGCCTTCTTTAAGAGACAAACATGATTGGGATGAAAAGGACTAGTGAAGCCTGGAGGCTGTGTCATGTAGACTTCTTCTTCTAATGTACCATGTAGAAAAGCATTACTAATGTCCAGCTGCTTGAGAGGCCAATGATAATGCAGAGCCACACACAATAAGACATGAATAGTAGGTTGTTTGGCAACGAGGCTAAAGGTTTTAGTATAGTCAATGCCTTCGCGTTGGAGAAACCCTTTTGCAACCAAACGAGCTTTATAACGAGCAATAGAATAATGTGGAACACCCATTTGCATCCAAATAATGGGTGTTCCTTTGCCTTTTGCGCTTAATGCGGAACACCCATTTGCATCCAATAGCAGATTTAGAAGAAGGCAAAGGAACCAAAGACCAAGTACCTTGAGCAAGAAGAGCATTATATTCTTCCAACATGGCAGTGTGCCAAACAGAGGAGGTGAGAGCTTGCTGATAAGTTGTTGGCTCAGTGGCAGAAAAATCATGAGAGGAAGCCATGAAGACTTGAGGATGAGCTTTAGAGCGAGTAATCATAGAATGACAATTAGTAGAAGGAGGAGGTAGAGGTAAATCAATAAAAATAGAAGAAATAGGAGTAGGAGTAGGAGGAGAAGGAATAGAATCTGATGGCAGAGAAGAAGTAAAGTCGAGGTGACTCATTTGAGCAGTGAGGTATCTTGGTGTGAAATCACTGATGAAGCTGCAGAGGGACGATGAGGCTGATGTACAGGAGATGATGAAGAAGGTAAAGAGGAAGAAGATATGGGAGCTGGTTGTACTGATGAAGAAATAGGCAGAGAATTGATAGAGAAAGAGTGATGATCCATAGTTGGAGAAAGAGAAGAAGACCAGAAAAAAAAGATTGAAGATTAGACAATGTCTAAGAAGTATGAGGAGAAATAGTGGCAAAAGGAAAAATATTCTCATGAAATATGACATGTTGAGACAGATAAACTCTACCAAAGTAAGGATCGAGACACCTATATCCTTTGTAAGAAGAATGATAACCAAGGAAGACACACAAAGTAGATTTAGATTGAAGTTTATGAGAAGTGTGAGGCTTAAGCCATGGAAAACATTGATAGCCAAATATACACATTAAAGAGTAATCAGGTGCGTTGTGAAACAATAATTCATAAGCAGAAGAATAAGGAGCCTTAGACTTAGGTATTCTGTTAATCAGATAAGTGGCTGCAGAGATAGCATCAAACCAATACTTAATAGGAATGGAAGAGTGATGAAGTAGTGCAATAGAAGTCTCAGTAATGTGTCTGTGTTTTCTCTCAGAGACTCCATTCTGAGGAGGTGTATAGGGACAAGAAATTTGATGAAGAATACCATGAGAGTTGAAAAATTGAGTCATGGATGAATTGACAAATTCAGTACCTCCATCAGTGCGAAAAATTTACAAGTGAGTGGAAAATTGGTTGTTAACATAAGCTGTGAATTCTACAAATTTATCAAACACTTCACTTTTGTAACACAATGGATAAAGCCAAGTAAATTTGCTATAGTCATCAACAAAGCGTACATAGTATTTATAACCAGAAAGAAAAGGGGAAAAGGGTCCCCATACATCACTGTGAATGAGAGAAAAAAGGTTTTTGAACAGTAGAGTTAGACAATTTGAAAGGTAATCTATGGCTTTTTGCTACACAGCAGTGAACACAAGTGAAATCATCATCCTTGACTTTATTACAAGTGGAAGAAAGAAAATGTTTGAGTTTATTGAACTTGAGAGGATGGATGTCCCAATCTCTTGTGCCAAACAGTGGCAGACACTTTATTGGTAGTTGAACTGCAGAATGCATTATGAGAATGAAAAGATGAAGGTGGAATAGCAGCAGCAGAAAAAGGCTTAGATGCATGAAAGTGATATAAACCATGTGAATTAAGTCCCTTGTGTAGGATGTCCTTCGTGTGCTTGTCCTGAACAATGAAGGAAGAATTATCAAAAGTGACTGTACAATTATTATCTTTAGTAAGTTTGTGTACAGACACAAGATTAGAAGCAATAGGAGTGTGCAAGACTTTATTGAGTTTAAAAGTATGATGTGGG
Organism: Camellia lanceoleosa; assembly: GCA_025200525.1. NCBI lineage: Eukaryota > Viridiplantae > Streptophyta > Magnoliopsida > Ericales > Theaceae > Camellia > Camellia lanceoleosa. The sequence continues at coordinate 128,698,828 of CM045769.1, read as the reverse complement.
GTAGGCAAAATACCCTTGCCAGTATGAAGAATAGGAATAGAATGACCATTACCAACAGTGATGTGATCAGGTCCTTGGTACGGTTAATGAAGACTTAACTGAGATAAATCATGAGTCATATGGTCAGATGCAGCAGAATCAAGATACCAAGGGGAGGAATCATACTGAGATGGAGAGGAAGCAGAAGCCACAAAAGCTCTGGTTTTTGTAAAATCAGATGGTGATTGTGATGAAGGCTAATAGATAGAATAAGTAGAAGATAAGTTGAATGAAGATGGCCTTGACTGATTTTGAAATTGCTGTAACTGATTTGGAAAATGCTGTGGCTGATGCTGATTTTGAACAGAATAATTGTCATCCAATCGATGCCAACATTCCAGAGCTGAGTGATTAGTTTTTCCACATATCTGACAAATTAAATTGTGATTATGACTGCTGAACAATTGTCTACCTCTGCCTCTGAAAGAAAAATGACCTCGGTTGTAGCCATAGCCATGTCAAGAACCACCTCTATGACCTTTGGAATAAGATCGGCCTCGAGAAGAAAAATCATGAGAAGAACCACGAGAAGCAGCATACGCAACTGAAGGTTCATGAGCATTAATTTTCTTGATCTTGGAATGAATATGAATAGATTCTGAGCATAGAAGGGATGAAAGTTCTTCCATAGAGATGGCTTCTGACCTGGCTCGGATTGTGGTTTTGAAAGCATCAAATTCTTCAGGTAAGCCATTTAGTGTAAGAAGAACTAAATCTTCTGCATCTACAGGAGAAGAGGCAAGTGCAAGTTGATCAGCTAAGTCTTTAATCTGATTAAGATATTCTTTAATTGTTTGTGAAGTCTTCCTTATGGTAGTCAAGCGATTTTTTAGTTGATGAATATGACTGCGAGACAATGTAGTAAATCGTTTTGACAGAACTTGCCAAATCTCTGCACTATGTTGAAGATGCAAAACAGAAAAGAAAATCACAGGTGTGAGTGTAGCTGTAAGACAACTCAATAGATGTGCATCAATTTGTTTTCACTGCAGAAATTTTGGATTAACTGTCATGGTTCCATCTGCCTTTGTAATTGTTAATGGTGGAGAAGGATGAGAACCATCAACAAACCCTAGCAAAACTGTAGCACGCAAAATATTGAGAAATTAACTTCTCCAAATGATGAAATTTGAAGAATCCAGCTTTACAGTTATAAAGGAATTGAGATTTGAAATAAGGAGACTAAGATTTGAGGGAAGAGTATTTGAGGTAGCCATTGAAGATGATTAAAGCTCTGGAAGAACTTTGAAGAATGATTGAAGAGAAACTGAAATCAAGAACCCAAGAATACTTGTGAGAGCATTGTAGCTCAGATACCAAGTGGAAAACTCATTTCTTCTTATTAATCTAATATTACATACAACTTACAAGCTGTATTTATAGAAGGTAAAATAACAGTTGTGATAAACAGATAACTAACTCCTAACAGTGTAACTAACTCTTAACAGTGTAACTAACTCCTAACAACTTAGCTAACCAATTCCTAACTGACTACATGATGCATATGCGGTCAAGCTCTATGCTTGACAAAATTTGAATAAGCCAAATCTGAAGCTGTGGCTAATACATATGAACTAGTATCTTTATCACTTAACCATTGAACCAATGGTCATATAGATATATATATTGTTGAAATTGGTACAGTTTGTCCATCATGCCAAAATGGCCCCCTGAGGATATATCATACAATCACTTTCCTCACCTGCGAGTCAATTCAGTAAGTTCATTAGTTTATTTTACTTTACAGGTCTTGAGTTACTTGCTTAGTGCCAATGAAAACATAGATGCAAACATAATTAATGCTAGCGGACACACGACATTGGACATTCTGAGACAAATTAGAAAGGATATGAAAAATTTAGATAATATCGAAGATCAACTCCGAAACGTTAGAACTATAAGAGGCAAGGATCTCGCAGAGTCAATGGCTGGCAAAGAAAAAGCAACCATTAATGGTAGTGGCATTGCTCATTGCAATAGTAGCTTTTCAAGTTGGGGTGAGCCCTCCAAGCGGTGTTTGGCAAGACAATTCAAACGGACAAAGAGTTTGAGAAGCTATAATGGCTTGTAATTATCTAGATTTGTTCCCATATTTCCTTCGTGTTAGCAAGATAGGATTTGTTACATCTCTAAGCACAGTCTTGTTACTCATAAGTGGATTGCCTTACAAGAGAAAGGCTTTTGTGTGGATTCTAGTTGCGGTCATGTGGTTGACCATTACATCAATGGCAATAGCTTATGCAATTTCTATTGTTGTGATCACACCAAAAATTTACAGGAAATCTCTCAGCCATACTATTGTAGTTGCAGTCATCGTGTGGTGCAGTCTAATGGTAGTTCTTCTCTTACGGCACACAGCTCGCTTAATGGGACAAGCGATTAAGGAGGAATAGAGTAGACATCTAGTAGCCAAGAGGATTAAGAAACTCAAATCACTCAAACCACATCAGGAGCATATAAAAGGATGTTTAAATTTAATTAAAGTGAGCCATTCTAATTTTTTTGTCTTTATTTATTTTTCTATCATTATGTTTGATGTGTGAATTTTTGTTATGCTCTGTTTTGTATCTTTGATTTATCGAGAGAGAGAAAAAAAATGAATGAGAAATTGAATTACTTTTGTTGGAAATTTAAGTTTCAAAAATTAAAAATTATTGTCATATTCACATTTTTATCCACTTCCTAAAAGATGTCACTTCTGTAGGAAATGACAAATTCTTGAAACAAACAAAAAACAGATGGATAATAACCAATGTGCTTCTTTCAAGACTTACACTTTGTCGAAGCAAACAATATAATCTTTAAGCTTCATCGTAATTGCTTATCCAACATAGAATTAATCTTTAAGCTCAATCGTTGAGATTAATTAATCATTCAACCTTGTCCTTTAATTTCTTCCCCCCAAACACCCCCCCCAAAACACGTTTTCTCTAAAAAAGAAGAATGTCATGATAAACTATAGAATGAGATAATTCTTCCCCAATTATACATTTGCCATATTTCTAATGGTAAAATGCCTTTTTTTAATGCTATTTTATGTTTGAAAAATAAAAAGAAGACCTAAACCTCTAAAATCAACAATGAGGGACCAATTATGCAACTATTTGACATGTAAAACTAATTATTAATAAAAGAAAAAGCTAATTTTTGGTTCCATTAGTTGATGATGTCAAAAGCAATCTAACCGTATGTTTGCATCTTTTTCTTATTTTGTTTAAGCAAAAACATTTTTCATAAAATATTGTTTGCATTTTTCTAGCATTTGGTATAACAAAAATAAAAGTTAATGAAAACATTTTCTTCAATACATTTCTATTATAGCATCTCTAAATTTTTCTTTTATTTATTTTTTCATAAAATGTCAAATCAAAATACTATATGTAAGTCCAACCATGAGAGATGTACAAACAATGATTTGTCAAAATTTATTTATAGCTTAAATTTTGGAGAAAATCTCATTTTGCCCTCCAAACTTTCACCCGATTTTCAATTTGACTCCCAGATTTCAATTAATACCAATTTTACACCTAACTTTCGAAATTTTGATCAATTTGGCCCCTACCGTCAAATTCTGTCTACAACTGGATGAAATGTACTGACGTGACGCCAAATTTCATTTGAAATTTCATTTTATCCCCTAAACTATACCTTAAAATCCAATTTTCCCCCCAAATTAAAATCAATTGGCTTCCCAAACTATACCTTCAAAATCAATTTGCCCCCCATGTCAGCACATTTCGTCCAATTGTAGACGGAACGTGATAGCAGGGGTCAAATTGATCAAAATTTCAAAAGTTTGGGTGTAAAATTGATATTAATTGAAGTTTAGGGGTCAAAGTGAAAAATGCGTGAAAATTTGAGGGGCGAAATGATATTTTCTCTAAATTTTGTGTCAAATTTGTCACAAGGTATAACAATGGTAAAATAAACAATCCATATAGGTAGTCTTTATTTTATTTATTCATATATTACAATAAAATCCAGTAAATTATAATAATAATAATGAAAATCAAATACAACACATAATTAGTACACAGAAACTCCAAAAGTGAGATAAACAAACCCCAATTAATATACGGAGAATAATACCCACACACCATATGGAGATTAAAAATATTGACCTCCTACCATATGGAGATTCAAAATATTGACCTCCTAGAGAGCTACAAAATGAGTTGGCCTGGTTGGTTAATAGATAGTCATTAGAGAGGAAAAGTTGAACATCATGGTAAGTTTTTAGCAATAGTCATTGGAAAAAGTCTTACCTAACCAAAACTCATCACCTTATGTGCCAAAATCAAACGATTGTTCTAACTTCCTTATTTCCTCTTTTGTGGTCAACAAAAAATGATTTTGAGTTGGGAAAAATTATTTTCCACTTTTTAAAGAAAGTTTTTCTATCTAATGAGACACCTTGCAAATGCCACTATCATTATCACCACTATCACCGTTACTATTATCACTGCCACTACACTATCCAAACACTACCACTGCTACCTCATCACCTACCTATGACCTATACTGCTTTACCACCATGTAACCACTACCATCACCGCCGCCGCCACCACATACCATCCTACCACCAAAACACTGCCACCACCGTTGTTTGTCAACACCACTATTACCATAACAACCAGTACTTTTCAAGATTGGAACTTAAACAAACTGTCTAAGAATTGATGTTTCAAGCAACTATACTATCTTTTATTTTACTTTCCCCTTCTTCTAACCCACATTAGACCCTCTTACTTTAATATCCAAGACAACTCTCATTTGTGCTTAGCTTACCCTTCCTATTTCGATATTTACCCTGATCCTCCAATAATTTTTTTAACCATCTCCACTTTTCATCATCTCTTTCACCATGGCTTGAATGGTTTTGATTGATATAATTTTTCCAATCTTAAGTACTGAACACAACATAGTGTAAAATTGTCGACTTATGGTTCCAAGGAAATATCATTTTGTCCTCCAAACTTTTATGTGTTTTTTAATTTGACTCCCAAACTTCAATTAATATCAATTTTACACCCAAACTTTCAAAATTTTGATCAATTTGGCCCTTGCCGTTACATTCCGTCTACAATTGGATGGAATGTACTGACGTGGCACTAAAGTTTATTGGAAATTTCATTTTGCTTTTCAAGCTACACTTCAAAATCAATTTGCCCCCTAAACTATACCTTAATAATCAATTTGTCCCCCACGTCAACACATTCCGTCCAATTGTAGACGGAATGTGACGGCAGGGCCAAATTGATCAAAATTTTTAAAGTTTAGGTGCAAAATTGATATAAATCAAAGTTGGGGGGTCAAATTAAAAAAACATGTGAAAGTTTGGGGAGCAAAATGATATTTTCTCTATGGTTCCATGGAACAAACAAACATATTTTTAATTGTTCTAGTCCTAAGGTTGTGGGAGAGAATATATAAAAACAATGCCACAATCTCATCTATTATCACATTTCTTGTGGCCACCAATCCCCCTTCATCATGGGGAATGTTACATAACTTATTGAAAGCATGTGTGGTGATGAACAATTATGATATGCATGTGTCTTCAACTCTTAGAGATTTCATCCAAAGCCCTTTAATCAAATCCACTCGAAGGCACTTTCGCCGTGTACTTGCAATGATACCAAGCTTCAATAACACAAACAAGATAACTTAAAACAACACACTAAATTCCACTTATTCGCTTGAACGTTTTCGTTCAATAATTAAATCTCTTCCATTAGTAGGCATTTTTCCTAAATATGTAAATTTGTTGAATAAATAATAATCAAAGAATAGATAAGAATAATGTAGTTGTTGCCTAAACCAACAACTAAAATCAATTTCCAAAGTTTGATGAATAGTTAGTTTGCCAAAGAAGTCAAATCTTACCTCTTGTTTCTTTGCTTTCACCTCCAAATTAAGAGCGCTTAGCTTGTTGTAGTAACTCTTCACAGTCTCTATCTCCTGTTTGAATTTTACACAACAACATATTTTAGCTTTTCTTTTTTTTTTTTTTTTATATATATTTTTTAAGATTTACCGGAAAGTAGAATGAAAAGAAAAATACCAAAATAGAAGATTATTGACAAAGACATTGGTGGGAAAATGGACGAAATAGACAAAATCCATAATCGCAAATACTTTGTTAATTGGAATGTAAACTAGATGTTTCCTTTCTTCTTATGCAACTTCACATCCTTCAATCAATCGAACGGGGCAATATATTGAAGTATTCATATCTGGAAAACTAGTAAATGTGTTTATTTTTAGACCCATAATGGGCCATCAGCCAATTGAAGCATTCTAATTAAAGAAGACAACAAATTTGTATAGCTGTATTATCCTGTCACAAATTTTGGAAGTGCTTTACCATGAAAAACAAATAAATAAATAAATTCCAGAAGAGTCTCCTCAATGTGTACTTCAGTTTATGTTTTTCTAAAAATAAACAAAAAATAAACAAAAATTAGTTTATAAAATTTTTGTAAATATAAACTGAAAACGTAAACGTTACCAAACACAAGTAATGAAAAAAAAAAAAAAAATTGAACAATATTTATTGTTTTATTTGTGTTAAAATATTTTTTGAAAATTTTAAAAATAATTATGAAAATAGGTATTTTTAGATTTTTCCTTTTTTGCAAGGAGGATGTTTGAAACCCTTACAAATTTTCTTCTAATTTGACCCAAAATAATATAGTATGTTATGTGTCTATTTTTAATTTGTTACATGTTCGATTGTACAAAACTAAACTCCTGTCTTACTATGGTAAATTTGGGAATTTAAATTGTGTCTTTAATATTTTTGTTTTAATAAATTGACATTAATTTATACTTCTCAAATCATGAATAAAAAATAGGAGTTTTTTTTGATAAATCCACTTTCTAAGAGCTTTATTCCATCCAACCCATATTCTTTTTGACTATTCCATTAGGTCCTATTTGAGATAAGAAGATCAAAATACACTTTCCATCTACTTATGTTCCATTTAGTTCACATTATTTTCTTATGTTTCAATAAGTCCTATGGGTGACATAATTACCAAAATACTCCTAATGTGAATGTTCACACCGTCAATATGAATGTTCATGTCATCAATGTGTAGGGGCCCGACCCATGTACAATGTGAATATTCACATTGAAATGTTAACATTCACATTGATAGGAGTGTAAAATTAGCCCGTGGCCTGTGGGCAGCCTGAAACCCGCTCGCGGCCCGTGAACTGCCCGGGGCAAGCCCGGCCCGGCCCGTTGACAATGTGAATATTCACATTGGCATGTTAATATTCACATTAATAAGAGTGTACAATTGACTCGCATCCCATGGGCGGCCCGGGGCGAGCCCGGTCCGGCCCGTGACAATGTGAATATTCACATTGACATGTTCACATTCACATTGATAGGAGTGTAAAATTGGTTCGCGGCCTTAAGCGAACGCCTGCCCGCCCGTTGATAATGTGAATATTCATATTGACGTGTTAACATTCACATTGATAAGAGTGTAAAATTGACTCGCGTCCCATGGGCGGCCTAAAGCCCGTGGGTGGCCCGGGGCGAGCTCGGCTGGCCCGTGACAATGTGAATATTCACATTTACATTGATAGGATCAGAAATTGGCTGCGGCTCGTGAGCTGACTTCGCTCACGCCGGGCGTGCCGACTGGCTCGAAGACGACAGTCTCGGGTTGGATTGGTGGGCCTGGGCCTAACCTCGAGCTTAGGTCGGGCTTGGCCCTTTTTTTTTAATTCTTTTTAATTTTTTTCTACCAAAATTTTATTATTTTCCACAAAAAAAGACATTGTGCCTCAGGCGAGTTGGGCCTCGAACCGAGCCTTGAATGGGTCTTAAGTGGGCCGATTGGCCGAGTCGGGCTTCACAGTGATGGCCTAAGCCCTAGCTTAGGGTCTCGGACATGCTCGCGCCCTGACCCAAACAAGCCTACCCCGAGCCGTAGGCGAGCTTTGGGCAGCCCACGGGCCGCGGGCCAATTCTACATTTCTATCAATGTGCATGATAACATGTTAATGTGAATATTTGCATTGTCAACGGGCTGGGCCTACCTCGGGCTGCGGGCGAGCTTTGGGCAGCGGATAAATTTTACACTTCTATCAATGTTAACGTGCATGATAACATGTTAATGTGAATATTTGCATTGTCAACGGGCTGGGCCTACCTCGGGCTGCGGGCGAGCTTCGGGCAGCGGATAAATTTTACACTTCTATCAATGTTAACGTTAACATGTCAATGTGATTATTCACATTGTCACGGGTCGGGCCAAGCTCGCCTCGGGCTGCGATCGGGCTTCGGGCCGCCCACGGGCCGTTGGCCAATTTTATACTCTTATCAATGTGAATGTTAACATGTCAAAGTAAATATTCAAATTGTCAACAGGCCGGGCCGGGCCGGACCCGCCCAGAGCCGTGGGTGGGTTTCTGGCAGCCACGGGGCACGGGCTAATTTTACACTCCTATCAATGTGAATGTTAACATGTCAATGTGAATATTCACATTGTCAACGGGCCGGGCTAGGCCCGCCCCGGGCCGCAGGCCAATTTTATACTCTTATCAATGTGAATGTTAACATGTCAATGTGAATATTCACATTGTCAACGGGTCGGACCAGGCCTATCCCAGGCCGCCCATGGGCCGCAGGCGGGTTTTGCGCCGCCACGGGACGCGAGCCAATTTTACACTCTTATTAATATGAATGTTAACATGTCAATGAATATTCACATTGTCAACGGATCGGGCCCGCCCCGGCTCGTGGGCGGATTTCGGGCTGCCCATGGGCTAATTTTACATTTCTACCAATGTGAGTTTAAAATATGAATGTTCACATCATAAAATTACTAACCGTTCAAAAAATATTTATAAGGGTATCAAAATTAAATATAAGGGCATAAATGTTCAAGAAAATAGTGTAAATCAAGAAAAAGGACTTTATGGAATAAAACTATATATACATGGGACTAAATGGGTTAAAAAATTTCCTTCATGGACTTCTCGAATTAAAACACTTTTAAATGGAATTTATCAATAAAAATTCCATAAAAAATACTCATATTTTATTTGAACAAAAAGACATGTAAATAGACAAACTTTCACTATTGATACAATGACTTTTTTTTTTTTTTGTGCAACCTCAAATCCTGTGAAAGATTGTTTACTTCAACACGATTGTGCTTGATGCTGTGTTTGATTGTAGATTTGGAAATAAAAAGGGAAACCGGTGAAATATTTTGCACTATAATTGGTTTTTATTTTTAAAAATTTGTCGATAATGATAATATTTTCTATTTATTTATAGTTTTATTTTTCAAGCTAAATTTAATATTTTCTATTTATTTTTATTTTTATTTTTCAAGCTAAATTTAATATTTAAACAGAACGAAACATGATTTCACACATTAAACATAAAGATCAAATATAAAGATAAAAACAATATGAGGATAAAACTTTAGCATGACTTGGTTAAACTAAATTTAAACAATTTTTTCAAATAGGCTGGTGTGACTTGAGTGAGTTGATTTTCTTAATTCTCTTTGTGACTAGATGTCTACTCCATTTCTCTTCAATTTCTTCCTTCAATAAGCGCGCTGTGTGCACTAAGAATAGAATTCCCATTAAACTGCACCACACGATGATTGCAACTTCAATAGTATCACTAATTGGTTCGCTGTGAGCTCTTGGTGTGATGACAACAATAGAAATTGCAAATGTTACTGCCATTGATGTAATGGTTAACCACATGATTGCAACTAGAATCCACATGAAAATCCTTCTCTTGAATGGCAATCCAGTTATAAGCAACAAGATTGTGCTTAGAGATGCAACAAATCCCATCGTGCTAGTACGAATGAAATATGGGTATAACGTGGATGATTATAATCCATTATAGCATCTCCAGCTCTATGTTTGTTTGGAGGTTTGTTTGGAGGTTTGTCTGAAGTGTCTTGCCAAAAGCCACCTGGAGGGTTCATCCCAGCTTGGAAAGTTATTGTTGCAATGAGCGTTGCAACCAACATTATTGTTTTCTTTTTCTTTGTCAGCCACTCAGACTGCCCGACATCCTTACCACGCATGGCTCTGGCTTCTTTGAGTTTTTTTTCAATATCATTTGAATTTTTCACATCTTTTCTAAACTGTGCTAGAATATCCAATGCTGTGTACTCGTTAGCATTTTTTATGTTTACGTCTAGTGTTGCATTGGTAAGCAAGTAGTTTAAGGACTGCCAAAAACCAAAAAAACAAACAAACTTGGAACTTTACTAACCAGCAAGTGAGGATATTACCACAAAATGGAAAAAGAAAGAAAAAACTTCAATACTTCCCATAATATATTAGTTAGTTGCAACTTTGGCTAAATCATATTTTTTGTAATGTAAAAAAAACAAAAAGAAGAAAAAACATTTGATTATAGTCATACCTCGACTTGTTTATTCACCACAGCTAGATGTAATATAGTGTTGCCTCCTCCATCTTTAGCATTGACAAACTTTTTATTTTTAGTGGTATTCATTGATAAGGAAGTGATGCTACAGGCTGCTAAACAGAGACTAAGTGTACCATAAGTATCATGTTCTTGCAATGTACTGTAATATTTCTCTTGTAATAAGGCTCCATTAGTTAGTTAGAGATATGGTTAGATAGTTAGTGAGTAGTTAGATAGTTAGCTTTGTAAACTACAACTGATATATATATATATATCAGTAGCTATGTACAGTTTGTATAATGAAAATTGATCTCTTCTGATTCTGTTTTTCATCATGGTATCAGAGCACGATTAAGCTCCAACGAGCGATTTGATATGGTGTCTACAACAATGGAGGCTTCGTCTTCTTCATCAACCTCCATTCCTGCAAACTTGAGCATGTTGATCTCAAATCTTAACTCGTTTGTTACGATCAAACTTGATTGTACAAACTTCATAATCTGGAAAAATCAATTCCAGAACATTCTTCATGCTACTGATCTATTGAAATTTCTTGATGGATCGTATGTGTGTCCTAGCCCTATGATACAAAGTTCATCAAATATTCAAGTTCCGAATCCAGAATCGATTCTTTGGAAAACGATTGATGCTCATCTGTTGAGTTGTCTTATAGCTACGCTATCTCTTGCACTTTTCACCTCAGTTCTTCATCTCAAAACTAGTTCAGAGGTATGGAATTCCTTGAATAAGAGATTTACAACTCTATCTAGGTCTCACATTCATCAATTGAAGATTAAGCTAAATTCAATTTCCAAGAAATCTGAATCCATGGAAATATATCTCAGTCGAATCAAAGATGTGGTTGATCAATTGCGTATAGTATCATCCATAATTGATGATGAAGATGTTGTGTTCATTACTCTAAATGGACTTCCTGATGAGTATAATCCTCTCAAGACAGCTATTAGGGCTAGACCTGAGCCTATTTCTATGGAGTCTCTTTCTTCTTTATTGTGCTAAGAAGCCATTCATGTTGAAAGCAAGCTTCAACAATCTACCGATTTAACAGTTGCATATGCTGCTATGAAGGATTCTAAAGGATTTACAACATATCAAATTGGTAGAGGTACCTCCAGATATGATTCTAAAGGATCTTATCGAGGAAATAGATACTCTCGTGGCAGATCTTCTAATTTTCGTGGCAGATCTTACTCTTACAGATCTAATTTTGGCATTATTTGTCAAATATGTGGCAAGCCTAATCACTCTGCATCTGACTGTTGGCATAGGCTTGATACAACTTTTCATTCTCCTCCTCAATCCATTTCAAGTCCATCTTCTTCTTCAATGCCTTATCAGTCTAAGGCCTATGTTGCTTCAGTTTCAGATGACCATTCCTCTCAGATTTCCGCTCCATGGTTCTTGGATTCTGCATCAACTGATCACATTACACATGATCTTCATCAATGAAACTCATATCAGCCTTATACTGGTACTGATCAGGTAACCATTGGTAATGGTTCTTCACTTCCTATCCAGCATACTGGTAAAGGTATCTTACCCACTCCTAATCATTCTTTTTGCTTACAGCTGTAGACACCCCATTTTTGATCGACCTTAAGACTCAGACGTCACTGATTGAGTGCTCGGTGATGTTGCGTATTGTGCTCGTTCAGAAGTCTCAGAGTCGCGGCCGTGAGCCCTGCCTCCGGACTTCCGAACCCTCTTCTGTGCCTTACCTCGGTTTGCGAACCAGACTCGATTTTTTCTGTTTCTTTCCCGAGGGAGGAGAGGTCCCAGAGACCATCTCTCAAGGCCGTGGGCTACATTCTCAGAGTCAGAGGCCATTTTGACCATTTTTGAGCCCAATTTTCGGAGCCGTTAGGCCGTGTGCCTCGGTTCGGGACCGCCTAACTATCTCCGATTGCTCCGGTTTTTGGCATGCATCTTGTTTACTCCCTTTTGAGGGACACTGAGGTCTGAGAGACCCACTTCGTGGTCGAATGCCACTTTCGGTGCTTAACAGGCAGTTTTCGGGACCCCAAATTGCACGTTCTGGCCCCCGAACATTCGTTTTGCATCGATTTTCGTTCATTTTTCGCAGGTACCTCTGTTTCATCACCAGGAAGGCCGTAGAAGGGTGGGAGGCCACCAATTGTTTCAGCAACCAGTTATATTCCTCCGTCGCCCTCCGACGCCCGTTTTTCTCACTTCCAAGCCAATGTTGACCACCCTAGGGTCACTTTCTTCAATCCTAACCCTCATATTTGTGTTGTAGACACCTGGGAGGACACAAATATTATATGGCCGGCCATTAATTCCACTTGAACCTTTTGAACCCCTTTGAAAAATGGCCTATTCTCTCTTCTGTTTTACAGTTGCCAGTTTTGAACCACAGGGTTGTGTTGAGGGCACCTGGGAGGACACCAATTTGTGGTGGCTGGCCAGAAAATCTTTTTGACCATTTTGACCCTTGGCCGGCCGGCTATGGGGGGTGGCCGGCGGCCACCTTCAGCTCCAATACCTAGCCGGCCAAGATCCTCAGGTTGAATTCATTACAACTGTATATTTGTTTTCCCTCCAAAACCTATATCCAGAGGGAACAACTTTTGGGGGGAAACTTGGCTTGTTTTCCCCTCACTTTTTCCCTCCCTTTCTCCCCCTCTTTGGTCCATATAACCAGCTGCTCAAACCTAGTTTTGGGGTTACAAAAAATCCCTAAGAGCTTGCATACACACCTCCCCCTTCCTCTCTCCCAAAATCCTCAAAATTTCCCAAGTTCTACCCCTTTTTCATATCATCACCTAGTACCACCACCACCACTCCATTTCCAGCAGCTTGGAGCTCTTCTCAGAGGCTTGGAGGCACCATTTCTCAGTTCAAAGGGCAGCCAAGGAGTAGTCTTCAAGGGTAAGTTCATTTCCCCTCCTTTTGGGCCTTATTTTGTACCATTGCTTAGCCCTATTTTCTTGCTGTTTTGAGCTCCGACAAAAACTGAAAATGTCATTTTTTTGAGTTATATTTCTTGTTTCATTAAGGGCTCAACACTGTTTGAGTCCCCCATGTTGCACTTGCTTCAATGCCCTCTTGAATGCCATTTTCTTGCATGATATTTTTAGCTTGTGTGTGATATTTTTTGGGGCCTGATGTAAACTGTAAATAGGCCTATTTTGAGCCCCTCTTCAACATTGAAGAAGGGCTCAACACTGTTGGGGACCTCCATATATCACTTGCCATTCTACACCTCTTTGGTCCCCATTTTTGCATGATTTGTTAGCTTATCTTGCTTCTGTTTTTAGGCCATGATCAGAACTGAAAGTGGCCCTGTTTTTACTCCCTCGTCATGTTTCATTAAGGGTCTTTGGCTTTTTGGTGAATATTTTGTATACTTTGTGTTATAGCCTTCTTGTGGCCTTAATCTTGCATTGCATTTTGAGCATGTTTTTATGCTGATTTGGGCTTGATCATCTACTGTAAAATGCCATATTTTGGGACCCTCTTCAAAATTGTTGAAGGTCTCTCACTTTTTTGAGACCCCCATATATCAGTTACTTCTTTGCCCCTTTGTTGGCCCATTTCTTGAATGAATTGTTTTCCATATTTTTATGCTGATTTGAGGCTTTTCATCTACTAAAAAACATCATATTTTTGGCCCCTATTCAACATTGTAGAAGGGGCCTTCTGTGTTTGAGATCAGCAGCTATGACTTGCTTCATTACCTCTCTTGGCCCCCCATTTTTGCATGCTAATTTTGCCCTATTTTTACCCACTGTTTGGCCATGCTTCAAACTGTAAAAATGTTTTTTTTGGGGTTTCCTAGCTTTTGTCTTCACACTTCATGTACGAATCATGCATGCATTGCATAGCTATAGGCCATTTCATGTGCTTAATTTCATGTTTCGGGACTCGTTCCTTGCATCGGGTTTCATTTCTCCATGTTTCGGGGCTGTTTTGCATGTCATTTTGCCTCTGAAATTTTCATGTTTGCATATCATATTCCATGTCTTGCCATGTCTCATTAGAGTGGCATTCCGTGCCATAGGTTCGGTCCTCGGTTTGCATGCACGCGTGCACGTATTTCGAGTTGTCTCATTTTCATCTAATGGCCTTCTATGTGAGTGTGGCTGAGGCTCTCTCATGTTGGTGTAAGCCCATTATTGCATTGCGTATGCCATTTCATCCATAGCATTGTGTATGCTCGGTTGTGTATGCCATTCCATAACATTGTGTATGTTAGGATTGTATCTTAGTTGCATTTCACGCATATCATGCATATTGCATTGTGTTCGGGATAGGAGTTAGTCCGGACACGGAAAACGAGGTGCGTTCCGTACTCCGAGTGACGGAACGTGTCTCAATTCCCAAGTCACCGACACTCCGGATTATCCATGATGGAGTTAGGTTTTGTTGTAGTGTTCATATGTATTCATTCTATATTGAGTTGTGCAATTCGGCTCCTCGGCCACCATGTATCGAGATGCGTGATTGGTGGTACGAGGATCGAGACATGCATACATTTGTGAAAATACATTGCTATGCCCTTTTCCTGCTCTCTGTTGTAGCATATCAAGAATCAGCGGTCTTCCGAGGCTTGGCGCGCTTTTCAAGAATCATTGCAAAACAGAGGCTAATTGGGGCATTCCAATGGATTTTCGTGCAAAGCAGCCCAAACATGCATCTTTCCATCATTCGGAGCAGAATCAAGACAGTCCCTGGCTTGCATGCCAGTTTATTATTTTTTTAGTTAATTTGTAAATTAATTAGAAATTTGTACATTATTTGGACTGTATTATTTTGGACTGTACTATTCTTTCATTCGGGATTGTATATTTATTTGGACCCTCTGCGCGAGGGCATAATTGTAATAAGTGTGGGTGAGTGTGATGTATGTCTTCTAATCCCACGTCTTTCTTCCCTTTTATTTACCTGCTTATGATGGTTAGATTAGGGCATATTTTAATTAGCATACTGAGATGACAAAGATGTTTGCATCATTCATCTGTTTTATGCGCATACTGCTCGGCGCATCATACAAACTGCATTTGTATTTCAATTCTAAATTGAATACGTGTTAGTTATAGCATTCCATATGCCATGTTTAGAATAGCCGAGCCTGCTATAGTTGCATCTTTGCATGTGTTGCATTAGGCATTTCTGTATATTTAGGATCATGCATGATTTCTAATGAGCTTCTGTTTTGGCTTGGAGTACTCGGTGAGTTTTATGCTTTAGCATCCTTGCATGCGTGTGAGTGACTGCTATGAATAGCATGCTTACCATGAGGCTATGTGCTTATGTGATATAACTGCCTTGAATGCCTGTGGGTGGAGGTTGGGTTATTTGGATTGGAACAATTCATCAAGTGTTTTAAGCCCACCTGAGGGTGGCAAAATCTGCATTTTAAGTCTACCTGCGGGTAGCAAACCATCTTTCAAAAATAAACATGAAATGTTTCGTTCCAATTCAGACGACTCAGTCTATACTTGTATACTGTGCACATCACATAGTAACCTAGGCTAATAACCGGAATAAGAACGCACAATGTTTTCAAAAACAGATATCATGGTTAGTAGAGGCCGGTCTTTGACCGGGCGAGCGGGGGTGCTCACGAGGTGACCTTTCCCAATCGTACCCAAGTTCCCGAGCCGAGGCAACTTTGGTGATGACGGACACGTGGCCTTTGGCACCGAGTCAGGGTTTCCTAAATTTCCCATTTAAAAAATATTTAGGTGGCGACTCTGTATCTGGCAAAGCAGTCCATGTTTGGCACTTCTTTCAAAAAAATCTGTTTTCAAAACGATTTGCCGGATTTGGACTCTTTGGTTCAAGATTAAGAACCGTGACTACAAAATCGAGTCCGAGCTGTAGCGAGGTCCCCCGCGGGCTTGTTACAACAACGTGTCTTACATGTCCCATCTATTTCTTCTAATCTTCTTTCTGTTCAAAAATTGGCTCAAGATAATAATTGTTCTGTAACTTTTGATGGTACTTCCTTTTCTATTCAGGACAATCACACCAAGGCTATTCTACATAGAGGTGTTCATGCTCATGGTCTTTATCATTTTTTGCATCCTTCATCATCTCCTTCTCATGCCTGTCATCACTCTACTACTACTACTACTACTACTCCTGACTCTGCTTCTCTGTGGCACAAGAGACTTGGCCATCCCTCATCCTATAAATTTCATATTCTTAGCAAGCATTTGCCTATGTCTATAAATAAAGATTTCAATTCTTGTAATGATTGTTCTGTTGCCAAATGTCATAGGTTACCATTTCATCTTTCTAATTCTACTGTAAATGCTCCTTTAGCTTTAATCCACGCTGATGTTTGGGGTCCCTTTTCTCATTCTAGTTCTACTTATAGGTTTTATGTGTTGTTTGTGGATGATTTTAGTCGTTTTACATGGCTTTATCCTCTGGCTTATAAGAGTGAAGTTTGTTCTAAGTTTCAAGAATTCAAACTGTTTGCTGAAAGGCAATTTGGTTTCCTTTTAAAAATTTTACAGTCTGATGGTGGTGGTGAGTTTATTAATAATTCTATGCAGTCTTTTATGCAAACTACTGGTATTCTTCATCAATTCTCATGTCCCTATACTCCTTCCCAAAATGGAGTTGCTGAGAGAAAACACTTGCATATTGTTGAGACTGCTATTTCTCTTTTGCATCATTCTTCTCTTCCTTTGGATTATTGGTTTGACGCCATTGCTACAGCTACTTATCTTATCAATCGTATGCCTAGTGCCTCTTTGTCCAATTCTTCTCCTTATGAGGTGCTTTATCATCATCCCCCTCCTTATAGTCATTTTAAAGTTTTTGGTTGCCTTTGTTTTCCCTGGCTTCAACCTCATGCTCCTCATAAGTTAGCTCCTAAATCTACTTCTTGTGTTTTTTTTGGGTATCACCCATCCATCAAAGGTTACCGGTGTTTGAATCTTCTTACTGGCAAAATTTTCCTCTCCAGACATGTTAAGTTCCATGAAACTGTCTTTCCTTTTTCTTCTTCTTCTTTACAACCCCAGGCTGCTTCTCTTCCACAGATTCAGTCCTTCTTTTGGTCTCCCTCTCCACAATCTGGGCCACAGTCTAGTTCTTCCTCCAGGTCTCCTCCGTCACTTCTCTCTACATCACTGTCCCCACATACTTCTGGGCCACCACAGCCGCCTGCTTCATTATCACAGCTTCAGCCTGAGCCACCCTCTGTCTCCCTGCCCCAGCCCCAGCCACAGTCTGCACTCCTCTCTCCCTTACTGTCCCAACCAGATCCCTCTGTTTCTCTCACCAATCCTCTTGTGTCTAGGCCAATCCCTATTGATTCTCTTTCTGTTGTTTTGCCTTTGCCCCCTGCCAGCACTAATGTTCATCCCATGCAAACAAGGTCTAAAACCAGGTCTGCTGCTTTGCTTACCACCCTTGCTTGTGATGATAACTCTGTGCCTCTCTCCTATAAGAGTGCTTTGACTTCTCCAGTTTGGTTTCAAGCTATGCTTGATGAATACACTGCTCTTTAGTAGCAAGGGACTTGGTCCTTGGTTTCTCTCCCTCCATCCAAACAGGCAATTGGTTGTAAATGGGTTTTTAAGCTTAAAAGAGCTTCTGATGGCACTATTGCTCGTCATAAGGCTCGTTTGGTTGCACAAGGTTTTCTCCAACAGCCTGGCATTGATTTCCATGAAACGTTTAGTCCGGTTGCCAAGCAGCCCACTATTCGTATTTTCTTGTGTATTGCCTTACATCACTATTGGCCCATTAAACAACTCGACATTTCTAATGCCTTTCTTCATGGCCAGTTGTCCGAAGAGGTTTATATGGTCCAACCCCCTGGGTTTGTTGATCCTTCCCAACCTTTCCTAGTTTGCAAATTACATAAAGCTCTTTATGGTCTCAAGCAAGCTCCCCGGGCTTGGTTTTCTACTTTTAGTGCTTTTCTCTTCTCTCAAGGCTTCATTCAAAGTCTTTGTGATTCTTCTCTTTTTCTTCATAAAACCTCATCTTCCACTACCTATCTTCTCATTTACGTTGATGATATTCTTATCACTGGTTCTGATTCTACTTATATTCAACACCTTCTCTCTCATATGCACCTTACCTTCTCTATGAAAGAACTTGGTCCCATTTCCTATTTTCTTGGTATCTCCGTCCAACCTACTCCGACTAGTTTCTTTCTTTCTCAGCACAAGTATGCTGCTGATTTGCTTGCCAAATCGGGGATGCTTGATTGCAAACCTTGTGCTACTCCTGTTTCTCTTAAACCTTTCTCCTTCCCTGCTGAGTCTCTTCTATGTTCCAATCCCTTTCTCTATCGAAGTATTGTTGGTGCCCTTCAATACCTTACCATTACCAGACCTGCACTTTCCTTTGCTGTCAACCAAGCTTGCCAATACATGCATTCTCCCACCATGGGTCATTTCGCTGCTATCAAACGCATTTTGCGCTATGTTAAAGGCACATTCACTAATGGTCTTATATTCACCCCAAGTTCTTTTGCTCTTCGTGCCTATACCGATTCTAACTGGGCTGGTGATCCTACTGATCGCCGTTCTACCTCTGGTTATTGTATTTACTTGGGTTCTAATCTCATCTCTTGGTCCTCCAAGAAACAGTCCACTGTTAGCCGCTCCTCCACCGAAGCTGAATATCGTTCTCTAGCTCACACCGCTGCTGAAGTTACTTGGTTACAGATGTTGCTCACTGATTTTTCCCTCCCTCAGCTTTCACCTCCCATTATTTGGTGTGATAATCAGTCTGCCCTCTCTTTGGCTGCTAACCCAGTGTTCCACAGTCGCTCCAAGCATATTGAGGTGGATTGCCATTTTGTTCGGGAGAAGGTTGCTGCCAATCACTTACAACTCAAATATATTCCCACTCTCGATCAATTGGCTGATATATTCACTAAGCCTCTGTCCACTGCCAGATTTTCTTTTCTTGCTTCCAAGCTCATGGTCTGTTCTCCGCCCCTTCGCTTGAGAGGGGATGATAAGGAAGTGATGCTACAGGCTGCTAAACAGAGACTAAGTGTACCATAAGTATCATGTTCTTGCAATGTACTGTAATATTTCTCTTGTAACAAGGCTCCATTAGTTAGTTAGAGATATGGTTAGATAGTTAGTGAGTAGTTAGATAGTTAGCTTTGTAAACTACAACTGATATATATATATCAGTAGCTATGTACAGTTTGTATAATGAAAATTGATCTCTTCTGATTCTGTTTTTCATCATTCATAAGTATTTTCAGTGATTCTAACTGGTCACGTAACATACATAAATGTAAGATGGTCTCGCCCCTATCCATCACAGCTTCAGCTGCATAGGGGTTGGCTTGAACTAATACTTTTAACACATCGACCTTGCCCTTCATCACTGCAAGATGGAGTGGATTTTTACCATTTTTGTCACGAGTTAGGCACATGTCAAGATCTACAGATATCAAAGCTTGTACAACCTCGACATGCCCTTTTGCAGCCGCAAGGTGAAGGGGCAAGCGGTGTGAAGAGTCTAGAATTTCAGCAAGATCTGGATTTAGACGCAGAACTTCTGTCACGAAGTTTGTATGCCCGCGGAATGCAGCCACATGTAGAGGACTCCTACCAAACTAACCAGAGTTCACTCTATCAAGAACTAATGGATCTTCTCTGAGTATTTCTTGTAATAATGTGACGTCGCCTTGTATTGCTGCTTCATGGAGCCTCTGTTCCATTCTCTGTATAACTTTCTCCATGACAATGAGAATATAAATATATGAGCAATGAACACAGGTATTTATAGGCACCCAAACACTCAAATATACGAAGGCACCTACTATTTTCCATTATTATTATTATTTTTTATTTTGGGAAGTTGCATGACAAATGCTAAGAAACTTCACAGAACAACATATTTGAATAGAAGTGATGAACAGTCAAAGGCATAGTTGCATGGCATCTCTCCTTGTCGCTTTAGTAGACTAGTGTGTATTCATACCTGGTACTATAATAATAATAATAATTATTATTATTAAATAAATTAAACAATAAAAACAAATATTCGTCAAAGCATGGGAAGGGTAGACAAACTTTTATTTTATTTTTTAAAATGTATTTAGACCATGAATTTCAGTAGAGATCTGAAAAATAAGAGAGAAAAGAAAAATGTGAGATCGATTTGTCCTCACATTTTCCTTTCTTTTTCTAGATTGCTATTCAAATTTATAATCGAAACACAACTTAATTGTAAATAAATTGATTATTTGCCAAAGTAAATATGAAAGGGTGGTTTGGTTTATTTATTTATGGGCACAAAATTCCAAATACTAAATAGGATTTTTAGTAGGGTTTGAATGTTCTCAAGTTATATTCAATTTGAGAGTCTTTGGGTTTGGTGGACTCATGTTGTGGCCTATCTTGGTGATTCGAAAGATTCATTTTTTAAAATTTGTTGAATAGAATATTAATGTAAAAATTTAAGATGATCGAATATTGGTAATTATATGTTAAAATTACATTTGTTCCAAACAAATAGATAACAAATATAACTTTAAGAATAGTCATTCATTTTTTGTAGTGCAAGTGTGATTTTAACATATAGTTGCTAATATCCGATCATTTAAATTTTTTTCATAATTATTCTACTCAACAAATCTTTAAAAATAAACAGTTCGAATTATCGAGGTCAGCTGCAAAATGGACTCACTAATCCTGAACACTCTCTCAAATTGACACTTTCTCAAATTGAAATGGTCAATTTAAGAGAAATCAAATCATTTTTAATAATGGTCAAAAACCTTAAACGTTAACATAATATGATATTATTATGATGATATATTTGGTAGACGTTTATTATTTATTTAAACTATTTGATAATTACAAAACCTCTCTACTGTTTTTTAAAATTACACTGATCTCTTTAGAACTATCTAATAACAGTTATAGGAATCTCTCAAATAGTTTATGAAATACGAAATTACACTGACTCTCTTTTTGACTAGATCCATATATTAAATGATGGCTGAAGTGGCATTTTATTTTAATAATTTAAAATTTTATAATTTTTGAAATTTACCTTAAGCAGCCACAACCATAACCATGTCACCAATGACAACGAGATATATATATATATATATATACTAGTTAGACTCCCACGCGCGAAGCGTGTGGGGTTGTACCAATGTTAATTGTGTTATTTTAGCACATAATTGTATCACAAAGCCATATAATTTGAAAATAATATATATATATATATATATAATTTTATTTTTTATCTTATTTTTTCACTCCTAAATACCAAACAATGAGATTCATAAACATAGGACAATGAGATTCACATTTATATATGTATATGAGATAGACTCGCATCTTGAAGTGAAAAGAAGAGGTGAACAATGTAATCTACATCGAACATTTGCCATTAGAGTGTCTCAAGTTTGATGGTGAAAATTGATTTCTCAAATACACTTTTAACTTTCATAAGCTTCCTTAATTCATCAACCTAACTTTACAATCAAAACACCATATCTCAATTTCTAAGTGGCAAATGAATCTTTTAAGTATAGGAAATTGAGCATGGCTTAAAGAATGGGAATGGGGGTCACTGCTGTGCCTTTGGCACAGCAGTCACTGTTGTGGCTCATTTTGTTGTACATTATGAATTTATTTTTATAATCTGAACCATCATGTTGTAGGGTTTGTTGAGTACTTCATGTCTACCAAAAATCATATTAATCGGAAATCAATAACTATATGATCAAATTGCATATTTTTAAACTATTTTTCAAAAGAGAAGAAAATTGAAACGGACATCAGAATACATATGGCGCCAAATAGAGTAGAATTCATATTGCAAATAGTTTATCTAAAATTAAAATGATAGAAATCGAATTAGTCTATTTTCTCATGAGATGCCTAGCAGATTGACCAGTGTACTTGATGCTCTCGCTAGAACTGGATGTGACTCTCAGACAACCATAAAATTCATACTAAGATGCAGGAATATTAATTATCTGCCATACCTAAAGCATTCCAAGTTTTCCTTCTAATAAGAAAATAACATAATTTAGGTATACAGGCATCGATCGCATGGTTAGAGGAAGTTCTTCCTAAATCATTTAAACATACAATGAAGAAGAGTGCAATTATTTGGGTACAATGAAAGTCTAATAGAATAAATAGAAAAACCATGTATGTACTGTTCATTCTAGTAAATCACTCTGTCATATTAAATAATACACAAACATATATATGAAGTCTCCTAGAAGAACATCTACAATAAGAAACACTACAAATACTGATTTTCATCCCTTTTGCTATACCTTTGTATTAACTGGTTCTATGTATTAGTCAAAAATCTTGCTCAGGCATTTCAATCATAAGATGAACATAAAAGAGTTAGTTGGAACCTATGTGTCTTCATTCCTTGGTTTCAGACCATTTTTGAAATGATGGATCAAGATTGTCAAAAAGCTTCCTAAGTTCCTGCCAAAGGGATTCAGTCAAAGATAAACATCAAACACACATGACAATGAATAATATTAACTGGAAAATAATCTGAATATGAAGAGTTATGAAACACTTTTCCTAGTTTGAAGAATTATATACGAATAAATTGATCGTTTCTTTCTTTCTTTTTTTTTTTTTTTTTGGCTTTTAGCTTCATCTTTTGTGTTGCAAGGGTAGACTGTGTTGCCTAAACAGAATTTGCATCAATTTAGAATAGGTTAGGTGTGAAAATTAGCATCTTTAACAACCAGAATCATTCTGATTAGGTTAGTGTGTGCTTTCTAGCTACTCCCTATTGTGATTCGATGTAATTGAGGGATTTGATGCTTCCCCAACCAAAAACTTGAGTGATCCAATGTAATTGTTGAGTATAATTGTTAGATACTTCATGATTTAAGATTATTTTATTTATTGATTTCAAGATTATTTTATTTATTTCTATTTTTTACACCTTAAAGGCTTAAATTATCCAGAAAGATACATTCCTACTTTAGGGAAGAGATAAAGAATCTCTGTTAGATTCCATGTCCTAAGATGAATGCAGAAGTTCAGATTTGGCTTTCATAATATGTAAACAATTAGAAAGAAATGGCATGATTAAATTGAAAATGCAAAAAAGTAAAGTTGCTTTTCCATGTCACTTTTTTGATTGTTTTAAAGGCATAAAAGTAAAGTAATGTCCATGATTCTTTTTATCTTACATTTGTTCTTGGATTGTTTTAAAAAATGCTCCTTTCCACTTGATTGAAGGTGGTTTTGTTTTGGAAAAACAAATGCTAGATGATAGAAGATTTCCAAAAAGGCATCTCGACTTACAGCAAAAGGTTCCCATGAAGGTAATGTATGATTTTTTTTCCCCTAACAGATTATTAAGAGCAGTAATCAATTGAAAACATTTACACCATTGCAATAAACCATTAGCCCAAACACTTCCCCACCCCCATTAACCCCAAATCTAGCCACCAAATGGGCCTTATTCCAGCCCTCCTAACAAAGTAGATCCTGCAATCCATCAACAAACTCCAAGGCTGAATCATATCATCAAGAATAATAGCCACACTCTGGTCCATTTCCCTATTCACATTAAACATATCCACCACATCCTGCAAATCACCTTCTACAATAATAGAAGGAAACCTCAACTCCCCAGCTATCCTTATCTTCTCCCTAAAACTTAAAACAAATGAAGTATAATGTATATTAATTAATTTAACATGTTTATGATTTAAATGTAAAAATACTGCCACAAATGGTTCTCCAAAGATAGAAATATGCATGATAGATGAAAATGTATGAAAATTTTATTTTATTTATTTATCTATCTATCTATCTCTTCTTCTTTTTTTTAATGTTTCTTAAATATGAGCATGAACAAAAATGATCCTCTAAAAATTGAAAATGCACATGAATAAATAAATGTTGAAGGAGGTAATTTTTTCCTCACCTAAAGGCACCACATAAAATGCAAAAAAGTTAACTACAAGCACAATCATTTAAATCAGTGAATGGCATAAAATGCACAATGATCTTTAAATTATTTTAAAACCCAAATGATGAAGAAGATGCAATTAAAAACCTTATACAAATTCTGGAAGAAATCATTCGGACTCACTTTGTAAAACTCTATCGTCTCATTAGCCCTGAAGTTTTTTAGCTATATAAAAACTAGAAGCATAACTCAATTTAGCATTATTATTTAAGCAGTTTTGAACTATTTATTGAGGCAAAGATATTAAAAGAAAGAAGATAAAGGAAAGGAACATGAAAACTCGCAACAATTTACTACTATTATAAAAGTGTAAAGAACTTATTATGTCTTCTACTTTTTTTAAATCTCAATTTTACCTTATCAAATCTATTATATTTTCTAAAAGTCCTTAACAGTCTTATATAAACAAGTTATTTCTTTATTTTTGAAGTTGAACACTCAAAAAGATATATTTGCTTTTAAGAGTCCTATATAAATATAAACAAACTATCTCCATTCTTATCACATAAAAAAAAAAGAAGTCGTCTCCCTATTTTTTACATTGATGATGTTTGAAGAATAAAAAATGATTACTTTTTCTTATTTTTAATATCTATTCTATATTGATATACATAATATTTTCAATTGTCAATCATGGATCAAATCACTGTGAATAATGTTTGTTGAATCTTAAAGTTGTATGCATTATTTTGAATCTAGACAGAGGAAAACACATACGTTTGTAAAATAGAGATTTGTGTTACATCTCAAAATTTCGCAAGTTATTTTCATACTCTTTCTTTTTGTCAAAATTATATTATATGAACTGTAATATTTTATATGGTACTTTAATAACCAAGGTATGATGTCAAAATTCTAAATAATAACTATTTTTGTTTGCTTTATTTTTCAAATCTGTTTTTCAATTTTCAATTTTTCATATTTTTCCAGTTTTGGTGATTAAAGATATTGAAATTTCTTCATATTTTATATTTAAGTTATACTTTTATATGAAAATCTAATATTTAATAATCTAAATAGAATTAAAAAGTAAAATATTGACAAATAATTTTTCTATATTTATAAATTTACTGGTTTTCATTATTATATATATATTTGTCATGTTTTCTACATTTTTTTTAAATCCTAATTTTACTCTATCAAATTTACTATATTTTCTAAAAGTCACGAAGAGTCCTATATAAATCAACTATCTCTTTATTTTTGTAGTTGAACACAAAAAAGATATATTTGCTTCTAAGAGTTTCATATAGGGATTTTTATTGATAAATCCCATTTAGAAGTGTTTTAACCCAAGAAGTCCATGAAAGAATTTTTTAACTCATTTAGTCCCATGTATGTATAGTTTTATTCCATAAAGTCATTTTTTTTGAATTACACTATTTTCTTGGACACTTATACCATTATATTTAATTTTGATACCCTTATAAATATTTTTTAAACGGTTAGCAATTTTATGATGTGAACATTCATATTTTAAAATTCACATTGGTAGGAATGTAAAATTGGCCCGTGGGAGGCCCGAAACCCGCCCGCGAGCCGGGGTGGGCCCGGCCCGTTGATAATTTGAATATTTACATTGACATGTTAATATTCACATTAATAGGAGTGTAAAATTGGCACGCCCATGGCCTATGGCGGCATGGGGTGGGCAGGTCCGGCCGTTGACAATGTGAATATTCATATTGACATGTTAACATTCACATTGATAAGAGTATAAAATTGGCTCGGGGCCCAGGACGGGCTCGGCCCGGCCCATTAACAATATGAATATTCACATTGATAGGAGTGTAAAATTAGCCCGTGCCCCGTGGCTGCCTGAAACCCGCCCACGGCCGGTGAGGCGGCCCAGGGCGGGCCTGGCCCGGCCTGTTGACAATGTGAATATTCACATTGACATATTAACATTCCCATTGATAACAGTATAAAATTGGTCGGCCCGAAGCCCAACCATAGCCTGAGGTGGGCTTGGCCCGACTCGTGACAATGTGAATATTCACATTGACACGTTAACATTAACATTGATAGCGGCCTAGGGTGGGCTCGGTGCGGCCCGTTGACAATGTGAATATTCACATTGACATGTTAACATTCACATTGATAAGAGTATAAAATTGGCTCACGGCTCATGGGCGACCAAAAGCCCGCCCGCGGCCTGGGGCGGGCCTGGCTCGGCCCGTTGACAATGTGAATATTCACACTGATATGTTAACATTCACATTGATAGGAGTGTAAAATTAGCCCGTGCCCCGTGGTCGCGAAACTCACCTACGGCCGTGGCGCTGCCTGTATGTTCGCCCGGTTATTAACAATGTGAATATTCACACATTGACATGTTAACATTCACATTGATAAGAGTATAAAATTGGCTGCGGCGTGGAAGCCCGATCAAGGTTCGAGGCGCTTAGCTCGATTCGTGACAATGTGAATATTCACATTGACATGTTAACATTAACATTGATAGTGGCCCGGGACGGGCCCGGTCTGGTCCGTTGACAATGTGAATATTCACATTGACATGTTAACATTCACATTGATAAGAGTACAAAATTGGCCCGCGGCCTATGAGTTGCCAAAAGCCCACCCGCAGCCCGAGGCAGGCCCGACCTGGCCCATTGACAATGTGAACATTCACATTGACAGGTTAACATTTACATTGATAGGAGTATAAAATTAGCCCACGCCTGGGTCGCCAAACCCACCTCACGCCGTGGCCGCTCGGGATGGCTGCCCGGCTGTTGACAATGTGAATATTCACATTGACATGTTAACATTCACATTGATATGAGTAAAAAATTGGCCAGCTGGTGGCCCGAAGCCTGACCGCAGCCCGATGCGAGCTTGGCTCGACCCGTGACAATGTGAATATTTATATTGACATGTTAACATTAACATTGATAGGAGTGTAAAATTTGCCCGCTGCTCGAAGCTCGCCCGCGGCCCGGGGTAGGCCCAGACCGGCCCGTTGACAATGTGAATATTCACATTGACATGTTAACATGCACATTGATAGAAATGTAGAATTGGTTTGCGGCCCGTGGGTTGCCCAAAGCCAGCCCACGGCCCGGGACAGACTCATTTGGGTTCGGACCCGAACATGTCCGAGACCCTAGGCTAGGGCCTAGGCCATCACTTTGAAGCCCCGCCTGGCCCATCGGCCCGCTTAAGGCCCATTCAAGGCTCGATCCAAGGCCCAGCCCGCCTGAGACGCAATGTCTTTTTTTATGGAAAATAATAAAATTTTGGTAGAAAAAATTAAAAATAATTGGCCAGGCATGGCCGAGGCCTAACCCGAGGCTTCGCCGCTCACGCCCGAGCCGCACGCCCCGAGCAGCGGGCTTCGGGCCAAATTTACACTCCTATCAATGTGAATGTTAATATGTCAATGTGAATATTCACATTGTCACGAGCCGGGCCGTGATCGCCCCGGGCCGCCCACGGGCTTTAGGTTGCCTATGAGACGTGAGTCAATTTTACACTCTTATCAATGTAAATGTTAATATGTCAATGTGAATATTCACATTATCAACGGGCTGGGCCGGGCTCGCCCAAGGCAACCCACGGGCAGCGGGCGAGTTTTGGGCCGCCCACAGGCCGCGGGCCAATTTGACACTCATATCAATGTGAATGTTAACATGTCAATGTAAATATTCACATTGTTACGGGCTGGGCCGGGCTCGCCCCGGGCCGCCCACGGGCTTCGGGCCGCCTATGGGACGCGAGTCAATTTTACACTCTTATCAATATGAATGTTAACTTGTCAATGTGAGTATTCACATTATCAACGGGTCGGGCCGGGCCCGCCAACGGGCAGCGGGCGGGTTTCGGGCCGCTCACAGGCCGCGGGCCAATTTTACACTCCTATCAATGTGAATGTTAACATGTCAATGTGAATATTCACATTGTCACGGGCCGGGCCGGGCTCGCCCTGGGGCGCGAGTCAATTTTACACTCTTATTAATGTGAATGTTAACATGTCAATGTGAATATTCACATTGTCAACGAGCCGGGCAGCCGGGCAAGGGTTTCGCCTATAGTCATGGGGACTAATTTTACACTCCTATCAATGTGAATGTTAACATGTCAATGTGAATGTTCATATTGTACATGGGCCGGACCCCTACACATTGACAATATGAACATTCACATTGACGGTGTGAACATTCACATTAGGGTTATTTTGGTAATTATGTCACCCATAGGACTTATTGAAACATAAGAAAATAATGTGAACTAAATGGAATATAGTTAGATGAAAAGGGTATTTTGGTCTTCTTATCTCAAATAAGACCTAATAGAATAGTCAAAAAGAATATGGGTTGAATGGAATAAAGTTCTTAGAAAGTAGATTTATCAAAAAAGCTTCCTTCTATATAAATATAAACAAACTATCTCCCAAAAAAACAAAACAAAAAAAGTCATCTCTCTATTTTTTTACATTGATAATGATTGAAGAATAAAAAATAATTACTCTTTTTTATTTTTTGTGTCTGTTCTATTCATAATATTTACAATTGTCTATCATGGATCAAATCATTGTGAATATTTTGGTTGAATCTTAAAGTTTTATGCATTCGTTTGAAACTAGATAGAGAAAATGCATGCGCTTTAAAAATAGAGATTTGTGTTGCATCTCAAAATTTTACAAGTTATCTTATACACTTTCTTTTTGTTTTAATTATATTTTATATGGTACTTTAATAATCAATGTATGACGTCAAAATTCTAAACAAGAACCACTTTCGTTTGTTTAATTTTTTAAATCTGTTTTTTAATTTTTAATTTTTCATATTTTATCAATTTTGGTGATTAAAGATATTTAAATTTCTCCATATTTTATATTTAAAATATACTTTTACATGAAAAATCTAATATCTAATAATCTAAATAGAATTAAAAAGTAAAATATTGATAAAAAAAATTATAAATTTAAACAAGTACTGATTTATTATTATTATTATTATTTAATATTAATAATTTTTTTCCAAAAAGAATAGACAACAAATTATTTTTTAAGTGTATTTAAATTAAGTGAATCTAAATCTGAAAGTAAAATTAAAAAATTAAAAAGTATTAAATTAACTAAATTTAAAAAGAAAACAAAAAGGTTATTTAAAAAACAGTGTCAAAGACCAAAAAAAAAAAAAAGTGAAAATTCAAAAATTCAAAACAAAAGTTTGAAAAAACAAACCAAACCAAACCAAATACTATAAACTTTTCTTTTTTTTTAAATCTTTCTTTACTAATCTCTATTTTTACACAAATTATTCATAATTTCCTTTCAATTTTTATGTGAATTCAATAATCTAATTAAAAAGATGTTACATACATACAAAAATGTAATACTAAACATTTACAGTATGACTAACTATTTAATTTTGAATAATTAACTTCCCATTTTACTTGTATTAAATTGTTACAAAAGATTTTACATATTTTTTTTTTTGTGATATCTTATATATGTCAATGCTCATATATATAAATATATAAAAAAATATAAACGTAAATTTATATGTGTTATTGTATTTATATATTGTCAATCTGTAATGCTATATTATCATTGGATACTTTAATTTTTTAACATTTATAGTTCTATTAATATAGTTATATTTGTTAGAAAAAAATTGCGGAATTGTATATTGTTTTCCTATAAATTTATATTTAATACATATATACATATATGTCATACAAATAAGTGTTCACAATAAACACTTTTAATATCAAACTAAGACTTGCAAAACATCTCTATCACGATAATAATTATACTTTTTTCCCCTCACAGAAAAAATTACATTATTGAGGGAAAATAAAATTTGAAATTCATAACAATTTGATATCGCTTCAAACTCTAACTCATCTAAATATTTTTATTATAATGAGATATAATGGTGAGTAAAAAGAAAAACAAGAAGATGGTAAAACAAAAATTACAGAAGATCTATTGCAAGATGCTCTTCAAGCAAAGTTAGACGAGCTAAAATAGAAATTGTCCTATATGTTGTAAAGTTTAAGAAAAACAATGTACCTCATGCATACAGTCAAATTACAAGAAAAAAAAAATCAAATGATGTCCAAACATTATTACAACAACTCAATGATACAAAAAGTAAGTACATCATATAAAAAGTTTTGATCAATTTTTGTTATATGCTGATTACTTACAGATGCCATAATAAATTATGTAACTTGACAGTCTATAAATACTTATAAGTATGGATCTATAAATATTGTGAAAATAATTATAAAATTCCTATATCAATCGAAATATTAAGTTACAATATCATTTCTATTTTCTTAAAAAAAAACTATTCTACATTTTTTGCATAAATGAAAATATACTAATGACTAATGTTTTATTTTTCATCATAGAAGATATTTGAGGCACGGAAAACGAGATTCAACAACTCTTAATATATAAAAATATATTACATATTGATATTAATGTATTCTTACACTAATAGTATGCAAATAATATGCAATAGTGGATTTAATGAATTTGTATTGTGAGATGAACTACTAAACAAAATTGTGTAAATATGCAATTAATTTCATATATTCAATTGTATTACATCTACGGATTATGAAAAATCGAAGTGAAAAATTGATAGAAAAAGATTTGTGTAATACTATATATTTAAAGGACCTCCTTATTGTTTATTATTTAAGATAAGATTGCGATCTCAACAATCTAACTATAAATTAATGTTTATATTTATAAAATTTTCATTTATTATTTAAATTTTTCAGCCAAGTATGTATTCATTTCTTACTTAATCATATTTTGGATACATATCAATTTATCCATACAAGTCTTTATACTTTGTATACATATCACATACCAATTTAAAAAATACGTATAATTACAATATTAACCGTTGATAAAAAATCATGTGCCACATGCAACGCACGTGCCCAACCACTAATAAAATCAAAAATCCAAGAAATGAAGCAGCCCTCATTCTAATTGTAACAAAAGAAATATGGAACCAAAATTATAATAACGTAACATTTAGTGACAAGTGAAATATGAGTGGTAGGAAATGCGAGTGGTAGGCAGTAAGTTGGTTACTACATCAAACTACCCTTGACTCCCAAAGCTTAATAAACATCAACAAATCAATCCAACAGCAATCGAACTTTATATATACATACATGTGTGTGTGTGTGTGTGTGTGAGAGATAAGACTTAAATTGACTCTAAAAAAGTTAGTCAAACATCTAAATTGTTCTCCATAAAAAATCTCATATTTGTCCCTCTTTTTCTTTCCAAGCTTTGCAGAAAGAGATTACAAAATATAAGGGGTCGACAATCTTTTCTTAACAATATATAAATCATATGTTAACATGAAATTGGCATCTCATAAGCAAAAATGTAAATTAACAAAATAACTTCTCTCTCATGGACATATTGTCAAGCACATTGTGTGCAAGTTATATGCTAACAAGCACCCAGAGAACACACAAGCATATAAAATCAATACAAACATCTGCAAAAAGAACACAAAGTTTATGACAATGGCATACTTGATTGTGCGGTTTGGGAGTTGATCTCTAGACTCGGTGAATTCCAAATCGCAGGTGATATCAACTCGGTTGGGTAATTTCTAGGAGGACTGAGAAGTAGGTTGTGGGTCAACCTCGGTTGATGATTGAACACAACGAGAACCAAGTTCTAGGTTGAGATAATAAAGAGTTAGGAAGCAGAAGCAGAAGCAGGTGCGTTAGATTTCAAAAATCTAAATTTTTTAAAAAATTATTTTGTTTGATTTGATTTTTTAAAAACTATTTTAGAAGAATTTTCATTTATTTTAATGAATTTGTTTTCATTTATTTTAGATTCATATGCATCTAACAAATCTTCTAATAAATGATCTATTTTATTAATAAATAAATCATACTCGTATAATAAATAAATCATTAAGTTCATTAACAATTTTTAATATTATGAAAACCATTTTGTTAATAAATAAAGTATTAAGTCAATTAAAACTTTTTAATGATATGAGCAATATTTTTCAATGAACAATTCTGATAATTTATTGTTGTATAGGAGAGTAGTTATTTTTTTTCCTGATTATTGTGTTAAATTAAAATTTATAATAAACGATAGTTGTAATTTCTAGTATTATAAGACTAATTTATATTTTAAACAAACCTTACGAGTGTGTAATTTGCTAAAAAATAAAAGATTTATGTTTCATAATTGACCAAGAATGTTTGCATAATTACAAAAAAACCTTCACTCAAAATAGAACACCAATATTGGTTAATATTACAAAAAAAAAAAAAAAAGGGGGTAAAATGAGAAAGTTAACATATAGGTCACCATTATTAAATTATACAAAATAAAAGGGAAAAATATGAAAAAGAAAGACAAAACATAAGCAAGAAAGAGCTTCTTATATATATAGATATATATTTTTGAGACTCATATATATATGTACATTTATTTTTATAAGTTGATTTTTTTTTCAAGATTAAATCTAAATATGAGAGGATTTGAGAGATTTGTGGGGCTTAACAAGAGTCCCGTTTTAATTATTCGAATCACTCATTTTGTGGGATTTTTTATGTATATCATTTATGAAAAAATATAAGTTAATCTAACAATCACATTTTCATTTTGTTGTATTTTTATTTTTATTTTTAAAATGGATAATCTATTTTGAAAAAGACACTTGTTGTCTATTTTTTTTGAAATAAATGTGATAAAATATATAACTTACAATTATCAGATCAATCTAACTTTTTTCATGGATGATACATACGAAAAACACTATTAAAAGAATGATTCAGATCATCGAAACGGAGCTCCCTCAATTTCACTAAGTTTAGATTTAAACTCTCTCATCTCAAGATAACAAATGATTTCTTTTAATTTTTCTTTAAATTATTAAGAAACACAATTAGTGTGTTTGGTTTCAGTTTTCTAAAAATTGATTTTTTTGTTTTTCGTTTTTATTTGTTTTTAGTGAATATTTTTAAAATTTTAAACGATTTTTTAAACTTTTTTATATGCACCTTATTTATATGTATCTAAATAGTAAAATATTTGTGAAAAATATTTTAAAAAATTAATAAATACACAAAAATAAGAAAAATTTATTGAATTTTAGTATTTTTTTTTTATATTTTTGGTATTTGGTAAATTTTTTAAAGATTTTTTTTACAAATATTATAATTTTTAAATGTATTTATACTAGGCGTGCCTAAAAATTAAAAAAATTACTTAAAATATTAAAAAAATTCAGTAAAAAAAAATATGAAAAACGAAAAAGTAAAAATTTTTAAAAACTGAAACCAAATAAAGTGACATTCTTAATAAATTTGGTTTGTTTCTCTGGCTTGGGGGTGACACTGTTATGTTCAAGTAAATTACTTTGTCAATGCCTTTTGGGTCGACCTTTTTTTTTTTGGGCTTTTATATTGATTTGTTTAAAAAAGATTAATTTTTTTTTTACACTTTTAGATTTTACTCAATTAGACTGGTTAGAAAAATTTAAAAAAAAAAAAAAAAAGATTGAAGAATATTCATTAAAAACAAAAAGTAAAAAATAGTTGATTTTTTGTTTTTAGTGATTTTTTTGAATTCTTGTAAAAAAAAAAAAAAAAAAAAAAAGAACTACTTTTGAGATTCTTCTATATTAGAGGAACCTAAAAAAAATAAAATAAAATAAAAAATAAAAAAAAATTAAAAACAAAAAAAATTGAGGAAACAACAAATCAGTTGTCTTTTTTTTTTTCCCTTAAAAAAAATATTATAAATTTATGATAAATTTTATAGACTTTAATGATTAAAATTATAATATTTTTCATAAATTTGTAATTGGTTTCAGACAGTATACCACTATAATGTAATTTTTTCAAAATATTTCTCAAAAGAATATTGATTTTTTTAGCGGATCCCAATGCTTGTTGGATTGGCTAAATGTAAATACTAGTTTTCTAGGGAGGTGGCTTACTAGGTGGCAGCCGGGAAGGGGTGGTCCCTCAAGGGGATGGCTACTGGCAATGGTGTTTTGGTTTCATGGAAATTGCTTAGCAATTTTTTGGAAAGGCAACAGAGCTGTTACGTGAACCAAGTGACTCCGGTTCAATTTGTGTTTAATTTGTTAAAAATTTATTTGAAATTAACTCGTTATATAAATTAGTGAGTGTGTCTCCACCTAATGAGTATGTTGTTAAATTTATAAAATATAAATTTTGATTTTAAATTAAAACATGTATTATCTATTGCTCAAGGTGTGAAAGTGTTACTTACTAGACTAATGGTCTAGGTTCATATCTCTTTCACTACCTCAATATTTAATTTTTTATATTCTCTTAGAAAATAGGAGACACTTGGCATGAGGGACTTTTTGTGAAGGAAAATGTTACAAGTCTCAAATTTTCTATCAAAAAATGACAAAATGTCTTACATGGGTGTGGGGTCCATAAAATTGCAGACCCCACATCCATGTGAGACATTTGGTCATTTATTTGATAGAAAATTTGATAACCCTAACATTACTCTTTGGTGAAAAGCCCCTTTTATCAGGCCATTTTTTTTGTGAAACCCACGGAATAAAATAATAGTTCCAAAACTCCCTCAAATTAAAAAAAGACAATCAAAAGACTGAAATACGCTTCCATATAAATGGGAAATATGAAACGATTGAACCGTTTCTCTCCCTTTACTCAGTTTCATCGTTTAAAACTCAAAAGCACATAATACTATAATAAAAATTTACTGCCATTCTATCAAACAAAACAGAACATATAAAATCAGAGTAAAACTTTATTCTTATTTTATTAAACAAAAACAAAGTACATGATACTAGAATAAAATTTTTACTCTCATTCTCTCAAATTTTACTTTCATTTTATCAAATAAAAATAAAACACATAACATTAGAGTAAAATTTTACTCTAGTATTATCAAACAAAAACAGAACACATAATACCAGAGTAAAATTTCATTCTCATTCTAGCAAACAAAAACAGAGTACAAAGTACCAGAGTAAAATTTTCTCTCATTCTATCAAACAAAATAAGATCATATATAATAAAAATAAATTAAAACATTTGGTCTCTAAAACTCTTATATGTTGTAGTAGACTACCGAAAGCTAAAATAAAAATAAAAAATAAAAAAAATTGAATTACAAATATACCCCTTGAATTTTGTTTAAAATACGAATTATTACTTGTGATTCTGTAAATTACAACTATCTCTTTGTCAAAAAAAATTTCAAAAATGCAAGACACCCCAAATTTTTTACGATACACTCACATGAGTTTGAGTCCCACTTGAGTGTTAGTCCATACAAATTTTGGTAAAAAATTTTGTATCCCTAACATTGTTCAAATTTTTTATCCAATAAAATTAACAGAAAAAATAAAATGTATAACTACTATCCTTTAAACAATAAAATTATATATACATTTATGATATAAAAATTGTTAATTAAAAAAATTTAAAATTTATTTTTTAGATTCTTTTAGGTTAGATGTACTTAAAAAGTTAGAAGGAAATGATATTTTTTTTTAAAAAAAAATAGTAAAAACAAAAGAATTAATTAATTTTTTTTAAACAGATCCTAATTCTTGCTGGATGGAACAAATGCTAGTCCGCTTACGAGGTGGCTGTCGGGAAGGGGTGTGTGGTCCCTCAAGGGGATGGCACTGGCAATGGAGTTTTGGTTTCGTGGAAGTTGATTAAGGATTATCTGTCTCTAAAATTTTCTATCTTTTTGTTCCAAATAATTCATAATTATTGAATTATTTGAAAATTTAAAAATTTAAAAATTTTAAGATATGTCAAATGATTATGAGTGATTTGAGACATGAAGATGGGCCATTTTGGGAACAATGGTAAAAAGTCAATTTTTTAACTTTTTAATTTTTTTAGCTAAAAAAATCAGTTTTTTTACTCAAAACAACTTAACTTTTTGTCAACAAAATCACCAAAAAAATCAAAAAATTTAAAAATTAACTTTTTACTAATTTTTCAAAACACCACGACATAAATTATAAATTTTTACGGACAGGAAATCCTTGGGCGTGCAAGGGCGTGAAAGTTACTTACCAATTTACTGGCACTACTAGCATTGGGCTAGCAATGGTGTTTTGGTTTCACGGAACGTGCATAGCAATTTGATGGCACCTTGTAATAGAGTTATTTAATGAAATAAATTATTTAAACTCTACTTGTGTTTGATTTATTAAAATTTTATTTAAAAATTACTTATTACGTAAATTAATTAAATTTTAATATAATTTTAAACAAATTAAGTTTTTAAGTTAAGTTTGAATAATTTATTATTTAGTTCAAAAAACTTATATATATATAATAAAAAAAATTTAAGTTACTTAAATTCGACTTGTATTCAACTCGTTAGAAATTTATTCAAAATTGATTTAGTATGAAAACAAGCTTAAAAAAATGTTTAGTGGCCCGAATTTTTATATCGCAAATAATTCGAATGTGTCAAAACGATGTCGTTTTATACTAAAAATAACACCGTTTTAAGTATCTTCAGCCATTTGAGTCATGATTTTCGGGACACCTAAGTATTGTTACAAGTTTAAACATAATTTTAAAATCATAAATTATTAAACTAAGTTTAAACAAAATTAATTCGACACGACCCGTTTCCAGTAATAACCGGCAATGGTGTTTTGGTTTTACGGAAATTGCTCTACGATCACGTCTACGACCTCTTTTACCTTTGACAACCATAAATAAATATATATATTAGGTATAAAATGATCGTGCAAGGCACATGTTATTATCATGGTAAATTTAAAATTTAAAAGTATAATTTGATTCTTTTTAAAAATTATTTTAGACGAATTTTTGTTTGCTTTAATGAATTTGTTTTCATAATTTTTTTTTCCCTTTTTTTCTCCTTTCCTTTTAGATCCATATGCATCTAACAAATCTAACAAATGATCCCTTTTATTAATAAATAAATTATACTAGTATAATAAATTAAGTTTATTAATTTTATTAATAAATAAATATGATTAATTTCATATCATTAATTTTAATGATATGAAAAATATCTTTTAGTTAACCATTTTGTTAATAAATAAAGCGTTAAATCAATTATCAGTTTTTAATGATATGAGAAATATTTTTCAATGAACAATTTTGATAATTTATTATTGCATAGGAGAGTAGTTTAGTTTTTTTTCCTGATTATTGTGTTAAATTAAAATTTATAATAAACGATAGTTATAATTTCTAGCCTCATCTGTGACTTGTGGTTGAACTCCATTGGTGCCTAAGTGGTGGATCCCTTCCTATGAATTGGGTCAAATCAGGCCGGCAACCGGTTATCCCGGAGCCTGTGCCTACAGATGTCGTGATAACACCTTAGAACATCATTTTTTTCAATGTCAAAGTATTATATGACCAATTCATATTTTAAACAAATCTTATAGGTGTATTTGTAATTTTCTAAAAAACAAAAGATTTATATTTCATAATTGACCAAGAATATTTGTATAATTCCGTAAAAAATTTCACTCAAATTAGTACCACCAATATTGGTTAATATTACCAAAGAAAATGGAAAAATGAGAAAGTCAACATATAGGTCACCGTTATTAAATTATACAAAATAAAAGGGTAAAATAATAAAAAGAAAGATAAACCATAAACAGGAAAGAGCTTCTTATCTATATAGATATATATTTTTGAGAATCATATATATATGTACATTTATTTTTATAAGTTGGATTTTTTTCAAGTTTAAATCTAAATATAAGAGAATTTGAGAGGTGTGTGAGGCCTAACAAGAGTCTCGTTTCAATTATCCGAATAATTTATTTTGTGAGATTTTCCATATATATCATTCATGAAAAAATTAAGTTAATCTAATAATTGTAACATTTTTATTTTATCATATTTATTTTAAAAAATGGATAATCTATTTAAAAAAAGATACTTGTTATCTATTTTTTTAAAAACAAATATGATAAAATAAATAAGTAACAGTTATTGGATCAATCTAATTTTTTTCATAAATGATACATATGAAGAATACTACAAAAGGAATAGTTTAGATCATCGAAACGGAATCCTCTCAATTTCACCAAGTTCAGATTTAAACTCTCTCCTCTCAGGATAACAAATAATTTCTTTTAATTTTTTCTTTAAATTATTAAGAAACACAATAACTTTCTTAATAACTTTGCTTTGTTTCTTTGGTTTGGTGACACAGTTATCTTCAAGTGAATTAGTTTGTCAATGCCTTTTGGGTCGACTTTTTTTTTTTGGCTTTTATATTGATTTGTTTTTAGATATTACTGAATTAGACCGATTAGAAAAATAAATAAATAAAAAAAGATTGAAGAATGTTCATGAAAAACAAAAAGTAAAAAATAGTTGATTTTTTTGTTCTTAGTGAGTATTTTCTGAATTCTTGCAAAAAAAAATTAACTATTTTTGAGATTCTTTTTGAGGGATGCACCAATAAATCCCAAATTAATAACTTATACACTGTTTAGTCCTAAAAGTTTTCTTATAGACTGAAAAGTCCCATTACAATGTTTCAAACACAGATTAATGTTTCGAACATTAGATTTCGAACATCAAATTAATGTTTCGAACATTAGATTGATGTGCAAATGGGACTAAATGGAGCATAACAAAACTTTTAAGACTAAATGGTTCAACTTTTCAGAAACTTTATACTAGAGGAACCTAAAAAGTAAAAAACATATATATATTTAATTGTTTTTAAAAAATACTAATAACAAAAAAAAAATAGAGAAAATAACAAACCAGTTGTCTTTTTTTTAAAATTTTTTTTTTTATAAATTTATGGTAAATTTTATAAACTTTAATAATTAAAATCATAATTTTTTTTTATGAATTTTTAATTATTTTCAGACAATATACCACTGTCATGTAATTTTTTCAAAAAATCTATATAATAAGAAAGTTCAGTTTTTTTTTTTCCTTGATGGGACTTCTGTCCGTTTGTCAAAATATGAACCATTGGATTGAACTTAATCTAAGGGCTCACAGTGTTAACCCACACCCTCTCTCTCTCTCTCATCTCTTTGTTTTTGGTTTTTGATTTCAAATTTTGAAATCAGACCCCCCTTTTCTCTCTCTCTCTCTCTCTCTTCATTAGACGTGCTACACATTTTGAAATCAGTTGATGGTAGAGTGTGGTAAGGGTGTGTTTGTTTGGACGGACTGGATAAGGGGGGATTGTAATCCATCGGACTGTTAGTCTCGGGATACATTGTCCCAGGACTGTTTGGTTGCATTGGATTTGTATCCTATGTTTGTTTAGTCATGGGATTAGATGTCTGGATTGGACTATTTTTAGTAAATCCAATGTTTGGTTAGACGGACTGAATAAGGATAAATGTTCAAAAGACTACTTTATCCTTATAATTTAACAACACTAAAAAAATTTAATTTATAAGGCCACAATTTTTAATTTATTATTTTCAATTAAATTAAATTTATAATTTATATTTTATATTTTTATTTAATATATAATTTTAAATAAAGACAATAAAAAAAATTTATTTAATATATAAATTAAATTTTCAACAACACTAAAAAAATTTAATTTATAAGGCCATAATTTATAATTTATTATTTTTAAATAAATTTAATTTATAATTTATATTTTTTATTTAATATATAATTTTAAATTAATAATACTAAAAAAAATTTATTTAATATGTAAATTTAATTTTTTAACAACACTAAAAAAATTTAATTTATAAGGCCATAATTTATAATTTATTATTTTTAATTAAATTAAATTTATAATTTATAATTAATAATTTAAATTTTTTATTTAATATATAGTTTTAAATTAACAACACTAAAAAAATAATTTATAAATGTTCAAAAGACTATTTTACCTTTTTCTAATTGTTTACTAAGTAATAGCATGGAAGGTAAAATAGATATTTTATAAAATAATCCCATGGGATACCAATCCCATAGTTTCTATCCTACACCCCCATGGGATAGAATAGTCCCATATTTGTGGGACTAATAGTCCAGAGCAAAATTTTTCAAACAAATAATAAACTATTAGTCCGGTAAGACTAATAGTCCAATCCCACCCTCTTATCCTTCAAAACCAACATGCTCTAAAAAGTTTGGGGACTAGGGATTCGACAGCCTCCAAAAT
Organism: Camellia lanceoleosa; assembly: GCA_025200525.1. NCBI lineage: Eukaryota > Viridiplantae > Streptophyta > Magnoliopsida > Ericales > Theaceae > Camellia > Camellia lanceoleosa. The sequence goes on along the minus strand of CM045769.1, from coordinate 128,658,248 downwards.
AAGGAAGCTTAGTTTTTTTTCCTTGACAGGACTTTTGTCCATTTGTCAAAATATGAACCATTGGATTGAACTTAATCTAAGGGCTCACAGTGTTAACCCACACCCTCTCTCTCTCACACACACACACACACACACACACACACTTTCATCTCTTTGTTTCTGGTTTTTGACTTCAAATTTTGAAATCAGACCCCCCTTCTCTCTCTCTCTCTCTCTCTCTCTCTCTCTCTCCATTAGACGTGCTACACATTTTGAAATCAGTTGATGGTAGAGTGTGGTAAAAGGTTTGGGGATTAGGGTTTCGACAGCCTCCAAACTGTCGAGACATCTTCCTCTCAAAACTCTTGCTTCCTTCTCAGCGCCAAACATCTCATCTCCATCGGTTTCCAGGTGACTCAACAATTCTTCGTTTCAATCCAATCATTCCTGTGAATTTTAATGTATATATGTGTGTATATCTGGTTATGTATGTGCCTTAATTTTCTGTTTATGCTATTTGATCTGCTTCTGTTTTGTTAATCCTTTTGTTTCTATTAATTTGATTTGAGATCTATTGGTTTTGTGCAATTTTGAACTGATTTGCACAAAACTTCCCGTTTTGCAGATTTGCTGGGTATTATGAGTTTGATTTTTATCGGCATTTTATTTTTGTTTTTCGTGTGTTATATTGTTCTAATTCTGATTTGTTAATGTGACTTTGTTGGATTTTTTTTTTTTTAAGAATTAGAACAATATAACACACGAACAGAAGTGTAGAATGGTGCCGTTGTTTCGGTGCGGAACAGACAATCTTCTGCAGGCTCTTCGCTACGCTGCTCAATTTGGCTCCCTTCGCTACCGACGGTGTTTCAATTTGGGTTTATTCAATTTGGGTATATTATTTATTCAATTTGGATTTTCTTTAATTTTTGTGGGTATTTATCGTTTTTGTGATAGATGCTAAGCAAGCGCAAGGGTTCCTCTCATTCTTCAAAACCCTACCCCGTGTAAGAAAATCCTTTTTTTATACTTTGCATTTCTTTGACTCTCTCTCTCTCTCTCTCTCTCTGAGTGGAAATGTTTGAAAAATCTCACAACCCTAATCTGATTGTGGTGCTCTGTTTTCAGGACCTTAGGGCTGTTCAATTCTTTGATCGCCGGGTTAGCGCTCTCTCTCTCTCTCTCTCTCTCTCTCTCTCTCTATATATATATATATATATATATTGTTGAAGATATTGCTGAAGATACTAAACATATTGAATGTAAACATATTCAATATATACTAAACATATTGAATGTAAGATTGTGAAACTTTCAATCTTACCTTATACTGCATTTATCCTTAACTAAATAACCAATTGGGTATATATATAGATATATATAATAGTTATGTTATGACTGAATGTAAACTAGCAGTTTGAATGTAATATGATGTTAAGGTTTAGTGTATGTTTTTCCCAAAATAACTGAAATTTAGATCAAAAAGTTTTGCACCAATTTAATCATTGTACTTTGAGAACTGGGTTTTTAATATTTTTGAGTGGGTTTTAGTTTTATTAATTGATTGTCAATGATGGTGGTTTTCACCGTTGCAAATTTTCCTGTAATTATAGACATTGCAAATATAAATAGTGGTTGTCACTTCTTTTTCATTTATGTCTATTATCTCATATTGCATTTCCAAAATTTCATGCTATAGAGAAAAAAAGTAATTTAGATTATGTTTCCTGTTATTTCTCATTGGTAACAAGCTGGTGTGTTGACTTTCTATACTCTTGCACACACAACTTTTGGATGACACCAATTTCGGGCTTCCTGCATCTCTTTATTTTACATTTGCTTCTTTTATTTACATTTTTTTTTTCACAATTAATTAATAAACATGGTCACTCTAAAAGGTCATAATAAACATGGCAAATTTGGACTGTCCTCAATATGGTCACTCTAAATCATTGACTTCATCCAATTCACTTTTATTATCTATGACTCTTGAAAATACTACTTTACAAAATTATAACCTTTTAGATTTAGTACCTTATAGGACAGTCCAAATTTTTTTACTTTATTGGAAGTCCAATTTGTTAGAACATTTAATGATACAATTGATGATCTTCAAAGATTTCATTGTATTTATGAAGATGTGTGCTTTTTATAGTAGGGCATAACTAGTACTGGTAGTGCTCAATGTACAAGCATTAGATGTGTGGAAATATTTTTCTGTCAAAGTTACATGTATGGAGGTTTGTCTTCTTTAAAGTGATGCTCTCTATTAGTTAGTAGGTGTGGCTTTATGGTTACTAATTACTAAAAAGTGAACTGTATGAGTTGCTACAATCTCCATTATTTAATTTTCAATGTTGATAGCTCAGCTCATAAATTGCAGTGGCCTCTTCCCCTCTCCCCCCACCCTCCCATTCGCTGCCTTTCCCCTTCTCCCTCTTTTCGCAACCCTCCCACTCACTTCCTGAAGGCTACGGTTTCCGATTAAGAACTGCCGCCGTCTTCTCTTTCTTTCACGTCGTCTTCTCTTTCTTTCACGCCGTGGTTGTGCAATCAGGTAATCATAAATTGTTTTCATTTTAATTTTGATTTAGTTTTCAATCCCCTGTTGTTAAAGTTTCTTCACCCATTGAATGTTTGTTATGGGTTTATCATGAAATTAAATGGATTTTGCTCCTTTTTCCCCATTCAATGTAGAAAAAAATTGATTAATAAACATGATACAAAATGGGTTCAGATTATCAAGTAAATTAAGGAATGTTGAACAAAATTTGATTGTGGAGTGAATTATTTTGTTGTTCCAAATTTTATACCGTTGGGTTTAGTGAATTATTCCCATTCAATGTTTGTTATTTTTCAACTGATTTGATTTCCGCCATGTGAATGGTCATGAGTTGATTTAGAAATCAAATGGCCTTTGCTTTTTTTTTTTTTTTTTCACAATTAATTAATAAACATGGTCACTCTAAAAGGTTATAATACACATGGCAAATTTGGACTGTCCTCAATATGGTCACTTTAAATCATTGACTTCATCCAATTCACTTTTATTATGTATGACTCTTGAAAATACTACTTTACAAAATTTATAACCTTTTAGATTTAGTACCTTATAAGACAGTACAAATTTTTTACTTTATTGGAAGTCCAATTTGTTAGAACATTTAATGATACAATTGATGATCTTCAAAGATTTCATTGTATTTATGAAGATGTGTGCTTTTTATAGTAGGGTATAACTAGAACTGGTAGTGCTCAATGTACAAGCATCAGATGTGTGGGAATATTTTTCTGTCCAAGTTACATGTATGGAGGTTTGTCTTCTTTAAAGTGATGCTCTCTATTAGTTAGTAGGTGTGGCTTTATGGTTACTAATTACTAAAAAGTGAACTGTATGAGTTGCTATAATCTCCATTATTTAATTTTCAATGTTGATAGCTCAGCTCATAAATTGCAGTGGTGGTGTAATATTTGAATACACAACAAGGGACAAAGTTCATCTGTAACATGGTGCTTTTTAAAGAAGGTTTATTGAAAAATATGTGATTTTGTTGACAGAATATATTGTTTCTATCCATACCTCATCATTTTTTTCCTTCTATATTTTGATTTCAGTTTCACAATTTGAAACTACAGCATCTGTTTCAGTCTCATCTCTATGTGTTTCTAAAATCAATTTTCATGTATTGATTTTCGAAAACTTATCTTTATTTTGTTTAATTTGGTTCCCCTATGTAACTATTTTGTTTATATCATTTGGAGTATTAATTATGTGTTTCTCATTCCCTTTTTAACTGTTCCGTTTCTCTACTTAATTTTGTTTAATTCAGTTTCATTCTCTCTCTTTCGTTTTTCAGTTGTGGTAAGTATCTTTTATAAGTATTTGGTTGTAATCTTTGTTTAAAAAAAATAGTACACTTAATTTTATTTAATGAACCTTGAGTTTAATTTTAGTTAGATTTACCCATTAACATTGATTTCAAGTTTGATTTTTTCTTTGTTGCCTACTAATTGTTGTACATAATGCTTCAACTAGAAAATGAGTTATGCATTATCACTGGAATGGAAACTCAAAGGACCATGACCATCCAAAAATGGATACTTCACACAAGGTAAGCTTTAATTGTTTAAAATTTTAATTTTGTTTGGTTTTATAGCCTTCAAAAATTCTCCTTTCTTATAACAAGACTCTCTTAGTCTTAATAAAGAAAATTATTCGCTCCCCTTATAAAATTTGAGTTTAATTTTATTTGGAGGTTTGTATGATTTATCGGCATTCTCAATTCATCTATCTATATTATTATTTGCTTTTCTATTCATTTGTTTACTTTAGTAATGCATACATATGTCTATTCTCACTTTGCCATTGAATGACATAATTCAATTGATCATAATAGTTATATTCAATTCTTCTTAATTCATAGCTATTGATTTTCCTATTTCTCATTTGTATTTTGATGCGATTTTTCATACTACAGTTTCTTTTGATGCAATTATTCTTCATTACAATTTCTTTCGATTTCTCATATAATTTTGATGCGATTTTTTATAGCTATTGGTTTTTTGAAGCGAATTTAAGCGAGTGATTTTGTTGTAGGTCATTGATCCATATTGAAAACATTGGGTTACGTTGCTTCTACCGGTGTGTCATTGGTTGGCTCTCTCATGTTAAATTATTTATTTATTTATTTTTGGGTTAGCTAGGATGATTCTTTTGTATCAAAATGTTCATTGACCTTTATTTGAAGGAATTTAAACCTGATAAAGCGAAAGGGTTACCAGTTATGATACTAATTCAATAACATTCTTTTATTAAAAGTTATCCCATTCTAACTTGCTATAGTGTATAGATGTGCTATTTTGACATGGATAAAAATCTAAAATTTGCTATTTAGACTTTAAGTTTAGCCAATATTTCTAGATTCTTTGCATATGCTACCTTCAAATATATAATTCAGTTTTTGGACTAAAATTTGCTATTTGAAATTTATAAATGCTTTCGCTAATTCAATGTGTAGAAGCAATTTCAGTTTCTTATTTGTGAAGTTTTAAGTCGGAGTGATATTACTATTTTGAATTGATTTATTACCATTGAGTTTTGTAGCATGTGATACCAAAAAAATTGTTGGCAGTGCCTTCAGGCACGGGTCATCTCTAGTTTCTGATAAAAACAAGGGGTTTGTTTGGTTTGTAACTCAACATACAATTTTTGAAATTTTTTATTAAAATTTTGGGTGGTTGTTTGGCTTAATAGGTGGCAGCCGGTAAGGGGTGGTCCCCAAGGGGATGGCACTGGCAATGGTGTTCTGGTTTCATGGAAATTGCTTGCCAATTTAATGGCCGGTGCTTTGGTTTCATGGAAATTGCTTAGCAATTTTTTGGAAAGGCAATAGAGCTGTTAAGGCCTCGTTTGGGAATATGATATTTTTGTAATTTTTTAATTTTTTGACTGAAATATGAGGTAAAAAAATTAGTATGTTTGGGGTGATTTTTTGACTTTTTACGAAAAGATGTGCAAAAAATAGGGGTGAGCATGGTCTGGATTGGGGTAAAACCAGGACCAATCTGTTATCTACGGTTCCTAAAAAATTGAAACCAATCCAATCTGTTTAAATCATGAAACCAATCCATTTAAATACGGATTGGATCAGTTTAGGACCACGGATTCACATAATTAAATAACAAAAAAATACATATATGACATTTTAATTTCATTAAAACATAAATATAGCGCTATATTAATTCCACAATAGTAACATATTTTTCTATAATAGCGACATACTGTTCTAAAATTTAAACAACCCTAAGAAAATTGATTTCACCATAAAAATTTAGATCATTATAAATTAAAACTAAAAATTAACAAACAAAAGTAATAAAATAAGATATTATACGGGTTTAGATTTTATATAGAATAAGAGAAGATATTATGAGGGAGGATGTATAATAAAAATATAGACTATTTGCATACGGTCCGGATCGGTTCGAATCTGGAATTGTGGGGTTCAATCCGGAACCAATCCGTGGACTACGAATTTTTAATTCTTCAATCCGAAACCGAACCACGGATTCAAAAAACTAATCCAAACCTATCGGATTGGACTGGACTGGACTGGACCGGATTATGGATTTCATAGATTCTTTGCTCAGACCTAGCAAAAAGTAGAGAAAAAAGGAAATTTTTGACTTTTTGATATAGGTTATAGGCTTTTTGATTTTTTTAGTAACCTTTTGACTTTTAGGTTGAAACAACTACTTGCCAAACGAGGGCTAAGTGAATCAAGTGCCTTGAGTTCGATTCGTGTTCGGCTCGTTAAAAATTTATTAGAGATCAACTCATTATAAATAAGTTAAGTTTGAGTACAATTTGAAGGCTGTTAATTTTTCTAGTCAAATTTGAACAACTTATAATTCGACTCGATAAACTTATATGTACAATAAAATATCATGCTACTTGAGGTAGACTTATGTTTGGCTTATTCAAAACTCATTTGAGATCGACTCTTGTATAAACAAATTTAAACATAATTAAATCTGTTAAATTATCAAATTAAGTTTGAACAACTTATTAATTGGTTCGACTCGATTCATTTTCAACCCTAACCAACAATGGTGTCTTGGTTTCATGGAAATTGAGCAATTTCTAAGAAGGGTTGTGATGGGGTTATGGTATGAGATTGGATGTGGTGATTGCAATGGGGTATTTTTATTTTTTTATTTTCAAAATTTTTACTTTTCAACTTGAATGGTGTAATTTTATTTGAGGGATAATTTAGTTATTATAGTAACAAACACCAAATCCATCTACAATAGCGATTTGGGATCACTGCTGTGTCCTTATTGTGCATTGAAACAACGTCGTTTCATAAAATATATATATATATATACTTGTATAGAAGTTTTGCTTTAATGTTATAATCTACATCTTTAAAAAAAAAAAAAAAAAAAGGGGGGGGGGTATAATCCACATCTTTAAAAAAAATATATATATATATATAATCTACATCTTACATGTATGTAGAATGTGAGGTCCACAATAGATTATCACTTGAATACCTACGCTTTTGTTCACCCAAAAAAACACAAGTTCAAAACTGATTCTTTCGTTTGATAATACCACCATCTAATAAATAAATTACATAAAATCTCTAAAACATCACCAGTCCCCATTTACACACAAAATAAAACCCAACAAAAATGAAACTAAAAATAAAGAGAGATAAAACGAAATCCAATACAGGGGTCTTAGTTAACTAAGAAGTGGGTTTTACGAGTTTTGAAATGAAAATTCTTCAAATTTAATCTAATCCAGAAATGAAATCAAATATATAATTCTAAATTTGATTAGAGAATCTATATTTTACAAGCAATGGTGGTTGATTTCATCTCAACTTAAACTCTTTGTTTTAACTACATTCAAAACATTATGGCTTTTATTCCTTTCTTCAAGTTTTATTTCTCAAGTCTACATTGAGGGACAAAACCACCTCCACTATTCGTGAAGGTCGGGTCACCACCGACTCCTACATCGAACCTCTCGGTAGGCTGAGTAAATCAGATGGCAAGCTATGTTACTTAGCCTAAGTGACTATTAGTTAGTTTAGGTGTCAAATTTTAGTTTGCAAGTGTTGGTGTAATGCTCTGTTTTACCCTGTTTTGGGTGACACAGACATTCATATGAAAAGAGTCTAAATACAACAAGAAAAAATAGAGTTGTAATCTGTAATAAAAATTATTTTGGTATCCAAATCATCAAGTTCCCCTCATTCATTTCAGTTGTGAGATTAGTTTTGAAGGGCATAACCAAGGATTATAACATTTCAACTCCTTAAACAACATGAACAAATTTTTTTTAAAAAAAAACACTCCTCGAAAGACAAAACTACGATCACTCAAGCTGTTATTGGGTTTAATTTGTTCATTAAAATACCTCTCTCAACACATTGATTTTGATTTAATTTGGGATGATGTTGATCATTGATGGTGGCAGTGGACAATATTGTGGCTTGATGGTAGCAGTGAGTGATGAAGGTAGAGATGCTCTTGGAAGAAGTCGGTGCGTAGTCCAAATTCTTTTTACACCCATTTTTTTAACACACCTTCAGAATTGCACTAGTGTGAAAAGATATTTCAAGGGTGTAAATAGAATCATCCCAAGTAGTCTTGGATCACATCATTTTATAAATAGATGTTTATTAATGTGAATTATATTTTTAGAAAGTCTTAATTTTTGGTATGAAATTCTGTATAAATATTATGATTGTCAATCATTTTGTTAAATTTTAATTTAATTGTGAATTTTATAGTGTACACTCTTTAAAATGTGTGCATAGTTGCTGTTTATTTTAAAAAACAAAGTGTTCATAACGATAGAATTGATCAATAATGATATTTCTATTCATTTTTATATCTCAAGATAAATTTAATATTCAAACAGAAAATAACAGAATTGCACATATTAAACATGAAAATCAAATAAAAAGATAAAAACAATACAAGGATTAAATGTTAGCACAACTCATTTAAACTAATTTAAATATTTTTTTCAAACACGGTGGGGTAGTTCAATTGACTTGATTTTCTGAATTCTCTTGATGACTAAATGTTTGCTCCATTCCTCGCCAATTGCCTTTTTCACTAAGCGAGCCGTGTGCAGTAAGAATAGAATTGCCATTAGACTACACCACACGATGATTGCAACTGTAATAGTATGACTGAGCGGTTTTCTGTCATTTTTTGGTGTGACCACAACAATAGAAATTGCATATGTTACTGCCATTGATGTAACTGTCAACCACATGACCGCAACTAGAATCCACATGAAAATTTTTCTCTTGAATGGCAATCCACTTATGAGCAACAAGATTGTGCTTAGGGACGCAACAAATCCTATCGTGCAAGCACGAATGAAATATGGGTATGAATCTGGATAATTATAAGCCATTACAGCTTCTCCAGCTCTGTGTCCATTTGAAGTGTCTTGCCAAACACCACCTGGAGGGCTCATCCCAGCTTGGAAAGCTATTGTTGCAATGAGCGTTGCCACCAACATTATTGTTTCCTTTTTCTTAGCTAGCCACTCAGATTGTCCGACGTCGTTGCCGCTCATGGCTCCAGCTTTTCGGAGTTTATTTTCAATATCATTTGGATTTTTCAAATCCTTTCTAATTTGTGCTAGAATGTCCAATGCTGTGCATTCGCTAGCATTTTTTATGTTTACATCCAGTGTCGCATTGGTAAGCAAGTAGTCTAAGGCCTGCCCAAAAAAAAAAAAAAATTAAAATATTAGTTAGTTGCAACTTTGGCCAAATCATTTTTTTGGTTAATGAAAAAAAAAAAAAAAAAATCTTGATTATGGTCATACCTTGATTTGCTTATTTGCCACAGCTAGATGCAATATGGTGTTGCCTCTTTCATCTTTAGCATTCACAAACTCTTTATTTTTAATGGTATTCAAAAGTTCTTTCAGACAATCTAATTGGCCGCGCATCACACATAAATGTAAGATGGTCTCACCTCGGTCCATCACGACCTCAGCTGCTTGGGAATTGGCTTGAACTAACGCTTTCAACACATCGACCTTGCCTTTCATGACTGCAAGATGAAGGGGGTTTTTACCATCTTTGTCACGAGCTAAGCACATGTCAGGATCTACCGATGTCAACGCTTGTACAACGTTAACATGCCCTTTTGCCGAAGCAAGGTGAAGGGGCAAGCGTTGTGAAGAGTCCAGAACTTCAGCAAGATCTGGATTTAGACTCAGAACTTCTGTCACGAAGTTTGCATGCCCCCGTAATGCAGCCACATGCAGAGGACTCCAACCGAACCAACCAGAGTTCAGTCTATAAAGAACTAGTGGATCTTTTTTGAGTATTTGATGTAATAATGTGACATTGCCTTCTAGTGCTGCTTGGTGAAGCGTCTGTTCCATTCTCTCTGGCTCTCTCTGTGACAATGAATTTGTATTTATGAGCAATGCAGAAGAATATAAGAGCTGTGAATAGAAATGTGTAGCATGTCTTTTATTTATAGACACACAAACACTGAATATAGGAAAGCACCTACCATCTTCCATGTTTTTTTGTTTTTTTTGGGGAGGAAGTTGGATAACATATGCAAAGAAACTTCACAGAACAACATATATGAAGGAAGGATGCTACATAACACGGTAAATTTTACTTTGTATGCCCACTGGCTACCGAAAGCTAAAATAAAAAATAAAAAAAGTAAATTACAAATATACCCTTTGAGTTTTGTTTAAAATACGAATTAATACTTGTGATTGTGTAAATTACAATTATCTCTTTGTCAAAAAAATTTCAAAAATGCAAGACACCCCAAATTTTTTTACCATACTCACATGAGTTTGGATCCCACTTGAGTGTAAGTCCCATACAAATTTTGGTAAAATTTTTTGTATCCCTAGCATTGTTAAAATTTTTTATCCAACAAAATTAACAGAAAAAATAAAATTCATAACTACTATCCTATAAACAATAGAATTATCAGAATTATTAATTGATATATATTTATGATATAAAAATTGTTAATTAAAAAATTTTAAATTTATTTTTTAAATTCTTTTATATTAGATATACTTAAAAAGTTAAAAAGAAATGATAATTTTTTTTAAAAAAAATAGTAAAAACGAAAGAATTAATTAATTAATTTTTTAACAGATCCTAAAACTTGTTGGATGGAATAAATGCTAAGTTCATCGGAGGGCGGCTTACGCAGTGGTAGTCGGGGAGGGGTGGTCCCTCAAGGGGATGGCACTGGCAATGGTGTTTTGGTTTCGTGGAAGTTACTTACCAATGTACTGGGACTAGCATTGGGACTTGCAATGGTGTTTTGGTTTCATGGAAATTGCATAGCAATTGGAATAATGTTATATGTATTAATTAATTTATTAATAGAAAATGTGGCATAATTTTAAAATTTTTGAATATTTATAATTTGTATAATGGGTGGGGTCAGTAATGATATCATAACACTAATTGATACATTAGTTAGTACACTAATTGATGTATATAGTACTACCATAGTAATTTAATGACACTTTGTAATAGAGTTATTAAATGAACTAAATTATTTGAACTCGACTCGTGTTCGATTTATTAAAATTTTATTTGAAAATAATTTATTATTTAAATAAATTAAATTTTAATATAATTTTAAATTCGTTAAGTTCTTAAGTCAAATTTAAATAATTTACTATGCAACTCGATAAATTTATATATATATAATAAAAAATTAAATTACTTGAACTTGACTTATGTTCAACTTGTAAAAAGCTTATTCGAAATCAATTTAGGCCAAGTTTGGCAAGTCCATAAAAAGTCAAAAAGTCAAAAAGTTATCACTATTCATCAAAAGTCAAAAATTACGGCTGCACAACTCTCAATTCTAATTTTTCCCTGCACACTAATTTATATAATTTTTTAATACACATTTTTTCGTAAAAAATTAAAAAATTAATCCTAACATCCATATTTTTTTCCTCAATTTTTCAGTCCAAAAAGACAAAAGATGCACTTATTTAGAACATTCCAAACAACCTCTAATATGTAAGCAAGCTTGAACACAAATTTAAAGTTGTGTGAGTGATTTTCCGATCACACTGCCCACTTTAGTAATTTAGTTATAGAACACAGGCAGAATAGATGGCACCCTATTGTTCTGCACAAAAAGAGAAGGCTCCGACGGTGGTTCTTCCACCCGGGGACACTCCGATGATCAAGTCAGTATATCTCTCAAAGATAATCAAGTATTCAACTCACAAGTTTGAGTATATCAAACATACCTTAAACCCATAGGGGTGCCTCTCTTTTATAGTTAATACAATCTTAGTCCCATAGAAGTCTGACTTCTATGGACTCCAATTCAGTGCTTACTTTGGATATCTCAAGAGATAAGGATAAAACCCCCCTAAGAGTATTATCTTTACCCAAACTGAAGTCTTCTCCCAATCTAGGACTCTTGTCCCTTATCCGCTTATTCCGGATTCCGATATCTTCGGAGATAACCTCGACAACTCCGAGATCACCTCGACATAACTATTATGACATGTGGCACCTCGGCTGACACGTCGGCGTCACTATGCCACGTGTTGGTACTTAGAAAATATATCTCCACAAAAGTCATTAATTATCAAACTTAAGTTTAAACAAAATTAGTTCACTTGACTCGCAGTGCTAACCGGCAATGGTGTTTTGGTTTCATGGAAATTGCTACGCAATTTAGGATTCGTTTAGGAAGTGGGTGGTTAGATTTTTGACTTTTTAACTTATTGATTATTTTAGTCTTGGGCTAAAAAAGCCTTGTTTGAGAATGATTTTTTGATTTTTTTGATTTTTTGTGAGAAAAAGAATGTAATGATTATGAGTTAGATGTGATATTTTATCTAATTGGGTTAAAAAAATATATTTTATCTTTTTACAACTAAAATAACGTCAAACCCGACCTAACCCTTCTTTCCAAACGAAACCTTATTAGTGGTGGGTGGCAACCAAAAACAACAGGTATGAGATTGAATGTTGTGATTGCAATAGGATAATTTTATTTATTTATTTTCAAATTTTTGACTTTTCAACTTAAAACTTCGTTTGGAAAGTGAGTTAGTTTTTTGTCTTCTTGATTTTTTGGCTTTTGGACTATTTTAATTTGGGACTAAAAAGTTTGTTTGAGTTGGATTTTCTGACTTTTGTGAGAAATTATGATTTGGATATGACATTTTATCTTATTAATGTTTTAATTTATTTTATCTTTTAGTGATTAATTTAATCCCGAACCTCAAAAAAGCTATTTGTCAAATGAGAATAGTGTAATTTTATTTGAGGGGAAATTTAGCCGTTTTAGTGACAAACAACATCTAATAGAGAAATTTGATAACTGACGACAGTATCCAGTCGTTATCGTATTGAACGACGCTGTTTGATTGTTATGGGCTTTGATTTGGGTCTATCTCGATAATTTAAACTGTTTAATCTATAGAGTTCATCAAGTATGTCAATCATGTAAAAAATTACATTGATAGGATACTAATAGACATTTCATTAAATCACATTTTTGTCAATTGCACACATAATTTTCAAAATAAATCGTAATAGAAATATGATTTGAAAAAATAGAATTCATTGAGTACTTTATCCCTGTAAAAAATCACGTTAATCGAATATCGATAGTTATTTGATTGGATTAGATTTTTGTCAACAGTAAATATAATTTTTAAAATAAATTATTGATAAAAATTTGATCCGATTAAGTAACTATCGATATCCGATTAACGTAATTTTTTACGAGATAAAAATTTACCTTTTTATTTTATTTTATTATTTTAACTTTTGGTAGCCGGTAGGCATACACGGTAAACTTAACCGTGTTATGTATCATCCCTCCGTCACATATGTCGTTCTCTGAAGTTTATGCATATGTTATCTAATTTCCCCCCCCCCCCCCCAAAAAAAAAAAAAATAATAATAATAAAAAATAATGGGGGGAAGATAGTAGTTGCTTTCCTATATTCTAATGTCATACAGAAGTTCATACCAAAATTTTGTGGTAATACTTTTTACAAATATAATTCACATTGATAAATATTTATGAAAAATGCTAGGTATACTAACAATTTTACTAATAGTCTTACTAACACATTGATGTGGATCTCATATCAAGTGATGGTTGATCTTATCAAAATTTGTGAGTGTGTTAGTAAAATTGTTAGTAAATGTGTAAATATCCCTAGCATTGTTGAACATTTATTTATATGAGATAGCTTGTCTCTAGTCTACAAAGTGGATTATATGGTGGTGTTGGGCCCGTGGGGTCAACCACGAATCTTGTTTTAATAATCTGAATCGTTTAATATATAGAGTCCGTCGAGTACTTTATTCCTGTAAAAAATCACGTTGATCGGATATCCTACTTGATCGGATAAGATTTTTTGTCAATAATTTATTTTAAAAATTATATTTACTGTCGATAAAAGTCTGATCCAATCAAGTAGCTATCGATATTTAATTAATATAATTTTTACAAAAATAAAGTACTTGACGAACTTTATACATTGAACGGTTCAGATTATCAAAATAAGATTCATGGTGACACTATCGTATAGTCCACTTTGTAGACTAGAGACACGTTGCCCATATAAATAAATATTTATCAATGTGAATTATATTTGTGAAAAGTTATTACCACAAAATTTTGGTATGAAATTCTGTATAACATTAGAATCTGGGAAAGCACCGACTATCTTCCGTTTTTTTGTTTTTTTAGGGGGAAATTAGGTATGCAAAGAAACTTCACAGAACAACATACGTGAACGAGGGATGATACATAGCACGGTTAAGTTTACCGTGTATGCCTACCCGCTACCAAAAGCTAAAATAATTAAAAAATGGTAAATTATAAACACATTTATTGAGATTTACTTAAATTACAAATTATTCTCTGTAAGCCTAGAAAATATATTATGTCCCTTAAAGTTTTTAATTTCATAATAAATATGTTATTTCGTTAATAAATTATCAAGTTAGTTAACAGTTTTTAATAATGTTAAAATTTTATTTCAATTAATAATTCAGACATTTTTATTATTGTATAGATGAACAGTTCGAAATTTTACTTTTTTAATTAATTCTGATAAATAAAAAATTCTGACAAGGAGATATTTTTAATTTTTCAAACCACAAGAGGCAATTCGTATTTTAAGCAAACCTCAAAAGTGTATTTGTAATTTACCCTAAAAAAAGTAAATTATGAATAAATTTATTGTGATTTGCTTAAAAATTACAAGTATTCCTCGTCAAAATTTTTTATTTAACAAAATTAACAGAAAAAAAATAAATTTTCAACTACTATCCTATGAAACAATAAAATTATTAGAATTATTAATTAAAATATATTTATGATGTCATTAAAAATTATTAATTTACTTTGACTTCATTTGGGATGGTGCTTTTTAGCTAAAGTAGGTAAAAAGTCAAAACGCCTAATCATATCACTCCTATTTTTTTATATATATTTTCGTAAAAAGTTAAAAAAAAAACTAATTACAATAGTCACTTTCCAAACACTCTGTTAATGATTTGTTAATAAAATGATCATTTGTTATGTAATTAAAATTTTAAAAAGGCGATATGTAATTTTCAGAATCACACAATATAATTCATATTTTAAGTAAACATATTAAAGGGTATTTTTGTAATTTATCCAATAAAAAGTAAAAAGTAAGAAGGATATTGATTGGTTTGACTCGACTAGTTTTCAACCCTAACTGACAGTGGTGTTATGGTTTCATCGAAATTGCTTTGCAATTTACAAGAAGGATTGTGATGGGTTTATAACAAAAAAACAAGGGGTATGAGATTGGACGTGGTGATTGCAATGGGATATTTTTATTTATTTATTTTCAAAATTTTGACTTTTCACTTGAATGGTGTAATGTTATTTGAGGGGTAATTTAGTTATTTTAGTAACAAACACTATCTAACAGACAATTTTGATAAATGAGGGCAGTATAATTTCACAGTAATATTAGGTATCATGAAAGATTTGTGATCTTTAAATTATACTTAAAATAAAGCATCACACACTAATCAAGGTAATTTAAAGATCACAAACCTGTCATGATCATTTCATAAAAAGTCTTTTATGATCCCTAACATTTCTCATAATCTCATGAACTAAAAAAAGATGGCCTTGTAATTCGGTGTAATTAGTCCATTTTTTTTTTCCACCCATTTTTTCAAACACACCTTAAGAATTGTAAAAGATATTAAAAGGGTGTAAATAGAATTATCAGACGTGGTTGTCTTAGATCACATCACCTTATAAATAAATGTTTATTAATGTGAATTATATTTTGAAAAATGTTTGGGGGCCTTAATTTGAGTGGCTCAAATAGTTCAAAATTATCAAAACGACGTCGTTTTGACAATTTTGATGTTGTTTTGTACTCAAAACGACGTCGTTTTGGCAAATTCGAGCCATTTGAGCCACAAAAATTAGGATCCTCTACCATTGCTGTTATATTTTTAGAAAGTCATAATTTTGGCATGAAATTCTGTATAAATATTATGATTGTCATCATTTTGTTAAATTTTAATTTAATCGTGAATTCTATAGTATACAAATGTATGCAACATTGCTTTTTATTTTTAACAAAATTGTTCATGATGATAGAATTGATCAATAATGATAATATTTTCTATTCATTTTTACATCTCAAGATAAATTTAATATTCAAACATAAAGTAACAGAATTGGCCATATTAAACATGAAAATCAAATAAAAAGATAAAAACAATACAAGGATTAAACATTAGCACGACTCATTTAAACTAATTTAAATATTTTTTTTCAGACACGGTGGTGTAGTTCAAGTGAGTTGATTTTCTGAATTCTTTGTTACTGTATATATTAGATTTAGCTTTATAGATTTATACTTATCTCCTTGTATTGTACATATAGTTTATCTCTATCTCTCTCTATACTTATCTAGGTTTATGTCTATAAATACATGCTCTCCTATTGTATTCTATTAATTCAATACAATATATATTATTTTTTTTTTCTCTCTCTCAACCATTCTAACATGGTATCAAAGCTTTAGGTTCTACACTTATAGCTTCTCTTTTTTGTTTTTTTTGTTTTTTTTTGCACTTCGTTCTGTATACAGTGGCACTACAACATTCATTTCATCAGCCATACACTTTGTTATCTTTGTTCTAGCACTGCTTCATTGTTCTTTTCAGACGATTCCAGTGGTCGTAATCACAAACCTGCGACATCATAATATTCGTCTCTTCCAAATGATTCTAGAGCCACCAACTACGCTCATAACAAAGCTTAGACACGCTGTCACGCGCCACTTATTGTTCGGCGTGTCATTCACGACGCCACTAGCATCTACACGCACTACCACGCGCCGGTTGCCCTATGATCACACATTATGCGTCACGCGACGCTGCCCTCCTCCTCATTATCGCTGACGTTAGCCCTAAGCGCGTCAGCACTACAGTACGCTGCACGCCTTATGCTATCGTATGCTGCGTATCCTCCTGCTAATGTGCGCCGTGTATCTGCTGACCCCTCTGTTGCTATCATGCGCTGCGCACTCTCCTGCAACTGTGAGCCGCGCACCTACTGACATCATCTTTGCACAACCAGACCTCTTTTCTAGCTATTTTCGACCTTCTGGACTCACTGGCACGCTCTGTTTTATTAATGTTTGCTCCTATAGCACTGTTTTTCTTTATTTTACTTCACCAAACCACTGTTATGGATCGTCATGATGCTTCTCATCCAATCTCTATTTTCCTTCACGGCTCCAACTATGTGTTATGGGCCTAAGCCATGTCTGGTTTTCTGAAAGGGAAGCAACTTTGGCACATTATCACTGGGGATGTGGTTCAATCCGTAAAAGAGGTTCATGAAACAGTTGCCACATATGTAGACCCTTTAGAGGACTGGGACAGTAAGAATTACCAGATTATCACTTGGTTTCGAAATACTTCTGTTACCTCAATCAGTTTACAATTTGGTTGTTTTCAACTTGACTTCATGACCGCTCCTGCCAAAGACATTTGGGATCTTTTAGCAGAACGTTATCAGACTACTGGTCTTGCTTATTAGTATCAACTTCAAAGTCAACTTCATCGCCTACGTCAAGAGCCTGATTAGTCTATTAATGATTTCCTCTCTCACATATATTCTGTCTGGGACCAGCTTGCTCTCTCTGCACCTACCTGGCTTCATATTGAAGATGCTACTTTGTTCACTCAGTATCGTAATCACCAACGATTGGTTCAGTTTTTTATGGATCTCATTACCCAGTTTGAGCCTGTATGTGTATCTCTGTTTCATCGCACTCCATTGCCCACTCTTGAGTATGTAATTTTTGAGTTATTATCTGAAGAGACTCATCTTGGCGCTCTGAAGACTCATTATGTGGATACAGTTCTTGTCACTCCTCAATCACTGAGTTCTTATGCACCAACCACCTAGCGGCCCACATCTTGTAATTATTGTCAGAATCGAGGCCTTCTTTCTACTCATCTTCTGCTTCATTGCCCAGTCAGATCCTGTCGGTACTGTAGCAAGATCAGTTATGGTCAGTTCCAGCAAGATTGTTTTCGCAATCCAGACCGCTCATCTACTACTTGTGAAAATTTCTCATGAGGTCGTTCACAACGTCCTAGGAATCAGTCTAGATCTTTGCCTGCTTACCGCACTGCTACTGCTGCTGTTGCCTCTGCGGAATTTTCTGAGCCTTTAAATCCAGCCACTCCTATTTTTTCCCAAACTGATGTTGAAACCATGTTCAAACAGTTTCTCAACACCTCTGGTACACCTCTTTCTACTGCTCTGTCTGTGACTTCAGGTACATCTTCCTGGTATTTTGACTTAGCCTGTTGCAATCATATGATTTCTAGTTCTACCCTATTTTCTTCTATTTCTTCCTCTCCTTCTATTCCTTCCATTCATACTACTGATGGTTCTTTTATGTCTATAAGTCATATTGGTTCTGTTTCTACCTCTCATCTATCCATATCAAATGTTTATCTTATTCCTGCTCTCATTTAAAATCTTATTGCTATTAGTTAATTATGTGAGCTTGGTTTAACTGTCACATTTTCTATTAATGGTTGTTTGGTACAGGACCCTCAGACTATTTGATCTGTTTCTCATGAACCATTTGATCTTATACATTATGATATTTGGGGACCATCACCTACTACCACTATGAGGGGATCAAGTTACTTTGTTGTCTTTGTTGATGAATTTTCACGTTTTACATGGTTATTTCTCATGAAAAGTCGATCAGAACTCAAACAATTTTGTTACAATTTTGCAAACATAGTCCAAACCCAATTTTCTAAAATCATTAAAATTTTTCAATCTGATAATGCTATGGAATATCGAGATCTTGACTTTCTCTCATTCCTTTAGCGTAATGATACTCAGCCTCATCGTTCATGTGCTGGCACACCCCAACAAAATAGCCGTGCTAAACGGAAGTATAGGCATATTCTTGACACTACTCGAGCCTTTCTTATCTCTTCCTTGTGTCCTGAATATTTTTTTAGGGAAATTGCTCTTACTGCTGTCTACACTATCAATTGTGTTTCCACTCCCACTATCCATAACCAAACTCCTTATGCATGTTTACATGGCACTAGTCCTCCATACACAAATTTTTGGGTTTTTGGGTCTCTATGCTTTGTTCTCCTCCAACCTTATGATTATACCAAACTTGAACCCCATTCTTGTCTTTGTTGCTTTCTTGGGTATGAAATTGAACATAAAGGCTATCGTTGTTGGGATCCTATCTCTAAACATCTTCGTGTTTCTTGTCATGTGGTTTTCTAAGAGCATAAGATGTTTTCATCCTTATCCTCGTTCCACTTATCATCATCTTCTACTTCTATTCTGTTTACTAATCCTTCTATCGATCTTTTCTCTAATACCTTTGATGTAGGTTCCTTCTCTTTAGAGACACCTTTGCCTATACTTGATCTTGTCCCGACTGCTCCCTCTGATGGTCCCGTTAAGTCTTCTATCACCCTACCAAATCCTCCTCCCACTGGTCGTCCACATCTGGTAACTCAACCATCTGTTCATCTTTGTGATTATATTGTCGAGTCTACTACATTTTCTACTTGTGAACCTACCTCCTATCGTGAGACTTGTACTAATCCTATTTGGCAGCAAGCTATGACTGATGAATTACAGGCTTTAGACAAAACTCATACCTGGGATGTTACTGATCTTCCTTCTAGAACGACTGTGATTGGCTGCAGATGGGTATACAAAATCAAGACCCATTTTGATGGCTCTATTGAGTGCTACTGTCACGACCCAAACCCGGCCCTATGGGTTTAGCATCAGAATCGCCAAGAATCCGAGATTAGAAGGCTTATTTGAACGATGTCTGAATACGCTTAAATAGAGTACAGGGCCTGGCGGAATCCAATACAGTAAACAACTAGTGTCCATTAAGCTGTGAAAATCTGTATGCCAAACACATTTTTCATGCATTCATACAGTACAGTCTACATACAGTCTATACAATCATATACAAACATTCAGTATGGGGACCTAATCCCTCGATAACAGTACAGTAAAACAGCAAACAATCTATACAGTAGTACAAAACAGTAAGGAGACCGATGGGACACAAAAACACCCCAAGCCATAGCATGGCAACTCGGAACCTCACAGTGAGGCACATAGGCTGGCTTGACAAAACTGGGGACCAACCCACGCTCCTAGCTCCGGTCTGGCTGCTGAGAACCTACATATATATATAAACAGTGAGCTAAAGCCCAGTGAATAACATAATGCGTAAAGAGGTTATGAATGAATGCCCTTACAGTAATGAAACCTGTTCATTAAACAGTATTTCAGTCAATCAGTCATATGTGGTACACCCATTAGCCTATAAACAGTAGGTCCAAAAGGACCGGGTCTTAACAGACCCAACAGTAATGATGGCCATCAATCAAGAACAAGATGGTTCCACAAGGAAACCGACAGAGCTCAGTAATAATGCAAGAAGTGCTAAGGATGCCACGATTGAGAATACAGACATACATTCATTCAAGAGATGTCGATTCAATAAACAGTTCAGTTCAGTATTCAAAAGATAACCATTTTGAACATATCTTTACACAATCATTACTCATAGAGATTGAGCTAATAGCAGCTAGAGCGCGTCCCTGAGAGCCAACCCTAAACAGTAACAAATAGAACACACACTAAGTTTCACAGTCGGGAAGGATGATAATTAAATCCCTAAATTTCCTCGGTGTGGTTCTATGCCTAAATCCTCATTAAGATGCCTTAAACTAGGCCTAAGAATGCCTAGGATGGGATGAGGATGCAAAAATATAGTTGGAAGGCATTTTTCAAAAGTTGCTGAAAACAGGGGTCTCGCTCGAGCGAGCATTCCTTCGCTCGAGCAAGGTTGCAAAATCAAAGGCTTCGCTCGAGCGAACAATCCTTCGCTCGAGCGGTCTGATGAAACAAAGAAAAATCGGATGCTCGATTTTACGCCGAGCCACCAATCCTTCGCCGAGCGTGACTCAGAGAAGCGTTGGTCGCCGGCGAGAATCCTTCGCTCGAGCGAAGAAGCCAAATCTGGAATTTCCAGATTTGCCTTCCAAGCTCAAACCAAGCATTTTCAACTCAATTCTCGACCTCTTGGGCCCAAATTCTGGAAAATGCATCCCAAAACAATGTATAACAAGTTTCAAAAGCCAATTTATGAATTCAAGCCTCAAAGGTGAGTCAATTAAATCCAAAAGTCAAACCCATTTTCAATAACAATTCCAAAACATACAATGCATGAGTTTTTAACCAAATTCAAGGTTCAAATCTTGCTCTAATGAGCTCAATAGTTGGAAAACAAAATGAAAACATGGACTTTAGCTTAAACATGGACATGCATGTACAATTCCAACATGAATTCAACTCCAAAATGCACCCATTCAAGCATGCATGCAACAATTCAAGCATAATCCAACCTATTTGCACTAAATCATGGCCTAGCTCTCTAATTGGGCATGAATCATACAAGATTAAGCTCAAACACTAAAATAAGAAGATGGAATGCTACCTTAGACCTTGAATTATAAGATGACAAGCTCAATTATACAATCTATGCCTCAAATCTTCAAGTTCTTCTAGCAATTTCAACACTTTGAGTCCAATTCTCTCTTATCCCTCACTCTCTCTAGTTTGGTCGGTTGGAATGCAAGAAAATGGCTGAGGGAAAGCTTTGATCAACATGTAATAAGGCCTAATATAATATTCTAAGTGGCCCACTAAGAGTGGTAATATGGTAATTACGTCGAACTTTGCAATTCATCAATATTTAATCTAATTTAATCGCAATTCAGATAATTATACCATTAAATCACAAATATTCTACTGATCCCAAAACTCTAAACGGTTCCTAATTCGGCCGCCGATAAGGCCTTCAATTAACAGTTTAAACATACGAATTCAAACAGATAATCCATCAATCAAACAGATGCAATATGCAATTCAATAGATAAACGTATTCAATTTCAGTTTCGATTTCAATCAGTCCATTCAGTACTTTAGTTAATTCAATTATCAGTCATTATCAGTTCAGTTTATCAGTAACCAGTAGCTAATTCAGTGGTTTATCGGTAATCAGTACGAGGGTTGTTACAGCTACAAAGCTCGTCTTGTTGCAAAGGTCTTCCCCAAGAGTATGGCATTGATTATAAGGAAACTTTCGCTTCGGTTGCTTGGCTTACCTCTGTGCGTAGCTTACTTGCTATTGTCGCTGCTCGCCACTGGGATCTTTCTTAGATGGATGTCAAAAATGCCTTCCTTAATGGTGATCTTTTTGAGGAAGTCTACATGCAACCTCTCCCTGGGTTTGCTTATCCAGCTCATAAGGTTTACAAACTACAACGTACTCTCTATGGTCTCAAGCAAGCTCCATAAGGTTGGTTTAAAAAATTCAGTTCCACCATCCATGACTTCGGCTTCACCTCCAGCTCATATGACTTTGCTTTATTTGTTCGGACCACTTCTCATGGCACCACTCTTCTTCTTCTTTACGTGGATGATATGATTATCATTGGTGATGATATGGCTAGTATTCTTAGCCCCAAACAATTTCTCAATCGACAGTTTGAGATGAAAGACCTTGGTACTCTTAATTATTTCTTAGGGGTTAAAATCTCTCATGATTCCACTGGTTATTATTTGTTACAAGCCAAATATGCATCCGATCTTTTGGAACGTTCTGGTCTTACTGATTGCAAGACCACCTCTACTCCCATTGATCCTCAGACTCGTCTCACTCCTCTAGACGAGGATCTTCTTTTTGATGTTACTCTTTATTGCCAACTGGTTGGTAGTCTTGTCTATCTCACTGTGACTCATCCTGACATTGCCTATGTTGTCCATCTTGTTAGTCAGTACATGTTTGTTTCCCGTACCCTGCATTACACTGCTTTACTTCGCATACTTTGCTACCTTAAAGGCACTATGTTCCATGGACTCTACTCACTCTTCTCTCGAGCTTCGTGCCTTTTCTGATGCTGATTAGGCTGGGAATCCTACTGATCGACGCTTTACCACGGGTTTTTGTTTCTTCTTAGGAGATTTTCTTCTTACTTGGTACAGTAAGAAACAGTCTCTCATTGCTCGCTCTAGTACTGAAGCTGAATACCGCGCTCTTGCTGACACTACTCAGGAACTTTTATGGTTTCGTGGGCTCCTTGCTGATATGGGTGTTTCTTCCCCTGGTGCCACATCTCTCTATTGTGACAATCAGAGTGCCATTCAGATTACTCACAATGATGTCTTCCATGAGCACACCAAACATATTGAGATTGATTGTCATTTCATTCGACAGCATGTTACACGTGGCACTGTTCATCTTCTTTATATTTCTTCTACTGATCAACTTGCTGATATTTTCACCAAGGCTCATCCTCCTAGCCTTTTTAGTGATCTAGTTTCCAAACTCAAGTTGGTTGATGCTTACCAACCTGAAGTTTGAGGGGGGCTGTTACTATATATATTAGATTTAGCTTTATAGATTTATACTTATCTCCTTGTATTGTAGATATAGCTTATTTCTATCTCTCTCTATACTTATCTAGGTTTGTGCCTATAAATACAAGCTCTCTTATTGTATTCTATTCATTCAATACAACACATATTATTTTCTCTCTTTCTCTCTCTCTCAACCGTTCTAACACTCTTGATGACCAGATGTTTAGTTCATTTCTCGCCAATTGCATTTTTCACAAAGCGAGTCGACTGCAGTAAGAATAGAATTGCCATTAGACTACACCATAATAATTGCAATTGCAATAGTATGATCGAGTGTTTCTCTGTTATTTTTGGATGTGATCACAATAATAGAAATTCCATATGTTACTGCCATTGATGTTACTGTCAACCACATGACTGCAACTAGAATCCACATGAAAATTTTGCTCTTGAATGGCAATCCACTTATGAGCAACAAGATTGTGCTTAGGGATGCAACAAATCCTATCGTGTAAGCGCGAATGAAATATGAGTATGAATATAGATAATTAGAAGCCATTACAGCTTCTTCCGCTCTGTGTCCGTCTAAAGTGTCTTGACAAAAGCCACCTGGAGGGCTCATCGCAGCTTGGAAGGCTATTATTGCAATGAGCGTTGCCTACTTTATTGTTTCCTTTTTCTTAGCTAGCCACTCTAACGGTCTGATATCGTTGTTGCTCATGGCTCCAACTTTTTTGAGTTTATTTTCAATATCATTTGGATTTTCTAAATCCGTTCTAATTTGTGCTAAAATGTCCAATGATGTGTACTCGCTAGCATTTTTTATGTTTACATCAAATGTCATGTTGGTAAGCAAGTAGTTTAAGGCCTGCCAAAAATAAAAATAATAATAATAATAATTAATATATTAGTTAGTTGCTACTTTGGCGAAATCAATTTTTTGGTTAATGAAAAAAAAAGAAAAGAAATTTTCTTGATTATGGTCATACCTCGATTTGCTATTCAGCTCGATAAATTTATATATATACAATAAAAAATTAAATTACTTGAACTTAACTTGTGTTCAGTTTGTAAGAAGCTTATTCGAAATCGATTTAATATGTAAACAAGCTTGAACATAATTTTAGAGTCATTAATTATCAAACTTAAGTTTAAACAAAATTAGTTCACTCGACTCGCAGTACTAACTGGCAACGAGTAATGATTCAGAGCTCTAGAGCTGGGCTTTAAACCCAGCTTTAGTAACGTGGAAAATAAAAAAAAAAAATTTAAAATATCACATTATATGGAACCCATCACATATTAGAGTTCTCTAGATCTCTTTATTTATTAGTGGTGGGTGGCAACCAAAAACATTGGGTATGGGATTGGATGTGGTGATTGTAATAGGGTAATTTTATTTATTTATTTTCAAAATTTTGACTTTTCAACTTGAGATTTCGTTTAGAAAGTGGGTTAGTTTTTTGCCTTTTTAATTTTTTAGCTTTTTGATTATTTTAATCTGGGACTAAAAAGTTTGTTTGAGTTGAATTTTTTGACTTTTGTGTGAGAAAAATTGAAATGATTATGGTTTGAATATAACATTTTATCTTATTGACTTTTTAATTTATTTTATCTTTTAGTGATTAATTTAACCCCCAACCTCAAAAGAGTCACTTGCCAAATAAGAATAGTGTGATTTTATTTGAGGGGAACTGTAACAATTTTAGTAACAAACAACATCTAATAGACAATTTTGATAATTGAAGCCACTTGCCAAATGAGAATAGTGTAATTTTATTTGAGAGGAAATTTAGCCATTTTAGTTACAAACAACATCTAATAGACAATTTTGATAACTCACGAGAGTATCTAGTCCGTTATCAAATTGAACGATGCTTATTTGGTTGTTGTGGGTCTTGATTCGGGTCTATCTCAATAATTTAGACCGTTTAATTTGTAAATTTTTTTGAGTACATTGATCGAATATCAATAGACATTTCATTATATAACATTTTCGTCAATTACATACATAATTTTCAAAATAAATTGTGATAGAAATATGATATGAAAAAATAGAACTTGTCGAGTATTTTATCCCTGTAAAAAAATCATATTGATCGAATATCGATAGTTATTTGATTGGAACTGATTTTTGTCAATAGCAAATATAATTTTTAAAATAAATTATTGACAAAAATTTGATCCGATCAAGTAGCTATCGATATCCAATCAACGTAATTTTTTACAAGATAAAGTACTTAACGGGTTCTATACATTGAACGGTTCGGATTATCGAAACAAGATTTGTGATGCATCCCACGGATCCAACGGCACTGTATAATTCACTTTGTGGCCTAGAGACAAGTTACCCATATAAATAAATGTTTATCAATGTGAATTATATTTTTAAAAAGTCACAAAATTTTGGTATGAAATTATGTATGACATTAGAATATGGGAAAGCACCTACTATCTTCCGTTTTTTTTTTGTTTTTTTCTTGTTTTGGTGGAAATTAGATAACATCTGCAAAGAAACTTCACAGAAAAACATGTGAAGGAGGGATGATACATAGCACGGTTAACTTTACCGTGTATGCCTACCGGCTACCAAAAGCTAAAATAAAAAAAAAAAAAGAGTAAATTATGAATAAATTTATTGTGATTCGTTTAAAATATAGATTATTTTATGTGATTACAAAAATTACAAGTACTCCTTGTCAAAATGTTTTATTTAACAAAATTAACAGAAAAAATTAAATTTCCAACTATTATCTTATGCAATAATAAAATTATCATAATTATTAATTGAAATATATTTATGACATCATTAAAAATTATTAATTGACTTTGGCGTCATTTGGGATGGTGCTTTTTAGCTAAAGTAGCCAAAAAGTCAATATACCTAATCGTATCATTCTTATTTTTCGACACGTCTTTTCATAAAAAGTTAAAAAAACTAACTAAAATAGGATTCATTTGAGATATGGGTTGATTTTTTTGACTTTTTAACTATTTTAGCCTGGGGCTAAAGAGTCTTGTTTGAGATAGATTTTTTTTGGATTTTTTGACTTTTGTGAGAGAAAAAATAAAATGATTATAGTTTGGATGTGACATTTTGTTTAATTGAATTTTTTAACCTATTTTGTCTTTTTGTAGCTAAAATAGCCAAAAAAGTCAGGCTTTTTGGCATGCCAAACGAAGGCATAGTCACTTTCCAAACACCCTGTTAATGATTTATTAATAAAATTGTCATTTGTTATGTAATTAGAATTTTGAAAAGGCGACGTGTAATTTTCAGAATCAAATAACACAATTCATATTTTAACTAAACATGAAGGGGTGTTTTTGTAATTTATCCAATAAAAAGTAAAAAATAGAAACAATTGGAATAGTTTTTCAAAATTATGTTTTTATTTTTAATTTTTTTTTTCAAAAAATAATTTGGTAAAAAATTATGAAAAAAAACTAAGTGAAAGGTAAGTTCTTATGGTCTGGAAACAATACAATAAGTTCTATTATTTTTATATAATTATATTTTAATTCACACTCTTTCTTATTAGTAATTTGGTAGTTATATAAATGAAAAAAAATAGTTTTGTTATGCTTTTTAAGTTAAGATTTTTATTTTTATTTTTATTTATTTATTTATTTTTTGACACCATCTACGTTAGTTTCAATATTTTAATTTTAATTAAAAAGAAATTTGATTCACATTTTTAAGGCTTGAACTCATTACTTTCCTTAGAAGTGTTTTTAACGCAAAAATAGGGCCCCATGAGAAACATGTATTACAATTTGAGCCAAAATAAAGCGCAAAGTTTCTCAAGTCTCAAACTGCATCGTTGACCCGATGAATTTCGGTGCAACATGGTAAGAGGGAAGAGTCGTCCACTTACAAAACCACAAGTGTCCAAAAATAATTTTTAGTTTTGAAACTCAAAAACTGTTTTAGTTTTTTGGCCTCTGTTTTATTGAGTAAATTTTTTTCATATTTATTTTCTTCACTTTTTAAATTCACTTCATTTATATGAATTTAAAACATAAAATATTTGTGCTTAAAAATTTCTTCACAAATACAATTTTCTTAAGTGTATTTAGATAGGTTTATCGAAAAAGATTTAAAAAATTTATTAAAATATTAAAAATTTCACTAAGACAAAAAAAAAAAAAAAAAAAAAAAAAAAAAAATGAAGACAAAAAACTCAAATACAATTTCCAAAAACTAAACCAAACACCCAAGGGCTAAAATTTTTTTGTCCAGTTTGGTATCATTTTTTTTTTAAGTCTATATTAAACAGTGAAAAATTTAAATTTATGTGAAACTAATTTTTTATTTAAAAAAAAAAAATTAAAAAACAAGTGTTTGAAGTCTCTTAAAAAGAGCATTGTATTCAAATTTTTTTCTTCCAGAAAACACTTTTCGGAAACTTTCTGCCAAACTAACTCTATTTTATTTGGTTAGTTGTATGAATGGAAAAGAATAAAAAAAATATTGTCATCTATTTTTAATTAAAAAATATATTTATTTTTGTTTATTTTAGTGTGTACCCATCATCAACGTTAATTTCAATTGTTTTAGTCATACTAAAAGGAAAATCAATATAATTATATTAAAAGTGTGGGCAAACTATATTTTTTCCAAATTTCAAGAAAGCGAATGTAATTTTATATATTAAGAGGTTTGGAAAAAAATAGTCAACCCCATACTTTTAATATTATCAGAAGATAATAAATTTAAGAAAAAAATTCATTTTTACATCTCAAGATAAATTTACTATCCAAAAGAAGATAACAGAATTGCATACATTAAACATAAAGATCAAATATAAAGTTAAAAACAACAACATAAGGATCAAATATTAGCACAACTCCCTTTAACCAACTTAAATATTTTTTTAGACACCCTGATGTAGTTCATGCGAGTTTTTTTTTTTTCTTCTTTTTGAGCGAATGAGGAAATAAGGTGAGACCCACGAGAAAACCTCACCTAGGCAATTGTTGACTAGGAAGGTTCTGAATTCTCTTGGTGACTAAATGTCTACTCCATTCCTCGCCAACTATCTTTTTCACTAACCGAACTGTGTGCAGTAAGAATAAAATTGCCATTACACCACACCACACGGTAATTGCAACTGCAATTGTATGACTAAGTGGTTCTCTGTCAATTTTTGGTGTGATCACAACAATAGAAATTGCATATGTTACTGCCATTGATGTAATGGTCAACCACATGATCGCGACTAGGATCCACATGAAAATCCTTCTCTTGAATGGCAATCCACTTACGAGCAACAAGATTGTGCTTAGGGATGAAACAAATCCGACTGTGCTAGCACGAATAAAATATGGGTATGAATGTGGATAATTATAAGCCATTCTGACTTCTCGGTTCGTGTCTGAATTGTCTTGCCAAACACCACCTGGAGGACTCATCCCAGCTTGGAAAGCTATTGTTGCAATGAGCGTTGCCACCAACATTATTGTCTCCTTTTTCTTTGCCAACCACTCAGACTGTCCAACATCGTTGCCGCTCATGGCTCCGGCTTTTCGGAGTTTATTTTTAATATCATCTGAATTTTTCACATCCTTTCTAATTTGTTCTAGAATGTCCAATGCTGTGTACTTGCTAGCATTTTTTATGTTTACATCTAGTGTTGCATTAGTAAGCAAGTAGTCTAAGGCCTGCCCATGCACACACACAAAAAAAGAAAAAAAAAAAAAAAATTAATTACTTCATGTAATATGTTAGTTAGTTGCAACCTTGGCAAAATCATTTTTTGGTTAATGAAAAAAAAAAAAAAAAAATGATCATGGCCATACCTTGATTTGTTTATTCGCCACAGCTAGATGTAATATGGTGTTGCCTCTTTCATCTTTAGCATTCACAAACTCTTTATTTTTAATGGTATTCAAAAGTTCTTCCAGACAATCTAATTGGCCGCGCATCACACATAAATGTAAGATGGTCTCACCTCGGTCCATCACGATCTCAGCTGCTTGGGAATTGGCTTGAACTAACGCTTTCAACACATCGACCTCGCCCTTCATGACCGCAAGATGAAGGGGGTTTTTACCATCTTTGTCACGAGCTAAGCACATGTCAGGATCTATCGATGTCAACGCTTGAACAACATTAACGTGCCCCTTTACCGATGCTAGGTGAAGGGGTGAGCGTTGTGAAGAGTCCAGAATGTCAGCAAGATCTGGATTTCGACCCAGAACTTCCCTCACAAATTCTGCATGCCCGCGCAATGCAGCTACATGCAAAGGACTCCAACCGAACCCACCAAAGTTCACTCTATCGAGAACTAGTGGATCTTCTCTGAGTATTTGATGTAATAATGTGACATTGCCTTTTATTGCTGCTTCGTGAAGCCTCTGTTCCATTCCCTCTAGCTCTCTATGACAATGAATATGAATATATGAGCAATGCAAAAGAAAAAGAGCTGTGAATGGCAAAACAAAAGAGCTGTGAATATAGAAATGTGTAGGATGTCTGTATTATTTATAGACCCAAACAGTAGAATATGGGAAAGCACCTACTATCTTCCATTTTTTTGTTTTGGGGGGGGGGGGGGGGTAGTGAATTAGATAACATATGCAAAGAAACTTCACAGAACATATATAATGATACATAACATGGTTAAATTTACCGTGTATGCCTACCAGCGACCAAAAGCTAAAATAATTAAAAAGTAAATTATATATAAATTTCTTGTAATTTACTTAAAATACAGACTGTTTTATGTGATTATAAAAATTGATACTCTTTGCAAACTTAGTTATACACACATTTAAAAGGGATACACCATATGCACCTTTAGTTATATCATTTTCTTTTTTAATTATGATCAATTTTTTCTTTAATTATAATATTATTTTAGTTATGACTCATAAATTTTTTTAATTATATCTCATATTATATTTGATTATGATAATTTTTTTTAATTATGACTTTATAAGGTGCATCTATCATAGTATTTCCTATTATTTATGGACACAAACACAAACATTAGAATATAGGAAAGCACCTACTATCTTCCATCTTTTGTTTTTTTGGGGGGTGAAATTGGATAACATATGCAAAGAAACTTCACAACAACGGGGTGGGATCTTCTGTCCCAAATTTGTGTCCCAACACCCTGTCCCACTCTTCAAGGGCTGCCATCTGTCTATAATTAAAGAGCAAAAAGACTCCGTCTAACTTTCCGTGAACCCATCAAACCTGCGAAAGCATTGACGTCTCCAACTACCAATTCTTCCTCCCCTCCTTGCCCTTGTCCTAAACTCTTTACAGTAACCGTCGACTGACCCATTGAAAAGCATTCATCGGCAAAATGAATAACAGTTGTTTAGGGAATTGGGTCTCTACTGTTTATGTTTTTATAATCAGTCGGCGGTGGATCCAACCCCAGAAGAACATATATGGAGGAGGGCTGGTACATAACACGGTTAAGTTTACCGTGTATGCCTTTCGGCTACCAAAAGCTAAAATAATAAAAAATAAATTATAAATAAAATTATTGTGATTTATTTAAAATATAAATTATTTTATGTGATTATAAAAATTATAAGTACTCATTGTTAGAATTTTTTATTTAACAAAATTAATATAAAAAAAATTAAATTTCCAGCTATTATCTTATGCAATAATAAAATTATCATAATTATTAATTAGAATATATTTCTAATATCACTAAAAATTATTAATTGATTTAGGGCATCCACAGTGGACTCACTAACACACAAGTTAGTGTTAGAGGTTAATTTTTGATTAGCCAAAATTGTTGTTTGGCGCTGCAATGGAAATGTTAACTCATTTGTTAACACTGTCAGATGTTAACATGTTAGCCTCAGTTAGCAAACATTCTAGCCAACCATCACAGGAACAAAAGAGAGAGAGAGAGAGAGTGGGATCCACGAGTTGCTAGTAGTCGAAATGACATTCAAGAAGAAGAGAGAGAAAAGAGAGAAAAGAGAGAGAAGAGAGGTGAAAGAAAATAAGTTATTAACATTATTATTTTATTAATTTAAATATATTTATATATCATTTAATACATACTTTAACATATCCATTACACCACCACTCATTCTCTAAAATTAACAAACTCTTAACATACCTTAACATATATTTTTGGGCCCCACTCTTATTACTTTTTGTCATATAACACACTAGTTTTTAACTACTTCATTGTGGATGCTCTTAGACACTATTTGAGATGGTGATTTTTGGCTAAAACAATTAAAAAGTCAAAACACTAACCATATCACTTTTTTACTTTTTTTATATGTCTTTTCGTAAAAAGTTACAAAATTAACTAAAATAATTACTTTTCAAACACCTTGTTAATGATTTATTAATAAAAGGGTCATTTATTATGTAATTAAAATTTTGAAGAGGCGGGATGTAATTTTCAAAATTACGGAATACAATTCATATTTTAAGTAAATATTAAGGGATATATTTGTAATTTATCTGATAAAAAAAACAATTGAAATAGTTTTTCAAAATTATGTTTGATTGAGTTTTTAGAATTTTTATTTTATTTTTTTTGAAAAATTAATTTGGTAAAAAATTATGAAAAAAAACTAAGTGAAAGGTAAGTTATTGTGGTCTAAAAATAATACAGTAAGCTATATTATTTTTACATAATTATAATTTAATTCATATAATACTAATCTCATTCTCATTAGTAATTTGATAGTCATATATAAATGAAAAAAAATGGTGTTGTTATGTTTTTTTAAATTAAAATGTATATTTTATGTTCTTTATTCTTTTTTCTTTATACCATCTATGTTAGTTCCAATTCTTTTGTTTTAATTAAAAAGAAATCTATATAATTATGTTAAAATTATAAGACTTTCTATATTTTCTTCAATATTTGTAACAAGCCTGCGGGGGACCTCGCTACAGCTCGGACTCGATTTTTGTAGTCACGGTTCTTAATCTTGAACCAAAGAGTCCAAATCCGGCAAATCGTTTTGAAAACGGATTTTTTGAAAGAAGTGCCAAACATGGACTGCTTTGCCAGATACAGAGTCGCCACTTAAATATTTTTTAATGGGAAATTTAGGAAACCACGACTTGCCAAAGGCCAAAGGTCCGTCATCACCAAAGTTGCCTCGGCTCGAACTTGGGTACGATTGGGGAAGGTCACCGTGAGCACCCGCTTCGGATCAAAGACCAGCCTCTACTAACCATGATATCTAATTTTGAAAACATTGTGCATTCTTATTCCGGTTATTAGCCTAGATTACTATGTGATGTTCGCAGCAAACAAGTATAGACTGAGTCGCCTGAATTGGAACTAAACATTTCATGTTTCCTTGTTTGAAAATGGTTTGATGGTGCTACTCGCAGGTAGGCTAAGAAATGAATTTGCCACCCTCAGGTGGGCTTAGAAAAACATGATTTCGCCACTATCTAGTGGGCTTAAAACAAACAGTCAATGATTTGTTCCACTTCAAGTAACTCAACCTCCACCCACAGGCATTCAAGGCAGCTATATCACATAAGCACGTAGCCTCATGGTAAGCATGCTATTCATGGCAGTCATTCACACGTATGCAAGGATGCTAAAGCATAAAAACTCACCGAGTACTCCGAGCCAAAACAGAAACTATATTAGAAATCATACATGATCCTAAGTATACAGAAATGCCTAATGCAACACATGAAAAAATGCAAACTATAGTAGGCTCGGCTATTCTAAACATGGCATATGGATGCTACAGCTAACATGTATTCAACTTGGAATTGAAATACAAATGTAGTTAGTATGGTGCGCCGAGCCCGGTGCATGCAAAATAGATGAATGAATGCAAACATGCTATCATACTGTATGCTAATTGAAACATGCCCTAATCTAACCATCATAAGCGGATAAATAAAAGGGAAGAAAGACGTGGGGTTAGAAGATATACATCACACTCACGCACACTTATTACAATTATGCCCTCGCACAGAGGGTCCGAATAAATATACAGTCCCGAATAAAAGAATAATACAGTCCAAATAATGTACAAATTCCTAATTAATTTACAAATTAACTAAGAAAATAATAAAACTAGCATGCAAGTCAGGGACTGCCTTGATTCTGATGAATGATGCCCGGGTGCCTTCGTGCAGAAATCCACAGGGATGCCCCAATTAGCCTCTGTTTCGCAATATTTCTTGAAAAGCGCACCAAGCCTCGGAAGACTGCTGATTCTTGATTTTGCTGCAACAGAGAGCAGGAAAAAGGCATAGCAATGTATTTCGCAAATGTATGCATGCCTCGATCCTCGTGCTACCAATCACGCATATCGATGCATGATGGCCGAGGAGCCGAATTGCACAACTTAATATGAGATGAATGCACATGAAAACATGACAAGATGTAGACACCCCATTTTTGACCGTCCTCAAGACTTGGACGTCACCGTTGGAACACTCGGTGATTATCCATGTTTGTGTTCGTTTGGAGTTCCCGGAGTTCTCGGCTACGCGCGCCCCGCCTCAGGACCTCCGAACTTGAACGTTTGTGTTTGATTTTGCACCAAACACTTGTGTTTTGCCTTGGAAGGGCAGGGAATGCTTTGTGAGGCATCCCCACACACCACCGGCTGGGGCTAGAGGCCACCGGCTGGCTGTAGTTGCTATCGGCACTATATTGTGCCGGTCGGCACTCTTTTGTGCCGGTCGGCACTAAATTTTGTCAAAATGACATTTTATGCCTTGGACACTGCACTTGCTTTCGAGATATTTTCAGACAACAGGTGTGCAATTATTCCCTCCATACACGTGTATGGAGGGATGAACCCTTGTTTGCTTAACTTGTAAGTTTACAAGTTCTATAAGAGGAAGGCTCTTCTTCTTGGCTTAGGGTTGGGACTTCTTGAGAGAGTTCAGCCATTTTTAGAGAGAGGAAGCTCTGGTTTAGGTTAGAAAATATATATCTACCCTATATCTATCATTCTCTTGTTAAACTAGGTGTTTTGTGCCTTACTTTTGCACACTAGCACCTAGTGTTCCACCTTTCTCTTGGGACAGAGGTTCTAGAGGTTGGTTTTTGATGATTCTTGACTGGATTTGAGCTCAAGGAGGCAACACCAACAACTCTTGTGAAGGTAGTCATCAAGGGTGAGAAACTTGCACTTTTTTCCCCATTTTTGCAACTCATTTCTACCTAATTTAGGACTGTTTTTGTGCTTAGCATATAGCACATAAAAGTTCTGATTTTTGACCCTCTTTATTGTATATTAAGAGTGTTTTGTGGTTTGAGGAACTTTGACCACCTTTAGGCCTTGAAAAGGGCACCTTTTGTGCCATTTTGTGAGAGATCCGAGACTTTGGTCTTAGGATCTCTTCACCACTGAAATCTTGAGGGATTTCAGTGGTGAAGAGCATGCCTTGAAGTCTCAAGAAGGAGAGGGCCACCCCCTCTCCTTGATGTCCTTGAAAAGGACAAATTTTGCTTCCTTAAGGAGCTTCATGTTTGAGTGTGTGTTGAGCATGTTTGGCTTGTTTTCCATGCTTACTATGCCATGATATAACATGTTTTCAAGTTGGTTTTGGTCTCCTATGCATGCTTAGTATAGTTGCCTTGTAATGCCTCTTTTATGCCTTAACATGACTAGGTTGTTTGCCCTATTTTCTAGCATGTTTTAAGCTTAGATTTGTGAAGCTTGTGAGCTTATTTTGCCATGATTTAGCTCTGTCCATAGCTATTTTGGCCAATCTTAGCATGAATTTGGTAGCCTCTTTGTATTTGGCTTGTTGGCCTCAAAAGCATGAATATGTGGTATGCTATTCTAGCTTTGTTTTTGATGATTGGAACCATCTAACATGCCATTTCAGTCCTTCATACATGCTTGTTGGATTGCCTTAGTGGCCTTGTTAATGCTTTAAGAGTATGTCTTGTATGCTCCATGTTTTGGCTTCAATGCATGCCTTTAGCTTAATGACTCTTAGATATCATCTAAGTAGCTCTTTGGCCTTGCTTTAACATGTTAAGAACCTATTTTTGGTTGTTAAGTGCATGCCATATGTGTTTGTGCCAAGTGTGGTTTAAATGCCCTATTGACTTGTCTTAAGCCTAGGCCATTTGCATGCTTTGTTTGGCATGCTTCATTGCATGATTTGGCATCATGTTTGACATGAATTTCAGAGTTTTTGATGCATGCTATCAGTCTATGTTTGGCCTCTTAAGTGTGCATGAGAGTTGACTTTGTATGCCTAAGTCTTAAGCCTTAACATGTGCATGTGTGTGCGTGTGTTTAGTCTCATTTTCTAGGCATTTTGGCCACTGTTTTGAGCCTTATTAGAGCTGCCCAATTCATGTTTAAGCCCAATCTACAATCGGTTTGCATGCTTGGTTCATGTGCTTGCTTGTATGCTCGCATAAATGCCATGCCATTGTCCATATGTGCATAATAGATAACATGCTTAGGACCTCATTGCATTGGCATGTACGCTAGGCCTCTTGACTAAGTCATGATGGAGGTTGAGCACCCCTTATGTGCTTGCTTGGTTTGTATGCATTTTAAATCAAATTTGTACCCTTGGTTCTTAGGATCATCACGCATGGAAATGCGCGATTGATGGTCCGGGAATCGAGGCACATGCCCTCTTGAGTCCATAGCATGATGAGGGATGTGCTTGGTGCATACATGCTTTGATTTGCATTGCCTTGCCTTTGGTTTCTCTGTCTTTGCTGGGCCAGGTTCTGCAGGGATAAAGGGCCGATCGGCACTCTTTAGTGCCGACCGGCTGCCTCTTGGCAGCCGATAATTAAATTCAGAGCCGGTGGCTTCCTTCCTCAGCCGGTGGCTCCCTGCCTCAGCCGGTGATGCTCCCCAGTGCTCTGAGAGGCACTCCTGAAGTTTTGGGAATTTTCAGAGAAGGAGAGCAGAGGAAACAGAGGCACACTTGCACGGCAGTGCAGTTCCGAGCGAGTCCCGGGCACACGCGGCAGTCAGCCCTCCTTCCGAGGCATTTATTGCTTAATTAGATTGATTAATTAATTTAATTAATTTAGTCGATTTGTAATATTTAATTAGCTAGTTTAGTTAATTATTTATTCGGTCTGTATTATTATTTCGGTCCCTCCGAGCGAGGGCAAAAATGTAATAAGTGTGTGTGAGTGGGTGTATGTCTTCCAATCCCCATTTCTTTCTAACCCTTTTATTTACCTGCTTATGGTAGATTAGGGCATACTTATTTTAGCATACCTTATGTAATGCATGTGTGCATTCATGCATTTGTTTACATGCACCGGGCTCGGTACATCATACAAACTGCATCGCAATTTTCAATTCCAAAATTGAATACATGCTATTTGATCGCATTCCACATGCCATGTTTAGGGTTAGCCGAGCCTACTCTAGATTGCATTTCTGCCTGTGTTGCATTAGCCACTTACCATGAACTAGGTCATGCACGTTTGCTAAACAGTTTCTTGTTTTGGCGCGGAGTACGATGTAAGTGTTTATGGCTTTAGCATATCGCACGCGTGTGATTGTTGCCATGATAGTAGGCTTACCATGCGGCTAAATGCTTATGTGTTGTAAACTGTTTAAATGCCTGTGGGTGGAGGTTAGATTGCCTGAGTTGGAACAACTCATTGAAATCCGAATTTTAGCCTACTTGCGAGTAGCAAAAGAAAACAACACGTTTTTCGAGACAAAACGGATATGCAATGTTTATTTCCAAGTTAGGCGATCTAGTCTATACTTTTGTGTTGTGCGCATCACATAGTAATTCTAGGTTAATAACCGGAATAAGAACGCATAAAGTTTTCAAAAACGGATATCACGGTTAGTAGAGGCCGGTCTTCGGACTGGGCGAAAGGGGGTGCTCATAGCTGACCTTCCCCGATCGTACCCAAGCTCCCGAGCCAAGACCACTTTGGTGATGACAGACATGTGGCCTTCGGCACCGAGTCAGGGTTTCCTAAATTTCCCATTTTAAAATATTTAGGTGGCGACTCTGTAATCTGGCAAAGCAGTCCATGTTTGGCACTACTTTTCAAAAAATCTGTTTTCTCAAACGATTTGCCGGATTTGGACTCTTTGGTTCAGATTTAGAACCGCGACACAAAATGGAGTCCGAACTGTCAGCGCGAGGCCCCCCCGCGGGACGTGCCACACAAGACCTAACTCCATCATGGATGATCTGGAGTGTCGGTGACTGGGGAATTGAGACACGTTCCGTCACTCGAAGTACGGAACACACCTCGTTTCCCGTGCCTGGGCTAACTCCTATTCCGAACACGATGCAATATGCATGATATGCGTGAAATGCAACTAAGATACAATCCCAATATACACAATGTTATGGAATGACATACACGCTATACGAGGTAATACATAACCGAGCATACACAATACTATGGATGAAATGGCATACGCAATGCAATATGGACTTACACCAACATGAGAGAGCCTCGGCCAACTCACATAGGAGGCCATCATATGAAAACAAGACAACTCGAAATGCGTGCCCGTGTGCACGCAAACCGAGGACGGACCCTCAGGCACCGAAATGCCACTCTAATGAGACATGGCAAAGACATGGAATATAGTATGCAAACATGCAAAAAAATAGTAGCAAAATGAGGGTAAAACAGTCCCGAAACGAGGCGAAATGACACCCGATGCATGGAATCTTTCCCAAAATACAAAACTAGGTACACGAAATGGCTCACGGCTATACAAAGCATGCATGATTAGGACATGAAGTGTAAAATCAGAAGCAAGGCAGCCCCAAAACTAGCATTTTTACAGTATAAAGCATGGCCAAACAGCAAGCACAAGTAGGGCTAAAATAGCATACAAAAATGGGGGGGGGGCAAGAGAGGTAATGAAGTAAGTCATAGCTGCTGATCTCAAACACAGAAGGCCCCTTCTACAATGTTGAATAGGGGCCAAAAATATGATGTTTTTCAGTAGATGACAATCCCCAAAAATAGATACAAGTATGGCAAACAATTCATGCAAGAAATGGGTCAACAAAGGGGCAAAGAAGTAACTGATATATGGGGGTCTCAAAAAAGTGAGGGACCTTCAACAATGTTGAAGAGAGCCCCAAAATATGGCATTTTACAGTAGATGATCAGCCCCAAATCAGTATACAAACATGCTCAAAATGCAATACAAGATTAAGGCCACAAGAAGGCTATATCATGAAGTAGACAAAATATTCACCAAAAAACTAAAGACCCTTAATGAAACATGACAAGGAGGTCAAAATATGGCCACTCTCAGTTCTGATCATGGCCGAAAAGCAGAAGCATGGTAAGCTAACAAAACATGCAAAAATGGGGGCCAAAGAGGGGTGTAATGGCAAGTGATATATGGAGGTCCCAAATAGTGTTGAGCCCTTCTTCAATGTTGAAGAGAGGCTCAAAATAGGCCTATTTACAGTTTACCTCATACTCCAAAACAGATTACATATAAGCCAAAATACTTATGCAAAATAATGGCATACAAAGGGGTAATGAAGAAAGTGCCAAAAATAAGCTTCAAACTGTAATGAGCCCTTAATGAAACATTGAATATAGCTCAAAAAAATAACATTTTAAGTTTTGCTCGGAGCTCAAAACAGTAATAAAAATGACTAAAAAAATGACACAAAATAGAGCTAGAAAAGAGGGGAAGTGGACCTACCCTTGAAGACTAAGCCTTGGTTGCCTCTTGGCTTGAGAAAAGCTGCCTCCTAGCTGCTGGAAAGCTCCCCAAGCTGCTGGAAATGGAGTAGTGGTGGTGGTGCTAGGTGGTGATGAACAAAGGGTGTAGGACTTGGATGTTTAGAGGGTGGAAATGAGAGAGAGGAAGGAGATACAATGCAAGAGCTCCAAGGGAGTTTTTTTTCAACCCTAAAACCAGACCTTAGCAGCTGGTTATGTAGACAAAAGAGAGGGAGAAAGAGGTGGAAAAAAGGGATTGAAAATCCCTCCAAGTTTCCCTCCAAAAAAAGTCCCCCCGGATACAGAATCTGGGGGGAAAAGGAGGGTGTATCTACACTATACTTCTTGTAAGGAAGCTGGCCGACTAGTTTTTGGGGTTGCAAGTGGCTGGCCGGCCACCCCCCATGGCCGGCCGGCTAAGGGCAAGAATGAAAAGTTGATTTTCTGGCCGGCCACCACATATTGGTGGCCTCCCATGTCCCCTCAACACAACCCTGTGGTTCAAAATTGGCAACTGTAAAACAGGAGAGAGAACAAGCCATTTTTCAAAGAGTTTCAAAAATTTCAAGTGGAATTAATGGCCGGCCATATAATATTTGTGGCCTCCCAAGTGTGTACAACACAAATATGTGGTTTGGAGCTGAAGAAAGTGGCCCTAGGGTGGTCAACATTGGCTTGGAAGTGAGAAAAACGGGCGTCGGAGGAATATAACTGGTTGCTGAGACAATTTCTGGCCTCCCACTCTTCTACGGCCTTCCTGGTGATGAAACAGAGGTACCTGCCAAAAATGAACGAAAACTGATGCAAAATAAAGGTTTCGGGGCCGAAATGCGCAGTCTGGGGCCTCGAAAACTGACTGTTAAGCACCGAAAGTGGTGTTCGACCACGAAGTGGGTCCCTCAGGCCTCAGCGTCCCTAAAAATGGTGTAAATAAGATGCATGCCAAAAATCGGAGCAATCGGAGATAGTTAGGCGGTCCCGAACCGAGGCACACGGCCTGACGGCTCCGAAAACCGGGAACCGGGCTCCGAAATGGGCAAAATGGCCTAAGGCCACAAAATGTAGCCCACGGCCACTGAGAGATGGTCTACGGGACCTCTCCCCCCCCTCAGGAAAAGAAACAGAGAAAATCGAGTCTGGTTCGCAAACCGAGACAAGGCACGGAAGAGGGTTCGGAAGTCCGGAGGCAGGGCTCACGGCCGCGACTCTGAGACTTCTAAACGAGCACAATATGCAACATCACCGAGCACTTAATCGGTGACGTCTGAGTCTTAAGGTTGGTCAAAAGTGGGGTGTCTACAATTGCCCTTCTTTGACAGAACTCGGAAGTCACAAGTGACGGGAGTGAATGTCAAAGCCCAGAGACGACCCGCTTTTGACAAGGCCGAAGACTTAGACAATCATACAAGATGAACAGAGATATGCCCGCAGGCGTGCCCGCAGGCAAGGGGGCAAAATGCAAAGTGATATGCACGTAGCCAGATGTAACTTAATGATCATGCAAATGCAACAAGCTGTAATGAAGCAAGTATTCGCAAATAGATGCAACAGTTTTAAGCAAGAATGCAAAGCAACAACTATATTTCATGCAGTTAGGGATGCGGAGAATTATTCAACTCTCGTCGCGTCTCACACGGAGAAGATACGATACCTGCGCGATTTGTCTGGTCGCACCAGCCTCAAATGAACTGTACATACAATATCGTGCCTGTAAAAGAGAGAAATTCAACAAGCACAATATGCTAACAACATATACTCAATGTTATTCCGAAAGTTTGACACACGTAGTGCCGGCAAGTGAATGCATCGCAATACGAGAAAGGAACGCGCGTGACAACGCATGCTCAAGCACAGAGGCACGGTGATATCAAGAAATGTGCATAACAATGCAAGTATGCTCATGAGAATGCAAGTTATGTGCACGATAATGCAAAACAAGCCTAAATCAGGGTGCC
Source organism: Camellia lanceoleosa (assembly GCA_025200525.1). Taxonomy (NCBI): domain Eukaryota; kingdom Viridiplantae; phylum Streptophyta; class Magnoliopsida; order Ericales; family Theaceae; genus Camellia; species Camellia lanceoleosa. The sequence continues at coordinate 128,617,114 of CM045769.1, read as the reverse complement.
CGTTTGTTACGAAACAACGAGCAAGGAGATGCGCGTTTCGACAAAGGCGACTCGATCGTGGCCTCTGATTCACCTCCCGGTGAGATTACAACATGTTCAAAAAGGATACACTTCGATTTTGATGAATAACGATGAGACACATGTCAGAAGTTGAAGCTGAAGTTCCGGCGGAGCGGTTTCGCGACAGAAAGTGCACTTTTCTTGAACTTTTTCAGGTCCCGGGAACTCCAATCTTCCCCAAAATTTGCAGAGAGCTTGGGACCCACCTAGGGATCATCACCGGCCAGTTATTTTCCCCAGGGGAGGCCACCGGCCAGTTTTCAAAAAGAGAGTGGCCGGCCAGCCAGAAAAGGTGGCCGGCCGGCCACCTACCCAAATCTGCGAGCAAATTGGTCTTTTCACCTTGTTTTCTTTATATTCTCTTGCTCAATCACTTTGAGCTCATAAACACAGCCACGAAATCTTCTCCTCTTCCTTCCCAAACCATTTTCCTCTTCAGATCTGAGCTCCATACGGATTTTCCAACGCCCCACGCAAGTTGTTTTCGCGAAAACATTCAGTTTCAAGCACTTTGAATCGATTAAATTTTGATTTCGGTGCTTCTTTTCTCATTTTCACCACTTGAGGTAAGTTTGTCTCAATATTTGGAAGATTTTCTCGGGGGTTGACTTTTGTTGACTTTTTCATTTCCCGAGAGTTGACTTTTGTTGACTTTTTCTAATTTTGGCTCATTTTTGCTTCTTTCTGCAGATTTTTCGAAATGGCGGGTAATTTTCCTCATGGTGGAGGTTCTCCAGGCGCCGGGGATGATTTTGATGTCATGACTCTGCCTTCGAGGGTTCGACCTTTCACTCCCGAGAGGTACGCCCCGTCGGCACACGTTCTTCCCCGGGCCATTTTTCGTCATTTCACTGATTTTGGTGATTGAGCACCCGGAGATCTACTTCTGCGAGGGCCAGAGCATCACCTCTCCTACGAGGCACAAGAGGTATTTTACTTCATTTTCTGCATTTTTCGTGCATTTCGTGCCTTTGCCATGCTTGAACACATAGTTTAGCCTATGACATAGTACTTTGTTTGCACCTTGAACCTGTGGCTTAAACACTTGAATTTCTGAACACTCGGCTCATTAATTGATTGTGAACGCACGACACACATTAGTTAAGAATTGAACACACGGGTCAAACACTGGTTTGTCGAACACACAGCTCGAATTTGAAGGAGAACACACAGCACACACTGACTAAGAGTAGAACACGCAGCCCAAACTCTGATTTTCTGAACACACAACTCGGATTGATGGTGAACACACAGCCCACACTGATTTAGAGTAGAACACGCAGCCCTAACTCAGATTTTCTGAGCACACAACCCAAATTGAAGGTGAACACGCAGCACACACTGATTGAGAGTAGAACACACAGCCCTAACTCGGATTTTCTGAACACACAGCCCAAATTGAAGGTGAACACACAGCCCACACTGATTTAGAGTAGAACACGCAGCCCTAACTTGGATTTTTTGAACACACAGCTCAAATTGAAGGTGAACACACGGCACACACTGATTGAGAGTAGAACTGTAATGACCCGGAATCATATGTTGTAATTACTAGTGATTACCAGTGATTAATTATGCTTAAATGTGTTTTAATTGAAGATTATCTGTTGAATTGGGAAAATATCTGTTGAAATGACAACTTCGGGACTGAAATTGTTGACCTTAATGAATTCAGAAAATGAAATTGGACATGTTGATGCGATACCGGGAATTTTTAGAACTGTCTGAAATGATAAATTGAAGACTGAATTTCGTCTGATTCGTTAGGTCCTGTTTGGCTCAAGTGTTTTGGATTAATTGAGTTATTTGGTATATATGATATATAAAGATAAGGATAGATGACTTTTTGACTTATGTTGACTCAACCAAGAAAGAAGAAAAGAGAGAAGAGAGAATCGTGAGGAAGAAAGAGAGAGAGACCAAGAGAAGGAGAAAAGGAAAGGGGAAACCAAGTTGAACTTCATCAATCTAAGTGACTAAGGTAAGAGTTCTCTCTAAATTCATGGAATTGATTGTTGATTTATGGTATCTAGCATGTTGGACACAAGATCATGGTCTTAAAATAGTTGGAATCATGTTATTTAGCATGTTTGAGGTGACCTCCATGGATGTTGAAATTTGAGGCTTGCATGTGTATGTCTATGGTTCTTATGTTGATTTTTGGGATTTGTTATTTGAAGTTATGAAGCTTAATTCAAGTTGGGTTCAAGTGTTTGGGTCTTGATTTCATGATTTTGGAAGTAAAGTTTGTAAAGAAAAGATTGAAGTTTGAAAGGAAGAAGAACCAGATTTTCGGATTTTTACCTTCGCTTCGAGGCTTTGGCGCTCGGCGGATTGCACGATCCAAAGATCTCATAAGACACAAATTGGCCGAAGGGGTTTGGCGCTCGGCGGACCCATTTTTCAGAATTTCAGGAAATGCTTTAATGCATGTTTTGGCATCCTCGTGGCATTTTGAGCATGTTTAAATCTTAATTAAGTTAAGATAATGAGATTATAGTATGGTAACGCCATTAAGAGAATGCATGAGCATGCTATGACCATGAAAGAATGTAATGTGATGATGATATAAGTTAAGAAATGTGTTATACTGTTGACGTTTGCAGGGCAAATAGAGGAGACCGTGTAATCGAATTGGTAGCTCACTGTAAGTAACATTACCGTAAGGATATGTTGTTATGACTTATGTTCAAAAGTGTTACATTTACGATATGATTTTGAAATGATAAATGTTTTATGTGAACGAATGTCTGTTTGCGAATCTAGTATGGCATCCATAGATAGATGGGTCATGGGGCGAGAACATGCGAGCCCATGCGTCATGAGTCATGGGCGGCATGGAAGGACAAGCCCATGGCTAGTTCGAGATCTCGTGATCGATTATTGGATTTGTTGGTGATATAAATGTTCTGTGGAGTATGCCATTACGTATGTTTATATAATGACTGATGACCGATTATGTTGTGATTGATTTATGACTGGATTTATAAAATGTTGGACTTCGTTCACTAACCTCTTTACTGTATTGTTACCTGCTGAGCTTTAGCTCATTGTTTGTATTTATGTATTATAGGTGAGCCTTCGGGGAGTCAAGCCTAGGCGGATTCTTGTTCGAGCCGCCATTTTGAAGCCTACCAGTTTTGAGTGCTCCGAGACGGGGCTAGGCCTGGAAGGCCATTGTGGTTTTTGTTTTGTTTTTGTTGTACTATTGTAACTGATGTTATGCGATGTATATGACCATGTTATGTAAAGATGTGGGTAATTAACTTATAATTTTTGGCATGTACATACGTGTTCATATAAATGCACAGCTCTTGGACTCTTTATTTGTTTGCATGTGCTTCCGCGAGCCCTTTTATTATGTTTTGTACAGTAAGGCCTTTGGTAATCTAAGATTACTGGCCGGTCTCGTTGCCGGACTTCTAGGGGCGGGTTCGGGGCGTGACAAGAACACACAGCCCCAACTCAGATTTTCTGAACACACAGCTCAAATTGAAGGTGAACACGCAGCACACACTGATTGAGAGTAGAACACACAGTCCCAACTCAGATTTTCTGAACACAGCTCAAATTGAAGGTGAACACGCAGCATACACTGATTGAGAGTAGAACACACAGCCCCAACTCAGATTTTCTGAACACACAGCTCAAATTGAAGGTGAACACGCAGCACACACTGATTAAGAGTAGAACACGCAGCCCCAACTCAGATTTTCTGAACACACAGCTCAAATTGAAGGTGAACACACAGCACACACTGATTTAGAGTAGAACACACAGCCCTAACTCAGATTTTTTGAACACACAGCTCAAATTGAAGGTGAACACACGGCACACACTGATTGAGAGTAGAACACACAGCCCTAACTCAGATTTTCTGAACACACAGCTCAAATTGAAGGTGAACACACAACCCACACTGATTTAGAGTAGAACACACGGTTAGCACTTTTTGCTTACGTGACCTATTTACTTGCACACTTTTATTCATTTCATTTGCACACGCTCATTCATTTATCTCGACACATGTATTCATTACGAATGCAGTTGGTTCTCGCACCGTCGAGATATGGTTCCACCATCGCTAGAGAGTGGTATCTTTGAGGCTGTCCGGGATTTAGTTGATTTGGCAGGGTTCAGGGCCTTCTGCGTCGGGTTATCACATTGTCGTGCCAGGAGGACACTGTTGGCAGCTCTGGTGGAGAGGTGGTGGGACACCACCAACTCCTTCCACTTTTCCGCTACTAGGGATTTGACCATGACCCCGCTGGATTTTGCTGTACTGACCGGCCTGGACATAGGAGGTTGGCCCATTCCTTACGACGAGGATATGGGCGAATGGGAGGCCGCTTGGATACATCTGCTGGGGGCCCGCCCGCCTGTGGATAGAGCTTCAGGGAGAGTCCGATACACCTGGTTCTCTTCCCATTTTCGGAGGGAGGGGATGGAGCCCGGGACTCCTGAGGAGGCGGAGCAGTATGCCCGTGGTTTTCTTATGTTCCTCTTCGGGACTACTCTGTTCGCCGATAGAGGGAACACGGTTGGGCTGCATCTGTTGAGCGCTCTGGTTGACCTATCACAGGTCGGACGGTATGACTGGGGCGGCGCCGGCCTGGCTACCCTTTACTGCTACATGAGCGCGACCTCCCGCGGGCAGGGAGACTCACTTGGCGGTTATTGGAGAGCCTGGGAGGTACTTTCTGTCCTCTTGATTTACATTTCTGCTCCTCATTACTTGTACACTGCACACACAACGCACTTTACTCTCTGTATTTTGCCCTCAGCATTTTGTATTTACATTCTGCACTGCTTTCTTCAGTTATGGGTCTACGTATATTTCCCGACGTTAGCCCCAGAGTTGGTGGTGGCAGGGCCCCTCATGACCCCATACTCACTGGTATTCGAGGGCCAGCACCGGCCGAGACCCCGAGAGACTCTCTTTTATCTGCGACAGTATTTTGACACCGTGCGGACGACAGAGGTATTCCAGAACTCTCAGTTCCTTCCGTTTTCATCTTTGATTTGCCCCGTATATTCCCGATTTCTGATTGGTTTATGCACTGGTTATCCGCAGATTACATGGCAGCCCTGGGCGCTTTTGGGTGGTGGTCTCCGATTTCAGTATGCCGGAGGATCGGGCACCTCCCAGTACAGGATCCTACTCGAGGGACCGGTTGGTAGAGCATGGTTTCTGGGGAAACGCTTTTTGTGTCAGGTATGGGGGTACACTTCTCAGGATCCTCTTGCAGCACCTCCAGTCAGTATGCGGACTGCCGATAGGCTCTCGGCCCAGGACGTCGTTAGTGCTATGCTGGGCACTGATGCTTTGTTGTATCTTGAGGAGGGGGACTACGGCACTTATCGCCATACATATCTGATGCCTCCCTTGACGGGAGTGCGTACTCTGTCACTGAGGCCCACTGGTATACCATCTTCGAGTCAGGCTCATGCCACAGGTATCCCTTCCTCCAGCAGGGCTGGTACATCCAGAGGTGGGCGCGGATTCATTCCCCCGATTCCTCCGACTCTTCATCATCCTGGGTGGCCAGACATGCCGACCGAGTTGACGAGTTAGCGATTTGGGACTCCTTACCAGGTCTCGTTGGAGCCTCCTCTTCCTGACCATAGATATGTCAGAGACCCTGATTCACCACCGGTATGTTTTACAGCTTTGATTTATCAGTCGGATATTTGGACATTCATTCCTTTACTGATAGTTTTGCATTTATGTCTGTAGCCTCCAGTTGAGTACATGGATGAGATGCTTGGAATGCTAGCCACATTTGAGGGCATGATCCTGCGGAGGGAGGCACAGCTGGCCATTATGGGTGTGCAGGTATTGTTCATCTTTCTTGCAGTTATCATATTTCTGATGACACACTGGTTTTGAACATTTTACTGCATTGATAGGCTGTTTGTGTAGAACACATCTGACACACACCCCACTCACATACTGTACTTGCATCTGATTTCCATATTTGAACTGATGTATTGAACTCTTCACTTTCAGATGCCTCTTGTGTATGCTCCGCCGCGGGCCGGGCCACCAGGGCCTTCTCAGGGAGGTCGATCGTCTGGATCATTTCGAGGTGCTGGGCCATCTGGGCCCTTTCGAGGAGCTGGGCCATCCAGGCCTTCCCGAGGAGCTCGGGGAGGGTCCTCTCGCAGGCGCAGGGCACATATTATAAAGGCGGAGCTCGATGAGGAGGAGGAGGAGGAGGACACAGACCGTCAGTCGGAGACATCCGCTGAGGAGGGGGACTCCGGTCTTGGTTCCGGGAGTGGAGGTGAGGTCGAGGGGGATCCTGAGGATGACAGCTCCGACCCGGATGGTAATGGTGGTGCAGAGGTTATCTCGTAGAAGAGGATGAGGAGGGCCTCTCATTCTCGCTCCCGAGGATATTGATGCTGTTTCCTGTTTTATTTTCCTTTTTGCTAGTAGTTTGTAGCACTTTGCATATTGTTAGGCAGTTTTATTTTCTGTAAAACTTGTACCTTTATTGGTTGTAAAACATGATGGAATGAAACAGCTTTTGAAAAGGTGTTGTATTTTAAATGTTCTCAGCATCGCATCGCATCATTTTGCACAAAAATGGGATTGAATGGAAATGTGCACTTTGTATTTATCGGGTCAGGTAATGAACCGATGCAATAAACTAAACAACTCGACTCACTAAGAAATAACAGAATCTTAGCAAGTTTATAACTCGATAAGAAAAGTACAACAATGTTAACAACTCGATACATAAGACTTAACAAAATTGCGTAAACAAAGAGTAACAACTCAAAACACAAAATGTGACAACTCGACAAAACTTACAACTCGATAAGCAAAAATACAACAATGTTTAAACAAAACAAAGCGTACTTTGAACGATCTGGGATACTTGGAACGCATTCGAAACTAAGAGAAATAGAGGCCTTCAACATTCCCGATGCATCGAAATGCCTCAGACTTCCTTCCGGAGGGCAAAACAGGACCAATGAGCATGGCCGGCCACATTTTGCATTTGGGGATTGAAAGGTGGCCGGCCGGCCAATTTTTTGAGTCAAAGATGGCCGGCCTGCTAGAATAGGTGGCCCGCCGGCCACTTTTCCCTGCAACCCACAGAATTCTGACATTTGTTCTTCGAATAGTGTTTCGCCCCCTATAAAAGCTTCAACTTTGGAACTCATTCATTTCATCACCGCTTTGCACAAAAATGGAGGCATTTCTCGTAGAAAATCTCACATCTTGGATCTCTTCTTTAGATGGCTCGGAAAAGTTGAACCTCCGGGGTTTCGGTTTGAATGCACTATTCACGCTAAGCCGGACTCCGCTACACCTTCCTTTCCTCCAGGCTGCGGCGAGGTTTTGGAACCCAGTGACGCACGTCTTTAGCTTCGGCGGGCAAGAGGTGTGTCCCACTTTTGAAGATTTTCAAGCCTTGATGAAATCCGAGCGCGGCGAGGAAATCTTGCCCCAACTCAATTTTGGCTATGCCCAAACCTTAGGGCGGATGTGCGGACTCAACGCGCATGATGCTCGATCCGTGATTTGTAACGGAATGTTGGATATCCCAAGCCTGATTTACCGGTTCTCCGACACTGGTGACCGCAGTGACCATCGTTGGCAAGGCTTCCGGCGACACGCCCTCTGTTTATGCATGTTATCTCATTTTCTGTTTGCCTCAAGCTTTGGAGGATCCAGCGTCCGTCTGGTTGAAGTGGCTCAAGGCTTGAAAGAAGGAAAGAGTTGCATCGCCATGACATTGGCTGAGATGTTGATGGGCTTGGATGCTTTCTACCATCGGGAGACAACCAGATTTGCAAGGAGTCCACTACTGCTGCAGGTAATGTTTCCCACCCGATCTCACATATGTATTTGCTTACATCACTCGGCCCTCAAGCTCGATTTTTCTCACAAAACCCTCATCTTACTTTTCTCTCATCGCACATCTCTCTATTCTTTATTCTCTCATTTTTCATCCCTCCCCAGGTATGGTTGATGGATAAATTGCAAGTTGTAGACTCTTGCCCTGCTTACTCGGCCCGCGGCTACTTCTTTCGACAATGCCTAGTCGACGCCCTTGATGAGGGATGGTGGTTTGCCTGGATGTGCAATCTGTCGGCAGATCGCATTGCTTGGCGCTGTCCTTGGCTCAATCTCCCGGCAATGAGCTACAGCATGTCTCGGTAGGTCGGGATTCGATTGATCGGCTTGACTCACTGCGTATTCTACTTCCCATTCCGTATTCTGCGCCAGTTTGGCCATGATTAGTCTTGCCCACCAGAGGGGATAGAGTAACCGGCTACATTCGGTTGCTCGAGTAGACTCGGCGAGTCGCAAAGATGGGGAAATAGAGAGCTCCTGGCCCCCGCCCCCACTTTTAGTTGCACTTTGTCTGACGAGTGTTGGGATTGGCTCAACGAAGAAGCACAGGTCGGGCCCAACTTGGCATCAGAGGCTTCGACTAGCTCTGGGAGGGGGCGCAGGGACACCTGACTTGACTATGCCCCAGATTTATTGCTTTATTAGTACTTTCAAGTTTTCGTTATGAGTGTAATAAAAAGCAACTTCAATTGTATGCAAGAGCAAGAGAACTCAGTTTTGAAATCAACGAAATTGAAGGTTGTGGTACTGAAAATTTTTTGCTTTGGTCCAAAAATGGTCTTAGTTGTGAAAAGATTAATTTGAACAAAGTCAACTTTTATTAAAACTTTTCAAAACTATTTTCGATATGGATCAGAACTGGACACGCCTAAGATCTGTGACTGAGATGCACAACCCCGGATCCTAGCAACTGAAAAGTTACCTCTAGTCTGAATAGTGCCTCGGCAATTCATGGCAACGGAAAGTTGCCCCTAGTTTGAATAGCACTATACCGGAGATCACGATAAATGTTGATGAATAGAGATGACTGAGATGATCAAATGGACAAAGTTGATCGGGGAAAAGATTGTGGCTGAACTTCAAGATGAAGCTGCCTACGTATCCCAAAGATGGGAATCAAGCCTTACGTAGTTCAGGCTTAGGTTCGCTCGGGTATTTTCACTCTCCTTTTGCGCTCTAACTTTTGCCAAGGCCGCCCTTTGCGGGTTTTCAACCTTGCGAGCTCAGTTTTTATAATTTCCAAATTTTTTGTGCTCTGAGTTTTGCCTAGGTCGCCCTTTCGGGTTTTCGGCCTAGCGAGCCTCTCAGGGGTAGTATTTCTTCAACTTGTCCATGTTGATCGGTTGGGAAAACTCCAAGCCATCTAGATCCATCAGAACCACAGCTCCACCTGACCAGATTGACTTGATGATGTAGGGACCAGTCCAATTGGGTCTGAACTTGCCCCTTGGGTCGTGGATGGGAGCTCGGTTGTGCTTGAGTACCAAATCTCCTTCTTTCAAATTCCTGGACTTAACCTTCTTGTTAAAAGCTTGGGCAATTTTACGTTGATAGCCTTGAATGTGGTACAGCGCTTTCAGTCTTCTTTCATCGAAAAGCATGAGTTCCTCGAATCTGCTCTGCTGCCAATCCGCTTCGGCTATTTGACACTCAGCCAATACTCGTAATGACGGGACCTCAATCTCAATAGGCAGAACGGCCTCCATCCCATAAACCAATGAGTACGGAGTCGCTTCAAGAGAAGTTCGATTGAAGTCGGTAGCCCCACAGAGAACGGCACTTATCCGCCGATCCGGTAGCTTTCCACCATCTTCTGTAGTATGCGCTTGATATTCTTGTTGGCGGCCTCAACCGCTCCATTGGTCTGCGGCCGATAGGTAGATGACTTATGAAAAGTCACGTTGTATTTCTCCAACAAATCAATCACCTCCTTCTTGAAGTGGGAACCATTGTCTGAAATTATTTCATTTGGGACCCTGTAGCGACAGATGATGTTGTTTCTGATAAACTTTGCGACATGCGAAGCCTTCAACACCGCATAAGATTGGGCGTCAACCCACTTTGTGAAGTAATCTATCGCTACCAAGATGAACTCATGCCCATTCGACCCCTTTGGCGTAACAGCTCCGATTACATCAATTCCCCAGACAGAAAACAGCCATGGCGAAGTCATGTTGTACAGCTTTGACGGCAGAATGTTCATGCGGTTTGCATGAATCTGACATTTGTGGCATCGCCGGACGAAACTAATACAATCCTCCTCCATGGTGGACCAGTAATAACCCTGTCTGAGGATCTTCCGTGGCAACATTACCCCATTCATGTGCGCACCACATTCTCTCCCGTGGATGGCTTCCATCAGACGCTTTGACTCTTCAGCATTAACGCACAGTTTATGCATTCCCAGATGTCCCCGTTTATACAGTTTACCTCCGCAGATGATGAACTGAACTGCTATTCTCCTGATTGCCCTTTTGTCTTTGGCAATTACCCCTGGCGGGTATGCTTCTTTCTCCAAGAAATTCCAGATGTCGTAATACCAGGGGTATTCGTCCTGAACTTCATCTATGGCTACAATCGACTCGTAGGCAGGTGCAAATTTCTGGTCGATGATGATTGGACGCATCCGGACTCCACACGGGATGTCTATTATAGAAGATAGAGTTGCTAAAAAATCTGCGAACCTGTTGTTCTCTCTTAGTAGATGAGTAAAACTTAGCTTCTCAAACCGAGGAATCAGCAAATCCAAGGCCTAGTGATACATCATCATCTTTTCCTCTTTCACTTTCCAGTCTCCTTTAGCTTGAGACACAACAAGGTTCGAGTCCCTAATGACGTCCAACCGTCTTGCCCCTAGTTCTAGGGCTGCTTCTAGACCAGCAATACACGCCTCATATTCTGCTTCGTTGTTCGAGACTTTGAATCGGAGTTTGAAGGCGAGAGGGATACGGGAATTGTCGGGTGCTATCAGCAACACTCCTATCCCATACCCATGTTGATTTGACGCTCCGTCAAAGTACATCGTCCAAGTTTCATCGTCGATATGCAGAATTGATTCATCCGGGAACAGGTACTCAATTTCTTCATCCCTCTCAACCAGGTGGTCGGCAAGGAACTCTGCCACTGCTCTTCCTTTCACTGACTTGCGTGTCACGTACGTGAGATCAAATTCGGAGAGCAACAACAACCAACGAGCTAGCCTACCTGTAAGTGCTGGTTTCTCGAAAAGATATTTGATGGGATCAAGTCGTGAAACCAACATTACAGAGTGGGCTAACAGGTAGTGCCGCAGCTTCCTGGTAGCCCATACCAAAGCTAAGCAAGCCTTTTCCAGTGGTGTATATCGGGTCTCATACTCCAGCATCTTCTTGCTGAGATAGTAGATGGCTCTCTCCACCTTGTCTTCTGATTCTTGTGCAAGCATGCAGCCCATTGTGGTCTCAGTCACTAACAGATACAAAATCAACGGTTTCCCCGGTTCTGGTGGCGATAAAACGGGCGGGTTTTGTAGATATTCTTTAATCTGTTCAAATGCAGCTTGACATCGGCCGTCCCATTGAAACTTTTTCCTTTCTTGAGGAGGCCAAAAAGTGGTTCACAAGTCAAGGTTAATTTTGAAATAAACCGTCTTATGAATTGCACTTTACCCAGAAAGCCTCGCACCTCCTTTTCAGTCCTCGGTGGTGGCATTTCTAAGATGGCCTTGATTTTGGAAGGGTCGACCTCGATGCCCCTTTGTGTAATCAGGAACCCCAGCATTTTTCCCGCTGTAACAGCAAATGTACATTTCTGAGGGTTTAGCCTCAACCGGAATTCCCTGATCCTTTGGAAAAACTTATGCAAGGCGGTGTAGTGGCCCTCTCTTTATTTGGACTTGACAATCATGTCGTCCACATACACCTCAACCTCTTTGTGGATCATATCATGTAGTATTGTGGTCGCGGCCCGTTGATAAGTAGCTCTAGCGTTCTTTAACCCAAATGGCATTACCCTGTAGCAGTATGTCCCCCACGGGGTGATAAATGCAGTCTTTTCCCGATCTTCGGGTGCCATCACTATCTGGTTATAACCTGAGAAGCCATCCATGAATGAGAGCAAAGCGTGCCCCACTGTGAAATCCACCAACTCATCGATGTGCGGCAGGGGAAAGTCGTCATTCGGACTAGCTCTGTTCAAATCCCTGAAATCCACACACACCCGGATCCTGCCATCTTTCTTCGGCACCGGAACAATGTTGGCCAACCAAGTCGGATATTTAGATACCAGCAGGAAGCCTGCGTCGATTTGCTTGGTGGCCTCTTCCTTAATCTTGAGAGCCCAGTCCGGGCGGATCCTTCTGAGTTTCTGCTGATGTGTCGGGCCTCGGTCAAGGGGATCCGATCTCAGTACAATCTCAGGATCGATTCCAGGCATGTCTTCGTAGGACCACGCGAAAACATCTTTGAAATCTTTTAATAAAGCGATTAAGCGCTCGCGTTCCTCCGAAGACAACGTGGACCCGATCTGGACCACCATGGGTCCTCCTCAAGACTAATGTTTACTGAGTGATTTCGTCCACTAGGGGTTTAACAAATCTTTCCTGCTCTTGCTCAATTAATCGTTGCAAAACCGGAGGAACTTCGTCCTCGTCGTTTTCAAAATTTTGAAAGTCTGAATTAATGCAATAAATTAAGGGCACAGAAAAGTACTCGGAAACAACATTCGCCTTATTCTCATTAAGTTCATCCAAATCGTCCGATTCATTTACAACAGACTCAAATGAAAAGGAAAAAGACGACCTAGACAGGACTGTGGCATCCGGGTTAACATCCCCAGGAGTACCAGACTCAGACTAAGTCGAGCTGGAATCTGATTCCGACTCACAAGACTTGGTGGAATCAGATTTCGGCTCACTACCTGACCCGGTGCTGCTGGACAAAAATCCCTCATCATATTGCCAAGTGAGAGAGGGTGCGATTGATGCATCTACAAATAGCTGCTGGTTGGCTCGCAGCCGTTTCATCCCCGATCATGGAGACCGCAAAGTTATCCCCCAAGCACTTATGGTCGATCGGAGGATCAGAGAGTAGACATGCCAGCGCTACCCCTATTTCAAATTCTGTGCCCTCAGGATCCACTGCCTTGCACCGCTTTCGAGCCGATGGGTCTGATGCATGCTCTGGGCAACGCTATCCCGGATAGTCGTAGGTCGAAGAAGATCTTGAAGCCTGGCACGCGCTTCTTCTCTGCGTTTATCCACGGCTCTGGGAAGCCGCAAAATGGAAAGTCCTCCCCCTCCCGAACGAAGCGTCCGTTCAGGGTACCCTGAATGGGCCTATGCATTAACTCAAAAGGCTTCCCAGCCTGCTTTGCTCTGGCTCTTTCGGCCATTTCTTTTCCCTTCCTCACCCAGTCCTCTTTGGTGGGCAGATAACCCAAGCCAAAGGTATGAGGGTTGTGTGGCACTTCGGCCAACGTTGCGACGCCTTTCCTGCCGCTTTTTCCTAATCCCATCCCAGGGATGTGTTGTAGCTTGTTCATGAGGTAGACGGATTGAGCACTGACGCACACACCTTCATTCACAGCCATAATATCCTGCACCACCCGGGCCTCAGCCAAAGTGAACCCCGATAAGAACACATCCTCCGTGCCATGCTCGATTTCCAAAACTGGCGTAGACACTTCCGGCGGCGGATGGATGGATGGATGAATTTCCGAAGACAATAGCTACCCCATTCTCGTGAGGGTATTTCAACATCTGATGTAGAATGGAAGAGACTGCCTTTACTTGGTGCAACCACGGTCGCCCTAAGAGTAGATTAAAGGTTGCGGGAACGTCCAAGACATGAAATTCAATGTTGTGTTGTTCCGGACCAACCTGAGTCTGAATTTTGACAGTCCCCATCACTTCTCTGCTAGTATTATCGTATGCTCTGATCACCTGAGTAGTCGGCACGAAGTCCGCGGGCTTCAACCCGATTGCATTCGCTGTTCTGACTGGGCAGACATTGATGGCAGACCCGGTATCAACAAGTACCACCGGTATCCACTTGTCTCTACACTCCACGGAGACATAGAGAGGTTTGTTATGATTTGTGCCCTCAGGCGGTAGTTCTTTGTCTAAAAAGGTTAATGCCGGGGAACCTTCTCCTGGAAAAACCAACCCAACTAGCTGCTCTGGTGTAGTGTCTATAGAGAGTTTAGCCTTGTCCATAGCAGATAGGACAACCTGTCTGTGTACTCGCGACGTCATAAGCAGTCCCCAGATGGAGATGTCTGCTTGTATCTTCTTCAATTGCTTGAGCACAGCTTCTTCTTCAATCTGTTTCTCCTTCTGTTTCTCAACTTCTTTGTCTTTCCCGGACGCCTCAGGTTGGTCTAAGTGTTGGGGCTTGAAATATCGCCCACTTCTTTTCATATGAGCGATCTCGTCAATATACCAGGTATCATCTACTTGGTTACTCCCCCAATCTTCATCCGTGTGGGCAAGACATAAGTCATCGTCTTCCCACCACATTCCGTCGGCAGCCGACAGACACCTGTCCGGCTCCGGTATGCTCGTGCTCGCAGCACCTTCAGTCCTCATGGCCGCAGCATTTCCCATTCCTGTACACACAACACTCTCGACCCCCACATGGGCCTTAGCTTTTCTGATTCTCTCGGAATCCTCAAACCTTTGTTGTTCCAATTGCGTCAGTACAACTGGTTGGTCAATATTCCCTGTATTTACAGTCCTCAAATTCTGAGCGAAATTCTTAGCACCGGCGCTCTCCGGCGGTGTATTTTGACTCTTGGCCTTTCCGGCCACCACTGATACTCTTGTCCCTGCCGGGCCCTGTTCTGGTTGAAATTCTACAACGTCTGGCTGATCATCTAACCACCCGGTAACTTCTGCCAACTCCTCGTATTCAAACCAGTTGATTGCGGCATCTCCTAATTCTTGGTCACTGAAGAACTGGAGGTTGGCAAGGTCCTCTCCCACAGCTGTTAGATCATATGTTCCCCTTTCAAGTCTGTCCCCCTGAATCATGCACAGTTCAGCTTTTTCTGGCAGTCCCACACTCGGCTCAGATCGGCCCACTGATTAGATGTATTCACTCGGATCATAAGCTCCTTTAGCAAGATTCCCGGACTGTTCAATCTTAGACTCAGCAACTCCCTTTTCCTCTGAAATCTGCCCTGTCCCATCTGCGGTGGTCACCACCACTGGCTTAGATTGGGTTGTGGAGATGTCCATCATGCACAAGTCAGTGCAGACAGGAAGGATCACCTCCGGCCTAGGTAGGTGGGATGGGGTGATATAGATACTAGGATCGTAAGACACGACCCTAATTTGGATGAAGTTGATTCTGTTGGGAGGAGGGGCTTGGTTATGTGGTGGGAGAGGATTTGTCGTGACGTTGGGTTTTTCGGGAGGCGTGATCACCTGCTTGTCAATAAGATCCTGGATCTCATGACGCAATCTGAAACAACGGTCGGTGTCATGACCGTGCTGTTGGTGATACGCGCAGTATTTTGCTGGGTCATGAGAGGGAGGAAGTGGATTTGGCAGTGGCCTCGGCTCTAGGGGCGTCAGATGCTTCTTCCTGATTAATACCCCCAGAGCTTTGGACAGGGGCATATAGAGGGGAGTGAAGGTTCTTTGGCCTCTGGGTGGATATTTGGTGTTTTGGGTATTACTTCCAGATGCGCCAGAGAAAGGCGTGGCTGTCGTAGGTCTTGGGGGAGGGGGAGTGGTGGTGACCATGCTCACCTCTGACTTTCGGCTCGATGCGATTTGCGGCGCCACTGAACTGTGTTATTGTTACGGTTAAAAGTCCTTCTGGGTTGCTCCTTATCCTGGTCGATCAGACCTTGTTTTATGACATCCTCGATCTGTACCCCCATCTCGTGTAAATCTGAGAAGGTAGGAAAAGGGAGTACGATCATCTTCTGCATCAATTTCGATTGGAGATTGCGCACAATCATCATGATTTGATCTTTGTCTGTAGGCCTCAAGGTCATCATCGATGCCTTTGCTCTCCATCGAGTTACGAAGTCTGAGAAAGTTTCCTTGGGTTCCTACTTCGTTGTTTCGAGATCACGAGTTGTAATCTCGATTTGTGTATTGTACGAGTACTGTGCAACGAAGGCCTCAGCCATCTCATCCCAGCTTCTTTTTACGTCATCTTCTAACTTTGCGTACCAGATGGCTGCTACACCCGACAAAGTTCGGCCAAACAAAGAAAGCTTTTGTGGTCGGGTCAGGCCCATTGGCCGCAGAATGTCCGAGAATAGCCGAAGATGGACCATGGGGTCTCCGGATCCATCGAAGCGGTCAATTTGTGGCATTTTGAATCTGTCGGGTAGTGTTACGGCTACATCGGTGTACCCATCTTCGATGTCTGGAATGGCTTTCACCCCTTGTGACTTCTTGAAAAGCTTCTCCAGCTTACTCAATTTTAGAGCTGTATGGTCGATTTCGAACTCAAAAGGAGAGTCCGGGTGGTTGGGTGTATGAGTCTTGGACAGTTGAGGCGGAAGTGGAGGCGGAGTCAGCCCCGTTGGAAGGCCTGTGTCCTCTTGAGTATTCTGGACATTGGGTAGGGTATTCTGGGTGTTTGGTAGGGTATTCTGACCAGTAGGTGCCTGCTCGGGTAATGGAGCCCCGGGTGGAGGAGGAGCCTGATGTGGAGCAGATGCCGATTCTATTTGTTGCCCTAGTGATCGGCTTCGACTTTGGGCCATGATTGTGGCTGTTGCTTAGAAAATCCGCTTGGCGGATGGCATCCTCTGCATCATCTCATGCTCTCTTGCATCGGCGCATCATTTTCTATCCGGCCATATTCTGTTGGTCGGTGGTGGCCGGTAAATGTATCTCTATGGCAGAAACAGGAATCTCAACTTGACTGTTTACTGCTAAAGTAGCCCGCTGCCCCGGTAATCCCTGCTCTGACACACTGTGCCTCCTCGGCCTTCTTCTAACAACTGGGGGTAGTGAGTGGAACACTGGATGTCCGTCAACCAGATCCTCGGATCGATTGAGTCGGCGACCTCGTATCCAAAGTGCTTGGGGAATATCTACTGGTTCGGAAGCAATCGTGCTAAAACTGCCCCTAGCAAAAGATAAATAAAGCGAAAAGGAAATAAATAACCAGATAAACGGGCAGCATAACAGCTTAAATTAAATACACAACACACAGTCGGGCATATAACACACGGTTGATAAACTGAAAATACAATGTCCTCAATCACTGATCCTTTGTTCTGTATCCTTTGTTCCCCAAAACTAAATCGATATCCGCATAACCGATTCTCGAATCTATCGTGATGCCCAAACTCATAAACTGATACATGCATTCCTGTAGAGACGCACTCTAAAGCACATAACAAATAAGTGAGAGCCAAAACACCCCTATGTTGGGGTAGGGTTTTCCTGTCCTATTTTGTCAGGAGCTAGGGTTTCACTATGCACGCAGCAGTTTCAAACAACCTATAAACGGGTAAGCAACCTGTCCTAGTTTGGAATGGTCACTATGGATCCAAATATGCACTAGGTTGAATGGTCAAAAAGGGTACCCCGGTAAAACTGGGGTTTGTGTTCCCATGCTGTCAGAGCCTAGAGCCGATCAGCTTTATGGACATGCCTTGACAAGACAAGCCTTCGGCAAATCGTTCGGGAATGGCATATGGCAAACACGGTGTCCTAGGCGCACCAATGTAAATGCAATGCAAAGAAACACACAAGTGTAGTCAAAACCAGATATCACGAGTTCGAGTCAAGTTCTCTAAATCCCCAGCAGAGTCGCCAGGAACTGTAACAAGCCTGCGGGGGACCTCGCTATAGCTCGGACTCGATTTTTGTAGTCACGGTTCTTAATCTTGAACCAAAGAGTCCAAATCCGGCAAATCGTTTTGAAAATGGATTTTTTGAAAGAAGTGCCAAACATGGACTGCTTTGCCAGATACAGAGTTGCCACCTAAATGTTTTTTAATGGGAAATTTAGGAAACCCTGACTCGGTGCCAAAGGCCACGTGTCCGTCATCACCAAAGTTGTCTCGGCTTGGGAACTTGGGTACGATTGGGGAAGGTCACTTCGTGAGCACCCCCGCTCGCCCGGTCAAAGACCGGCCTCTACTAACCATGATATCTGATTTTGAAAACATTGTGCATTCTTATTCCGGTTATTAGCCTAGATTACTATGTGATGCTCGCAGCAAACAAGTATAGACTGAGTCGCCTGAATTGGAACTAAACATTTCATGTTTGCTTGTTTGAAAATGGTTTGATGGTGCTACCCGCAGGTAAGCTAAGACGTGAATTTGCCACCCTCAGGTGGGCTTAGAAAAACATGATTTTGCCACTATCTAGTGGGCTTAAAACAAACAGTCAATGATTTGTTCCACTTCAAGTAACTCAACCTCTACCCACAGGCATTCAAGGCAGCTATATCACATAAGCACGTAGCCTCATAGTAAGCATGCTATTCATGGCAGTCACTCACACGCATGCAAGGATGCTAAAGCATAAAAACTCACCGAGTACTCTGAGCCAAAACAGAAACTATATTAGAAATCATGCATGATCCTAAGTATACATAAATGCCTAATGCAACACATGCAAAAATGCAAACTATAGCAGGCTCGACTATTTTAAACATGGCATATGGATGCTACAGCTAACATGTATTCAACTTGGAATTGAAATACAAATGTAGTTAGTATGATGCACCGAGCCCGGTGCATGCAAAACAGATGAATGAATGCAAACATGCTATCATACTGTATGCTAATTGAAACATGCCCTAATCTAACCATCATAAGCGGATAAATAAAAGGGAAGAAAGACGTGGGGTTGGAAGACATACATTACACTCACACACACTTATTACAATTATGCCCTCGCACAGAGGGTCCGAATAAATATACAGTCCCGAATAAAAGAATAATACAGTCCAAATAATGTACAAATTCCTAATTAATTTACAAATTAACTAAAAAAATAATAAAACTGGCATGCAAGCCAGGGACTGCCTTGATTCTGATGAATGATGCCCGGGTGCCTTCGCGCGGAAATCCACTGGGATGCCCCAATTAGCCTCTGTTTCGCAATGTTTCTTGAAAAGCGCGCCAAGCCTCGGAAGACTGCTGATTCTTGATTTTGCTGCAACAGAGAGCAAGAAAGAGGCATAGCAATGTATTTCGCAAATGTATGCATGCCTCGATCCTCGTGCCACCAATCACGCATATCGATGCATGATGGCCGAGGAGCCGAATTGCACAACTTAATATGAGATGAATGCACATGAAAACACGACAAGACCTAACTCCATCATGGATGATCCGGAGTGTCGGTGACTGGGGAATTGAGACACGTTCCGTCACTCGGAGTACGGAATGCACCTCGTTTCCCGTGCCCGGGCTAACTCCTATTCTGAACACGATGCAATATGTATGATATGCATGAAATGCAACTAAGATATAATCCTAATATACACAATGTTATGGAATGGCATACACGCTATACGAGGTAATACATAACCGAGCATACACAATGCTATGGATGAAATGGCATACGCAATGCAATATGGACTTACACCAACATGAGAGAGCCTCAGCCAACTCACATAAGAGGCCATCATATGAAAACAAGACAACTCAAAATGCGTGCCCGTGTGCACGCAAACCGAGGACGGACCCTCAGGCACCGAAATGCCACTCTAATGAGACATGGCAAAGACATGGAATATAGTATGCAAACATGCAAAAAAATAGTAGCAAAATGAGGGGTAAAACAGTCCCGAAACGAGGCGAAATGACACCCGATGCATGGAATCTTTCTCGAAATACAAAACTAGGTACACGAAATGGCTTACGGCTATACAAAGCATGCATGATTAGGACATGAAGTGTAAAAGAAGAAGCAAGGCAGCCCTAAAAATAGCATTTTTATAGTATAAAGCATGGCCAAACAGCAAGCACAAGTAGGGCTAAAATAGCATACAAAAATGGGGGGGCCAAGAGAGGTAATGAAGTAAGTCATAGCTGCTGATCTCAAACACAGAAGGCCCCTTCTACAATGTTGAAGAGGGGCTAAAAATATGTTGTTTTTCAGTAGAGGACAAGCCCCAAAAATAGATACAAGTATGGCAAACAATTCATGCAAGAAATGGGCCAACAAAGGGGCAAAGAAGTAACTGATATATGGGGGTCTCAAACAAGTGAGGGACCTTCAACAATGTTGAAGAGGGCCCCCAAAATATGGCATTTTATAGTAGATAACCAGCCCCAAATCAGTATACAAACATGCTCAAAATGCAATGCAAGATTAAGGCCACAAGAAGGCTATATCATGAAGTAGACAAAATATTCACCAAAAAACTAATGACCCTTAATGAAACATGACAAAGGGGGTCAAAATATGGCCACTCTCAGTTCTGATCATGGCCGAAAAGCAGAAGCAAGGTAAGCTAACAAAACATGCAAAAATGGGGGCCAAAGAGGGGTGTAATGGCAAGTGATATATGGAGGTTCCAAATAGTGTTGAGTCCTTCTTAAATGTTTAAGAGGGGCTCAAAATAGGCCTATTTACAGTTTACCTCATGCTCCAAAACAGATTACATATAAGCCAAAATACTTATGCAAAATAATGGCATACAAAGGGGTAATGAAGAAAGTGCCAAAACTAAGCTTCAAAATGTAATGAGCCCTTAATGAAACATTGAATATAGCTCAAAAAAATAACATTTTCAGTTTTGGTCGGAGCTCAAAACAGTAAGCAAAATGACTAAAAAAATGACACAAAATAGAGCTAGAAAAGAGGGGAAGTGGACTTACCCTTGAAGACTAAGCCTTGGTTGCCTCTTGGCTTGAGAAAAGCTGCCTCCTAGCTGCTGGAAAGCTCCCCAAGCTGCTGGAAATGGAGTAGTGGTGGTGGTGCTAGGTGGTGATGAACAAAGGGTGTAGGACTTGGATGTTTAGAGGGTGGAAATGAGAGAGAGGAAGGAGATACAATGCAAGAGCTCTAAGGGAGTTTTTTTTCAACCCTAAAACCAGACCTTAGCAGCTGGTTATGTAGACAAAAGAGAGGGAGAAAGAGGGGGAAAAAAAAGGAGGGAAAATCCCTCCAAGTTTCCCTCTAAAAAAAGTCCCCCCGGATACAGAATTTGGGGGGAAAAGGAGGGTGTATCTACACTGTACTCCCTGTAAGGAAGCTGGCCGACTAGTTTTTGGGGTTGCAGGTGGCCGGCCGGCCACCCCCCATGGCCGGCCGGCCAAGGGCAAAAATGAAAAGTTGATTTTCTGGCCGGCCACCACATATTGGCGGCCTCCCATGTCCCCTCAACACAACCCTGTGGTTCAAAATTGGCAACTGTAAAACAGGAGAGAGAACAAGCCATTTTTCAAAGAGGTTCAAAAATTTCAAGTGGAATTAATGGCCGGCCATATAATATTTGTGGCCTCCCAAGTGTGTACAACACAAATATGTGGTTTGGAGCTGAAGAAAGTGGCCCTAGGGTGGTCAACATTTGCTCGGAAGTGAGAAAAACAGGCGTCGGAGGGCGCCGAAGGAATATAACTGGTTGCTGACACAATTGCTGGCCTCCCACTCTTCTACGGCCTTTCTGGTGATGAAACAGAGGTACCTGCCAAAAATGAACGAAAACCGATGCAAAATAAAGGTTCCGGGGCCGAAACGCGCAGTCTAGGGCCCCGAAAACTGACTATTAAGCACCGAAAGTGGTGTTCGACCACGAAGTGGGTCCCTCAAACCTCAGTGTCCCTAAAAAGGGAGTAAATAAGATGCATGCCAAAAACCAGAGCAATCGGAGATAGTTAGGCGGTCCCGAACCGAGGCACGGCTCGACGGCTCAGAAAGGCTGAACAGGCTCCGAAATGGGCAAAATGGCCTACGACCACAAAATGTAGCCCACGGCCACTGAAAGATGGTCTACGGGACCTCTCCCCCCCTCAGGAAAAGAAACAGAGAAAACCGAGTCTGGTTCGCAAACCGAGGCAAGGCACGGAAGAGGGTTTGGAAGTCCGGAGGCAAGGCTCACGGCCGCGACTCTGAGACTTCTAAACGAGCACAATATACAACATCACCGAGCACTCAATCGGTGACGTCTGAGTCTTAAGGTCGGTCAAAAATGGGGTGTCTATAATATTGTGTTTGTTCACACAAACGCTTCAAAATAAATCTAATACTCAGGTCAAACACTTGATATTTAAATAAAGATATGAAGTATGTGTTAGATACTTTTTTGTTAAGCTTTTTTATTTTATTTTATTATTTGCTCTTATTTAACTATGTTGTTATATGTAGGGCTGTGCATTGAGTTATTCGAATCGCAAAAACCACCAAATCCGATCCGAACTGCATACAAATGAGCGGTTTCGAGTGTGGAGTAAGATTGGGTGCGGTTTAGATTATTCCTTCATTGCGGATTGCGAGTTTCACTCGCATTGCAAGCAGCCGCCCATAGTAAACATTTTTTTTATTTAAAAAAATTTGGGATTTGCGTGTTTTAATCGTTGATGTTGGTGCAAATTTAATTTCTAGGCAAGATATTCAATTTGACAAAGTTGAGCCTGAAATCTTAGGTGACGAGATCTATTTTTTATTTATTTATTGTTGATGCTGGTGCAAATGAACATTTCTTTATGATATAGTTCCTACCCTAGTATTCTTTTTTTCTTTTCTTTTTTTATTGTTTAATACTATTCTACTTATCTTCTAAATGCAAAGAAACAGAATGAACGTCCTTTCTATTTATCAGTATATATGTTTATATAATTTCATTTTCCTTATATTTCATTGCCTTAGAGAAATTGAAGATCCATTTATACATACCTAATATATACTCATAGTTGTGTTTTTAATTTTATAATTTTTAATTCATTAATTATTGATGTTCTAAAGTAATGGGAAAAAACATGCCCAAGTTTTGCTTTTTAAAGAAAAAAATTCAATTTGCAAACCACCCGTATATCCGTGAATTTTATCCGCATAAATTGCAATCCGCATTACAAGCGGTTGGGGATTCAATTTTTTCCAAATCGCAGACATGCAAGTGGGTTCAAACCACAAACTAAATAGTCCAAAACCAATCCACGACCACCCCTAATTATATATACCACCATACGCATCCCACACCCCTTGTTTTTGGTTACCACCATCACTAATCCTCCTTCTCATAAATTGCTCAGCAATTTCCATCAAATCAACATTAATTTTATTTATTTATTATTTATTTATTTATTTATTTTTATCGGCAAAATGGGATATATTGATATATCAATCGAATACAAGAAGGTAAAGAGAGATACATCAATAGCAGGAAAGAAGGGGGGGAGAACGCATCAATGCTTGCAACATATATTTCAAATAGGCTGGCACCTATAAGCAAGCAAAGCAGGCGCAACCCCTTTACAAACACAGGGAAAATAGAAGGCGATATGCCAAACTAATACACTAATGCTGTGTTTGGTTGGGGAATTTAGGGAAAGATTTGGAAAGGAAAATGAAAAGGTAAGTGAAATGTGAATAAAACATGTCTATATTTTACCTAGTTTCATATACCTTTTCCCTTTCCCATTCTAAATCCCTTTTCAAATCCTCCAACCAAGCACAGCATAAAGCAACTAACGTAAAGTAGCCACAACACGAAGGGAGATCAAGAGGTCAAAGAATAGGAGGTTGCTTCTTTTTGCCTTTGATATTCCGAATCTCTTGAATATGGAAAAGGAAGTCATGAATCGTGAAGCCGGAGAAACCAAAACACCATCGCCAGTGCCATCCCCTTGAGGAACCACCCCTTCCCCAGTTCTCATACTAAGAATTGTTATTACTGTCGAAAGATAGGTAAAAAGTGTATTGAAATGTATCAATTTAGTTTAAAATATGTTTATTTAACAATAATGCATCTTTTAATTTAAAACTAAAGTTGCATCCGATATTAAAAATTTCAAAAAGGTAATTCCTTACCATTTATTTTTACTTCCCTCCACAAATCTAACATTCAAACAGAACATTATGGAAATTCACACATTAAACATAAAGATATATAAAAGAAACATAAAGATCAAACATTAGTATGGCTGAATTGAACTGAATTCGAATATCCATTTAGATGCCTTAGGAGTGATTTGATCGTGCTGAGCTTTTGAATTCTCTTGGCAACTAGATGTCTACTATGTTCCTCCTCAAACGCCTTTCCTATTAAACGAACCATCTGCGCTAAGAGAAGAATTGTCATTAGACTACACCACACGGTGAGTGCAATTACAATAGTATGACCGAGTGATATCTTGTAAATTTTCGGTGCGATCACAATAATAGAAATTGCATATGCTCCTGCCATTGATGTAATGGTCAACCACATGAGCACAACAAGAATGCACACGAAAATCTTTCTCTTAAATGGCAATCCACTTGTGAGCAGCATGATTGTGCTTAGAGATGTAACAAATCCGATTGTGTTAGCACGGAGGAAATGCGGGAATAATTCTGGAAAATTATAAGCCATTATAGCTTCCCCAGCTCTATGTCCATTTGAATTATCTTGCCAAACACCTTGGGGCTAACCCTGCTTGAAAAGCTATTGTTGCAATGAGTGATGCCACCACCATTAATGTTTCCTTTTTCTTTGGCAGCCACTGAACCCATGTGAGATCCTTGCCTCTTATGGCTCCAGCTTTTTGGAGTTCATCTTCCATACTATCTATGATATTATCAGAAATTTTCATATCCTTTCTAATTTGTGCAAAAATGTCCAATGCTGTGTACCCGCTAGCATTGGCTAAATTTACATCTACCGTCGCATTAGTAAGCAAGTATTTTAAGACCTGAAAAATGAAAGAAACTAAGAACTTAATTGATTATCCGGTTGGCAAAATTATAGTATCACTATCACTTTGTATTCTTGAGGGGCCATTTTGGTATTATATAAAAAAGAAAACAAAAATAAGAATGTTGTTATATGCGCTTGTCATTTTTCTTTGGTCCCTCACCTCTTCATATTTTTATGATTACAATTTTATCCATTCATAAAATATCAATTTTATTTCCATCCCTTACATCCCAAACCTTAATCCTAACCCTACCCCCACCTCCACTCTTTATCCCCCGGCTTCGGAGGTGGGGGTTGGTAGGAGGGGCATGGATGGCTGGAAAATAGGTTGCAGGAGGTAAGGGGTGGAGTAGAGGGAAGGGGTAGGGGTAGGTGGCAAAGTGTAGCCAGAGGTAGGGGATGACAGGGGTAGGATCCAAAGAAGGATTGGAATTATGGTGGGTGTTTAAAGAAATAATTATGGGAGTCAATTTTGGTAGTATAGGTCCAAAAAGGTGGAGGGTCCAAAGACTATGGTTGGGGCATTTAGCAACACTCAATGAAAAAAAATCTTAATAATGGTCATACCTCAATTTGTTTATTCGCCACAGCTAGATGTAATATGGTATTGCCTCTACCATCTTTAGCTTCTGCAAACTCTTTAATTTTAATAGTATTCACTAATTGCTTGAGAGAATCTAATTGATCATGCATCACACATAGATGTAAGATGGTTTCACCTCGGTCCATGGTAACTTGAGCGGCATGTGGGCAGGCTTGTACCAACACTTTCAATACATCAACCTTACCCTTCATGACGGCAAGATGGAGCGGGTTTCTACCATCTTTGTCACGAGCTAAGCATATGTCTGGATTTGCAGATATCAACACTTGTGCAATCTTAGCGTGCCCTTTAGCTGATGCTACGTGAAGGGCTGAGCGTTGTGAAGAGTCTAGAACTTCAGTAAGTTCTGGATTCAGATGCAGAACCTCTGTCACGAAGTCCGCATGTCCGTGCAATGCAGCCACATGCAGAGGACTCCCACCGAGCCAACCGGAGTTAACTCTATGAAGAACTAGTGGATCTTCTTTTAATATTTGATGTAATAATATGACATCGCCTTGGATTGCTGCTTCGTGGAGCTTCTGATCCATTCTCTCTAGCTCTCTTGTGATAATGATAAATATGCACAATGCACAAGAATAAGAGCTGTGACTAGCAAGTCTGGTTTTTACGGTCACACAAACACTAGAAAATATAGGGAAGCACATAACTATAATTTTTGTTGACTTGAGGAATATTAGTACTATCTTTTAGTCTCTCTCTTTCTTTTCTTTGCTTTTCTTTTATATATATATATATACATATATTTATATTTGCAAAGAAACTTCACAGAACATATGAATAGAATACTGATATACAAAGAAAAAGGGATAGTTTCATCTCCTTGTCTCTTTACAGAAATTGGGATTCCATCTCTCACGGGATTTCCATTCCCTCACTTCCTCCTCCCCTTATGTTTATATATTGTTTTTCTATATGCTTTATAAAACAAACAAATAAATAAAAATAAATA
Source organism: Camellia lanceoleosa (assembly GCA_025200525.1). NCBI lineage: Eukaryota > Viridiplantae > Streptophyta > Magnoliopsida > Ericales > Theaceae > Camellia > Camellia lanceoleosa. Next base: position 128,590,814 of record CM045769.1, on the reverse strand, counting down.
GTCGCCAAAGTAGACAAACTTTTATTTTATTCTTTTTAACTGGAGTTGTATATTCATTGGTTATTGACCAAAGCATATTTGTTTGGTAGACATTTATTTATTGCCAGCACAAAACTCCAAACTATGTAAGTATGGTCGTCAATAATGGTCAAACCTCAAAAAGTTAACATTTTTTTATCATATTAATTTTATTTTATTTTATGTGTTAACAACATATTAGCCACAAATAATAGTAAGACCCATTCAAATATTAACATATTGTATCATAAATAAAAATTATCAAAAAATAATAATTATCATAGCATTATTATTGTGGAGTGGAAACCTTGTGCCTACGTTAAAGGCTCGTACTGAATAATATAAAAGAAATATAGCATTTTGTATTTGAAAAAATCCTATGCAAGTTTCGCAATGTAAAGTTAAGGGTCTGATGAACTAAAGTAATGTCATACAAGTTGAAAAAATTATACAAAAAATGATGTGACATGAAAATTTTAAGTAATGTATTAATTTTCTTTGAACTAGTTATACACACTTCCTTTGAATTGTCGACAATTACAAAATTTCTCATGTGATTTATAAAATTATATTGATCTTCCTTACTTTGTTAATAGTATAAATTTCTATATGATCCTGAATTTCTTATCAGAATGATCATAATTTCTTTTAATTTTTCTATAAATTTTTAAGAAACACAAAAACGTTCCTAATGAATTTAGTTTATTTATATATATAAAAAAATCCAAAAATAGTTGACTTTTTAGATAATTTATTTTTTTATTTAATTTTTTTAGATTCGTCTACACAAGATAGATTGAAAAGTTAAAAAAAATTGATATAAAAATATTATTACTAAAGACAAAAAAAATGTGGTTTTTTAAGTGTTGCCAAACACCCACACTTGAGTAAATCAAACTGATATATTTTGCTTGTATATGGTATTCTTAATATATTGATGAATGATTGTTGGATTAAATAGATGTTTGTTTCTCATGGGAGGTGGCTCTGGCAATGGTGGATTTCGTTTAAAGGAAATTGCTTGGCAATTTATGAGAAGGAGAAAGAGTGATGGGGGAAACCAAAACCATATCATATATATATATATATATATAAAAGTAGTGTTTTTCTATTTTTTTTTATGTGGCAAATCCTAAAGGCTTAATTTTTTTTTTCTCTAAAAAGGACACATCAGCATGCATTTTCAATTTACATATAAAATTTTATATAAATTTAATTTTAATTATAATAACTAATTTTATATGGACTCTATTTGAAGAATATTTATTTTTCATTGTGCATTTAATTTTAATTTAGTTTTATCATTATCAAATTTCTCATGTGGCCAACCAAGGCAAAAGCACTAACTTGAATCAAACATCCCCGTGCTCGAAATAGCATGAATTTTGGTGGATTGATGAAAAATATCGTTTTCATCATGATCCATCGCTTTGTCATGGACCCTAAACAGATGTTGGATAAATTTCACCATTTATACTGTTAATTTTAATATTATTATTTTTTGCATTTTTATAAAGATTTGCTTCTCTACAGATTTCAATTCCATCAAATCAGGCTCAGTTTGGTTAGAGAGAGAACATAAAAAAGTGAAAGGAAAAGAAAAAAAATAAAAAATTAAGTGTTTGTTTAGAAAGAGAGTCCTAGAATGTAATGGAAACTCAAGTTTCCTGTACAACTCAAACTAGCATAGTAGATACTCTATTGATTTCATGCAAATTTCACAGGGAAATTTGAATTTTCCCACAAAACTTAGCCCGTTTATTTTGGTTTCCCTCTTTGCCATCTTCCTTCCATAACTCCCTCATATGCGGATTGATCTGATATATATTTTTATGTTTCCCTCTACAAAATCAACTGAGTACATTGAAGATATTGTGTCTCTCATATTTCTCTCTCACAATATTTCATCATCTCCAATTGCAAGAACTCAGAGCATTGTTGATTTTTGTTTACAAAAGATCAACAATTTCAGCTTTGTGATTCACTGTGAATTATTTTCTTTCTTTACTCTATATTGTTGTATTCTTAGTCTTCTTAACAAGATCAATGTCTTATCTTGAATATTTTTGGAAATATGTTTATGTTATTATTTATTTATTTAATTTTTTTGGGTGGTAAAATAGCTATCATAAATTTTGGATTTGTTTTCATTTTTTATTTGAAATGATAAGTGAGTGAAGTTTATGTTGGAACAATCTTCTGTGTAAATAAAATAAACTGAAATAATTCAAACAAAATAAATAAATGACATACCAGATTTATTTATCGAACCAGGAAAAATAATTCAAGACCAAGTCGAGTGTGTGACACTCTGTCCTTAAGACAGATTCGCCCCGCTACGGTACTTACGGTTGAGTGGCGTCTATCTCCCAGGATACAATGATCTTTACAAATTGTAGTAGAACTCCAAACAATTTGTTCGACGAACCAAACCTGTGTTCTAACTCTCTGAATTTTATTCTAAATCTAAAATGAAGATTTAATGCAAAAATACGCAGAATTTAGGACAGCCAAAAATAAAAATCAGACTGATTTTTCAGACTCAATTTCGGATGAAAAAAAAAATCGGATACCCAGACTGCTGGAATGAGACTCTATTTATAGGCAAAAACTGTGATCGGAACAGTTCCTAATTTGAATGAATAGATGCAACTGTTGAATGTCAAATTTTCCTGAGTGTTGGTCCAAGGCCACTAATATTCAAACAATGCAAAGTGATCTGTAGGTGATCACTAATATTCAAACAAATTGAAAAGGTTGTCCACGTGGACAAAGTCAAAGAACTAGGTAATTTATAAATTAAACTATTTCAAATATATATATTAAACTAATTAAATATATATATTAAACTATTGAAATAGTTAAATAAATAAATAAGTAAATAAAGAGGTATAAATTTTAGGAAACATCTAAGGAACCTAAAATTTAATTTTAGAATTAAATTAAATTCCCACAATAATTTTTTATTGAAAAAATTCAAAAGAATTTTATCTAAAAAATTAATGTTAGACCCAAAAACGACGTCATCTTCCCATTCAACCATAAATGGTTTTGACGTTTTGTCTACACCACTTCACCTCTTCGGACCCACCCCAAAAGACGTTTGGGGTCCACCCAAAATGGGCTAAAAAATATGCCTATATATAAAACCATTTTTCCAACAATCCCCCACATGAATGGAAGTTGACGGAGAGAAAATGCAACAACATGATCTAATCAGAGAGTACAGAAATTGGAAATATTCTGCAAAGGATAGGTAGCTTTTGGCTTTGAACCTTCCCTTGTGAGACACTATCGGATTTACTAGCTAACCAGTGAACATGATGTCTTGAACTGTTCAGCCGTTTGTGTAAACCAAGACAATAGAACTCACACAGTATATTCCTGCATACGCTTTAGTTCTCACTATTGTGTTCATTTTGGCCCTGAACAACCTGGTCTTTCATGAGTGCTCTAGAGAATTGTAGCCCTTCACAAATCTCACAGAACCGGCCCAGTTCACACTCACATAGGTGATCCTTATGAAGAGTATCCTGCCATACTCCACTAGGTTTACCCAGATATAAGAATCATTAAAAGTTTTACTTAACCTAAAACGCTGCAGACATCACTATTTCATCATAGAAATGGGTAGGAGTTAGACTCCCCAATAATCCTTCTGAGTCAATCACAACTCGGTTGTCCCTTTGAACCTAGATCTTGGGATCTCCAGTCAACTAGGTTGGGTTGCCGTTGTGATAACTCTTATTTAATAGGCTTTAATCCCATTCCCCTCGATGAATTCTCAACTAACTCTCTTGCTAACCCTTTGGTTAGTGGATCTGCTATGTTGTCTTTTGACTTAACATATTCTATAGAAATAATTCCATTAGAGAGTAGTTGTCTTACGGTGTTATGTCGACGACGAATGTGTCGTGACTTACCGTTATACATATGACTCTGTGCTCTACCTATAGCTGATTGACTATCGCAATGTATGCATATAGCAGGCACCGGTTTTGGCCAAATTGGAATATCTTCAAGGAAGTGGCGGTTTATTCGCTTCTTCCCCGCTTTGTCTAAAGCTATGAATTGATTCCATAGTAGACCTAGCAATACAAGTCTGTTTGGAAGATTTCTAAGATACCGCCCCACCAAGAGTAAAGACATACCCTTTGGTGGACTTCGAGTCTTTAGTATCCGATATCCAATTTGCATCACAAGATCCTTCAAATCTTCTTGGATATCTAGTATAATTCAGCCCAATATTACGAGTAAATCGGAGATATCTTAAAACCCTAATAATTGCTTTCCAGTGTTCTACCCCCAGATTACTCATATATCTACTTAATTTACTTATCGCATAAGCTATATCCGGCGAAAGTGCAGTTCATCAAGTACATTAAGCTTCCAATAATTTGGGCATACTCTAATTGAGAAATACTTTCCTGTACATTCTTAGCAAGATACAAATTAACATCTACAGGAGTTCTAGCAAGATGATCATCATCTTTGCTGAATTTGTCAAGTATTTTCTCAATGTAATGAGATTGTGACAATGTATAACCTTCTGATGTTTTGGTAATTTTCATACCAAGAATTACATCAGCAACGCCCATGTCCTTCATGTCAAAATGTTTATTCAACATTTTCTTGGTAGTTTTAATCATGTCATTATTACTACCTATGATGAGCATATCATCTACATAAAGACATACAATGACATAACCTTTGTCTGTGTTTTTAATATAAACACATTTGTCACACTCATTAATTTTAAAACCATTTGACATCATTGCCTTGTCAAATTTCTCATGCCATTGCTTTGGGGCTTGTTTTAAACCATATAATGATTTAACCAATTTACACACTTTCTTTTCTTTCCCTGGAACAGAAAACCCTTCTGGTTGTTCCATGTAAATTTCTTCATTTAACTCACTATTTAAGAAAGCGGTTTTAACATCCATTTGATGAATTTCTAAATTGTATAGAGATGCAATGGCAATTAGCATTCTAATGTATGTTATTCTAGTAACCGGTGAGTATGTGTCAAAGTAATCTAGACCTTCTTTCTGTCTAAAACCTTTGACTACAAGTCTTGCCTTGTATTTGTCGATTGATCCATCTGCTTTCAATTTTCTTTTGAAAATCCACTTGTACCCAAGAGGTTTACAACCTGGTGGCAAGTCCACTAATTCCCAAGTGTGATTTTGCAAGATGAATTCAACTTCACTGTTGACAGCTTCTTTCCATAAAGGAGCTTCAGGACTAGACATAGCGTCTTTAAAAGTTAAAGGTTCATTTTCTAACAAATATGTTAAAAAATCTGGACCAAATGATTTTGAGGTTCTAGCACGTTTACTACGCCTAGGTTCATCTTCCTCATTTTGATCTAACTCTTGTTCTTGATCATGACTAGTAATAGCATCATAAGATCTTTTATTAGTACTAGTCTCTTGTCCAGTCTTCTTTGGAAATACATGTTCAAAGAAAGATGCATTCCTAGACTCAATAATAGTATTTACATGCATTTCGGAATGTTCTGATTTATGAATCAAAAACCGATATGCACTACTATTCTTGGCATAACCAATGAAAATGCAATCAATGGTCTTAGGACCTATCTTAGTTTTTTTAGGACTAGGAATAGCCACTTTAGCCAAACACCCCCACACTTTTAAGTATTTGTAGGATGGTACTCTTCCATGCCACAATTCATAAGGTGTTTGATTTACTTTCTTTCGGGATATTTTATTTAAAATATAATTAGTAGAAAGTATTACTTCCCCCCACAAGTTCTGAGGTAATCCAGAACTTATTAACATGGCATTCATCATTTCTTTTAAAGTCCTATTTTTCCTTTCAGCAATTCCATTTTGCTGAGGTAAGTAAGGAGCGGTGGTTTGATGAATTATTCCATGTTCTTTACAAAATTCACCAAAAGGTGATTCATATTCACCACCTCTATCACTTCTAAGTTTCTTGATTTTCTTACCAAGTTGATTTTCAACTTCATTCTTATATTGAATGAAAGTTTCCAAAGCTTCATCCTTGGTTCGAATTAAATAAATATAACTATATCTAGTATAGTCATCTATAAAAGTGATTACATACTTTTTTCCACCTCTGGTTTGAATTGATTTAAAATCACAAATGTCACTATGAATTAATTCAAGTGGTTTCGTACTTCTTTCAATTGAATGAAAAGGAGTTTTAGATAATTTTGCCTCAACACAAATTTCACATTTATGATTTGAATCAATGTCAAATTTAGGTAAACATTCCATATTAATTAATCTACGCAAAGATCCATAATTAACATGTCCTAGTCTACCATGCCATAAATTTGAAGACTTAAGCAAGTAAGAAGAAGATGTAGTATTATTAATAACAGATGGTACAACAGTCATTACATTTAATTTAAAAAGGCCATCAGACATGTAACCTTTTCCTACATACATCCCATTCTTAGTAAGTACAAATTTATCACTCTCAAATACAAGCTTAAACCCATTCTTACTCAACAAAGATCCGGAAACAAGATTCTTGCGAATGTCCCAGACATGCAAAGACATTGTTGAGAGTGAGTTCCTTTCTGATGTCATCTTGAGTACAATCTTTCCTTGTCCTTCAACTTTGGAAGTTGAGGAGTTGCCCATAAATGCTTGTTCACCATTGTCCATCAGAGAATAAGATGTGAACATCTTTTTGTCGGCACAAATATGGCGTGTAGCACCAGTGTCCACCCACCATTCTTTAGGATTTCCGACAAGATTTGCCTCGGAAACAACCGCAGAAAGATTGATGTCATCTACACCATTGGAAATATTGTCCACTTCAGTCATATGGGCTTGAGCAGGCTTCTTGCTTGTTCTTTTCTTGCTTTTGCCTTTGCTACGGCATTCTTTGGCCCGATGTCCCTCTTTGTCACAGATGTAACATTTGCCATTAAACTTGTACTTTTTATTATCCCTCCTTTAAAGCCTTGTGATGAACTTTCTCCAGAAGACTTACGTTTCTTGGTTTTTGAAGCATGTTCCACCACATTTGCCTTAGACTCCATAGGATTCTTACCAGCCCGCTTTTCAGAATTGCGGTTGTCCTCCTCAATCCTTAAACGCACAATTAACTCATCCATAGAAATTTCTTTGCGCTTGTGTTTAAGGTAGTTCTTGAATTCCTTCCAGCCTTTAGGTAATTTTTCAATTAAGGCTGTAACTTGAAAGGATTCATCGAGACATACCATACCTTGCGTGAATGTCATGCGAGAATGAGTTGAAATCTTGAGCTTGGTGATCACGCTTTTTGAATCAACCATTACAAAATCAGAATCGCCAACCACAAATTTCTTTGAGCGGCATCTTCTGTTTTGTACTTTTTCTCCAACGATTCCCAAAGTTCCTTTCTTTGTCTTGATTGGATTTGTAGACATTGTACAATGTGTTGTCAAGTCCGTTCAAGACGTAATTCCAAAAGGAAATCGCCATGTTTCAAGCATCAACCGCGACAACCACTTGCCGGTCGGTTTCATCCTCTTCAGATAGGAGCATCTTCACGGAGAAAATGAGCAGTTGAGTTGTAAGATAAAACAACATTTTCATTGCCATCTTTTAAAGTCGGTTCTGAGAACTTCTCGGCTTTTCACCGTGATTTACGTCTTGTCATCACAGAGATAGGGGTTGGTGCAATTGCAAACCACCATGAGTACTTGTTTGGGCATTTGTTTGATAAGAGCCATCAATTCTAATTTATAAAACAAAATTATAATTAGAATTTACACTACACAAAAAATTAAACCAAACGCACAGAATTAAATTCAGTAAAAATAAAAGAAACAAGAATGTAACTTTTATTTTCCAATTAATTTGAAAATAAAATAAGATATTATTTAAACAAATTAATTCCACATAGAAATAAAAGAAATAAAACTATAACTTTTATTTTTCAATTAATTTGGAAATAAAATAAAATTTTATTTAACCAAAATAATTCCACGAGAAAATAAAATTACGTAAAATAAAAGAAATAAGAATATAACTTTTATTTTTCAATTAATTTGGAAATAAAATAAAAATTTTATTTAACCAAATTAATTCCACACAGAAAATTAATTTCAGTAGCACTTTCAAAAATTAAAATACTAAACAGAATTTTAATTAATGAAAACTCAGAAAATAATTTCTAAAATCCAAAATTAATTTCTGAAAAAATTCCACAAAAATATATTCTGAATTGTTAATGACACCAGTATCGTACTACTAGTTGTTGTCAAAGAAAAGAGACAGTATATTACTACTATCTGTCAAATAGCATATAATCACTATTTGTTTTTCCAACCAGAATATTATTTTGTAAATTCACAGAAAATAATTTTCTTTCGAAATTATTTACGAAGAATGGAAAAAGGAAACAAACGAAAAATTCTGTAAACAGAATAATTCGAATCTGTCTTAAGATTGTTGGAACAATCTTCTGTGTAAATAAAATAAACTGAAATAATTCAAACAAAATAAATAAATGACATACCAGATTTATTTATCGAACCAGGAAAAATAATTCAAGACCAAGTCGAGTGTGTGACACTCTGTCCTTAAGACAGATTCGCCCCGCTACGGTACTTACGGTTGAGTGGCGTCTATCTCCCAAGATACAATGATCTTCACAAATTGTAGTAGAACTCCAAACAATTTGTTCGACGAACCAAACCTGTGTTCTAACTCTCTGAATTTTATTCTAAATCTAAAATGAAGATTTAATGCAAAAATACGCAGAATTTAGGACAGCCAAAAATAAAAATCAGACTGATTTTTCAGACTCAATTTCGGATAAAAAAAAAACCGGATACCCAGACTGCTGGAATGAGACTCTATTTATAGGCAAAAACTGTGATCGGAACAGTTCCTAATTTGAATGAATAGATGCAACTGTTGAATGTCAAATTTTCCTGACCGTTGGTCCAAGGCCACTAATATTCAAACAATGCAAAGTGATTCGTAGGTGATCACTAATATTCAAACAAATTGAAAAGGTTGTCCACGTGGACAAAGTCAAAGAACTAGGTAATTTATAAATTAAACTATTTCAAATATATATATTAAACTAATTAAATATATATATTAAACTATTGAAATAGTTAAATAAATAAATAAGTAAATAAAGAGGTATAAATTTTAGGAAACATCTAAGGAACCTAAAATTTAATTTTAGAATTAAATTAAATTCCCACAATAATTTTTTATTGAAAAAATTCAAAAGAATTTTATCTAAAAAATTAATGTTAGACCCAAAAACGACGTCATCTTCCCATTCAACCATAAATGGTTTTGACGTTTTGTCTACACCACTTCACCTTTTCGGACCCACCCCAAAAGACGTTTGGGGTCCACCCAAAATGGGCTAAAAAATATGCCTATATATAAAACCATTTTTCCAACAGTTTAGGATATTTATGTTAGGCTTTTTCTACTATCTGTGTATAGGGTTTGTTGCTGTAAATTGATGATTGATTTCAATGAATAATTTTTCTTGGGTTTAGCAATGATGGAATTCTTCTGTTGGTTTGAACTTGGATTTGTTCTATTTATTTGTTTAATTGGATTTGTTCTATAAAATTATATTTAGCTTTCTGCTTTGGCAATATATATATATATATATATAGGTACCAAATGTTTGAAAAAATTCTTAAACCAGTATGACATCATGTTCTTATAAGATCACTCTAGGTTGTATGATTTATGTGCTAAATATTTGTCCTATGTGTACTAATAAAAGGGGCACATGTATCTTCTCATTTTATACCATAAACAGAGGACTTCGAAATTTACATTAGATCTCTGCTTGTTTCCTGTGAAAATCTTTCAAAACAATCCCAACCCACAATTCCTGCACCTCCCAAACTTCCACGAATCAAACCCCTACATTTTTCCAATGCTTTAATGCTAAATTTTGGGTTTTTCTTTGGTTTTGGTGTTATTTTTACCAAAAGCAATGGCTTCTTTTAAGCAAGTACCCAAATTATTTATCTTTTTTATCAAACCGAGCCATGGAAACTCTAATTTCTACAGGCTTCTAAACTACAATAACCTTCACATAATTGCACGGTTAGTCAAGAATGAAACAACCTTAAAATTTGGAGTAGATACAGGAATCCTTGAGCAGCATGTGATTTTAATCAGTATGAGTAGATGGGAGTATTATGGGAAATGATAGAGTAGAAAAAAAAATGGTTCTTGACAAGTTTACAACATTGGTACATTAAAAGGAATAAAAGAAAATTTGCTCATTTAGGAAACTAGTTATTTTTAAAGAAATAAAAAGAATCTTAGTTGATTGGACTATTTGTAGAGGCAATATTGATTATGGTGTGTAACTGTGGCTTCAGATTTCTCTAATAACGATATAATTGGAAAAGAAGATAATCAGGCTCAATATTATTTGTTCTCCCTTTCATTACTTCTATTTTCTTATTTTTATTGCCTTCGGTTTAAAGATAAGGTGAACTTAGAGTTACTAATTCTTTCCTCTGTCCACCCATTAAGTTTTTAGGAGAGATCTTTGTACACACTACTTAACTTATCATGTAACAGCATCACACTTGATATGTTCTTTAGTAACTCTAAGTTCAAACCAAGCCATGGAATTATTTATCTTCACTTTGACTTGTACACTAACAACCACATGTTCTCTACCTTTTGTCGTCTTCCATGCTAATTTTCTAATTTTTCTCTATATTTTTTATTTTATTTTAATATGTAGTCATTAGCTAGCTACTTTGTCCTTTGTTAGTGCTCTCACTATGCTCAATTTGGTTCAATTAATTTATTGTTTGATGTTTAAGTGCTTTTACCAAGTTGGTTTGTGGAATGTAACAGTTTAGTTGTTTTGGATTGTGGCTTTCTGAAATTTTCTATACCCTTATTTGCTGTGCTAAAAGCTTAAATTTTTAGGACTATTAGCATTAATGCGAACACGGAAATTGCTTTTAAGTCACTACTTAATTCATGACCTGTTTGGTAATGTTGTGTGTTTAAGGTTGGTTAGTTGTTCTCAAATTTTGTCTTCCTTAAGTTAGTGATTTTTGTTATTTTTGTCATTCTTTAAAGAAAAAAAGTCACACCCATAATGTGCTTTCTATGAATTTCCTCTATTAAACTTTAAATAAATAACACCTGTTTCTCTTTTTAAGAAATGTGTATATACAGGCCCTTGAATTATGTAGTCTTTTTCTTTTTCAGGTAAGTTTGAATTATGCAGTCTAAATTGTTCTTGATTATGATAGTGGGTGATCTCACCATGGAACAGACTTATATTAATATCTTGAAATTTTTTTATTAAACATCTTCAATGTGTTTCTATAAATATATAAATTATCATTTCCATTCTTCTTACATTGATAACATTTCTCTAATATGTCTGTAATGCTTTAATGATTTGGTTTGTTTTCTATTTTCCAATTTTTTTTTGCCAATTCCTATTCTAACTAGATATTTACTTTTAAATGGATGCATTTGTAAGTGAGATGTCCTTATGTGCTTATCACATCGATTTCATGTTTGTAGATGGATACCAATGTCAAATATGATGAAGAACTTACATTTTTAGATGCACAATTTGTTGGCGTCTTAGCATATGCCTATGGTGCATACTACTTAGAGTACGATAAGAGACCACCACGAAATTGTTATCTAACGCAACGTGAATTTGTGAGTGAGGTAACACAAAGTGATGAAGATTGTCACGACTTACTACGAATGAACATAGAGTGTTTTCAAAAATTTGTGTACATCCTTAGGGGTACTGGAAGGCTAAAAGATACTGTGCATTGTAGTGTTGAGGAGCAAGTTGCAATATTCTTGCACATAGTATCACACAATGTCAAGAACCGTTCTGCAAAACGCTACTATAAGCGATCTGGTGAAACCGTGTCCCGATATTTTCATATGTTCTTAGATGCAATAATAAACATGGAAGATAATTATTTAAAGCAACCTTCAGTTCAAATGGAGACTCCTAAAGAGATGCATGACAATCCTAGAATGTGGCCATATTTTAAGGTAAAATCTTACTATATATGTGACATAGTTTAATACCTCTACATGTTTTCTATATAGTCTCATTTGATGTTGCTCCTAGTAGGATTGTGTCGGAGCAATCGATGGTACACACTTTCGTGTGAAAGTTTCTACTGAACATGTAGCTCGATTTCGTGGGAGAAAACAATGGCCGTCACAAAATATATTAGCAGCTTGCACATTTGATTTGAGGTTCACTTACGTCTTAGCTGGATGGGAAGGGTCAGCATCTGATTCTAGAATCTTAGGTTGTGCTATTAATAGGGAACATGGAATCACATGTCCTCTAGGTAAATATTTATAACATATAAGTAATAATAATAATTTTTTTGAACTTATTATGTATTATTAAGCCAAATGTTATTCTTTTGTAGGAAAATACTATCTTGTTGATGTGGGATTTCCTTTACTAAAGCATTACATTACCCCATTTCGAAGTACAAGATACCATCTAAATGAAATTAGAGGTCGAGTGCCCACCACAGCAAAAGAATTGTTTAACCATAGGCATTCGTCACTACGAAATGCAATTGAGCGAGCTTTTGGGGTATTAAAAAAACGATTTAGAATTTTGGTCGAAGAGCCAATGTTTAGCTATACGACTCAAAGGAAGTTAGTAATTGCTGCTTGTATCATGCACAATCATATTCGAGGAGTGATGCCATATGATCCACTTCTAAATATTGTTGATGAAGAGATTAACAATGAAACTGCTCCTATTCATGATATCGTTGACGTACAATTAACTAGGGCTGAAGATGGAAGAGAAGGAAAGAGAATTCGAACACAAATAACGAATGAAATGTGGGCTAATTTTGGTCGAAGACATCAATAGAATTCTCGAAAACTAATGTTTTTTTATTTGTAGATAAATGTAAATGGTAGTATTTCGTTGTTTTCTATTATTATTGAACAATGGTAGTATTTCATTGTTGAACTCTAAATATTAATAATGTAAATGCTAGTCTTTTTCAATTGTAGTATTCTTCGTTTTTTAATGATTTGATCTTATGTTATTGGTTAAACATACTTGTGAGTTATTATTATAGGAAATGGAGGCACATGAGTCTCAACAGCCCATAGGAGATGGGAAGAAAAGAGGAAAGAACATAGTTTGGTCTAAAGAGATGGATAAGTGTCTTATTTTAGAACTAGTGCATCAAGCTAATGAAGGGTACAAAGTGGATAAGGGCTTTAAAGATCAAGCTTATGTTGCAGCTTGTTCATCTTTAAATTCAAGCTTTAACCTTTCTCTCAGTCGCGAGCATTGTGTTAATCGCTTAAAAACTATCAAGAAAAAATTTAGATTGGTACAGGAAATGTTGAGTAAAAGTGGATTCTCTTGGAATCCAATGACAAAAATGGTTGAATGCAGTGATCAAGTATGGACTACATATGTTGCCGTAAGTATTTTTTTTTTTTTTTATAAAAAAAAATATATATATATGTGCTTAGGAATTGACTATTGGTTATATACATAAAAATTATGGTGGTATATAACTTTTGCAGGAAAATCCAGATGCAAAAGGATTACGAGGTAAGAAGATTGAGATGCTTGATGAATTATCTATTGTGTGTGGCAATGATCAAGCTACTGGTGAATGGGCATGTTCTGGCAAGGATGTAAATGCTAACTATTCAAAGAAAACAAATGATAGTGAGGATGAGTATTCACATCTCTTCAATCCCGTTGACAACATAGTGGCAAACGACGTGGGTGACATAGAAGGAAATGAATTTGCAACTCAACACGGCAATACTAGTAGCCAACAACCTACACTTGGCAAGCGCAACCACAGATCTTCAAAGACAGTGACAGAGCAGTCAAAGAAGTCAAAAGGTGCAGAACTTGTTACTGAAACAATGGTTGTCGTTGCAACTAACATGGCGAGATTGGCTGATGCATATGAGAAGAGTAAGCCTTGCATAGATTATTTGGAACTTTACATGGCCATAATGGATGTTGAAGAGCTTGATATCAATAGCCGAATGACTGCTTTTGAATACTTGAATGGAGATCCTATAAAAGCTAGAGCATTTCTAATATATTCTCAAGATATGCGCTACTTGTTTTTAATTCGACAACTATCACAAGGCGGTCCGGATGGGTATTTAGTAATGGCTGGGAGTTGAAGTTGGATAAAGTTTCTAAATTATAGGTTCATGTCTTCATTGATATTCTTCTTTCTTAGTAATTTGTTTGGTTCTAGTCATTGTCTCTGTTTGGTATTTGTCCTAGGTAGGTGCGAGATTTCAGTTTCTATTATTCTAAGTATGAGCTTGAGCTACATTTTTTAAATTTAGTCATGTTTTTTAATCCTTAGTAACTACTGCTATAAACTCTTGGGTGTTGGACTTTAGTTCTTTATATATTTTCCAAAATAATTAGTATTAATATTACGAAGATTTATAAGTAAATTCTAGTGTTCACTATTTTTTTTGATGGCACAAAGATGAACAGTCATTAAAAAAAATAAAAAACTTGTCATTTTGTATTTTGAAGCACATTAATCACAATTTTCAAGAGAGTAGTTCCTATTACAGGTTTATTTTCCAAAATCTCTGTTCATTGGGTCTCAGAAATAATAATTAGCTATTGCATTGATTTTAAATGAATAAAATTTATTTCATTTGTTAATATTTTTGGTTAAATAAAAAAAAAATAATATTGGATGACATGTATGTCAATTGATGCTTGGTGATACTTTTTTTTTTCAAATTAAGTTGTTATATTGACATATTTTTGTGACTGTTGTTTTGTTAAAGAAGGATCAGGGCAATTTAGGAAAATAGAATAATTTTTCTACAACTTTCTTGCTTTCCAAACTATATATTGAAATTTTTTCCATCATTTTCTTATATAATTTTCTTCCTAATCAAACACATGTAAGAAAATAAAATTTCTTTTCTCTTTCTTTTCTTTCACTTTACTTTCTTTCACTTCACTTTCTATTATATGTTTCTTTCTAATCAAACAAAGCCGTTTTCTGTGAGAATTAATGTGAGTTCAGAATGATGGGTTAGTGAGTTGCGTTGTAAGGATAAAGAGAAATGTTAGGGTTCATGAAAATGATCATGAGAGATTTGTGACCCTTAAATTACCTTGATTAGTGTGTAGTGCTTTATTTTAAATGTAATCTAAAGGTCACAAGTCTTTCATGATTATTTTCATGAAAGACTTTTCATGATACCTAGGATTACTGAAGGATAAAACCGAAAATATGGCCTATTAATTTGGAGTTGGGTTAGTAGGATATTAAAGTACAATCCATATCACCCGCCCAAAAGTCTCCAAATATTTAGAGTTAATTACGGCCGATCTCATTAAGTTTTGGCCCTGTTGACTTTTTAAATGTACTAATAAGAGATTATTTGGGATGATCTAAATAAGTGTATTTTTTGAATTTTTATGAAATATGGATGGGGTTTGAAGTGATGTGTTAGAGAGGTGATGTGACTTAAATAAGATGATGTGACTTAAATAAGATAGTGACTTTTTGACTTTTTAACTTTTTTCAAACATGTCAAACCAAACCTAAATCTTCTATTACCTATATTATCCTCATTAATTTGTTACTCATTTATTATCTTTTTCTTTTTTTTTTCTGTAATATTCTTTCTTTCTATCAATTCTCCACAAGTTTTTTTTTTTTTTTCTTCTCTCTCTCTATCATTTCTCTAAAGAGCTTCAAACTATCATTGTCTACCGCCACCGTCATTACACCATCACCGACGCTATCTTCATCGTCAAGATGTAGCTATCTTCATCGTCAAGATGTAGCCATTACATGGTCGCCGAGGCTCTTTCTAATGAGATCGACTCTCTCTCTCTACTATGTGATAGATCTCTACGAATTTGTTGGTGAAGATCTAGTTAAACCAAATTTATTGTTTGTAAAATCTAAATAAATCTACAGTGATAAATTTATCAATCTTACATTATTTTTTTGTGTGTGTGTAAATGTATGATAGCATGTGTATAGTGAATGTGTATGTATATGAGTATGAGTATAAGAGTGTAAAAGAGTATTGATTAAATGATCTAGTTATTTATCAGTGATAAATTTATCACTGTTAACATTTATCTCTATCTTCCTTTATACCTCATTATTTTTCTTAAACCAAATAAACTGCCAAACATGGTTTAATATATCATTCATAAATTTATCACTGAATAATCTTTAATTATTGTATTGATTTGTGATGGTGATGATATATCCAACGATAAATTTATCATTGAATCTGTCTTTAATTCTTTGTGTTGATCTGTGAATGTGAAGAATAATGAAAACTTCTAGGAAAAGGTTCCTCATTCCTCTACTTCATTCTCTTCATCCTTGTTCTTTTCTTTTTTCTCTTGTCGCCACCATATCTGAAGAGGTGGTGGTGGTAGTGCCGCGTTGGAGACGGAAAATGACCAAAAAAAATAGTCGAAGGTAATTGTTAGAGGTCGATGGTGGTTGCCAACAGCTAGAAATGATGATTGGAGGTGGTCACCAACAATTAGAAGTGGTAGTCAGTGGCCAAAGATGGTCTCTAACAGCTAGAGGTGATAGCCAGTAGTTGTCGATAGTAAGGTGCCATGGGAATCTTAATAGATGAAAAAACAAACAAGACTTATAAGTAAATAAGTCCAGTTAAGGCTTGAAATATTATTTCCATGTTAGGATTTATTGGTAGTTTATTACCAATAGTACCAACCGTTAGGAACTATTAGTTTACCCAAATATTATTTGATTCACTTTTTTAAGGCTTGAACTCATTACTTTCCTTACAAGTGTGGTACACGCAAAAATAGGCCCCCATGAGAAACATGTATTACAATTTGAGCCAAAATAAAGCCCAAAGTTTCTAAAGTCTCAAACTGCATCTTTGATCTAATGAATTTCGGTGCAACATGGTAAGAGGGAAGAGTAGTCCACTTACAAAACCACAAGTGTCCAAAAACAATTTTTAGTTTTGAAATTCAAAAATTGTTTTAGTTTTTTGGCCTTTGTATTGAGTAAATTTTTTCATATTTATTTTCTTTACTTTTTAAATTTACTTAATTTAGATGCACTTAAAATATAAAATATTTGTATTTAAAAATTTCTTCACAAATATAATTTTCACTAAATTTAAGTGTATTTAGATAGGTTTATCAAAAAAGTTTTTAAAAAAATTTATTAAAATATTAAAAATTTCACTAAGACCCAAAAAAAAAAAAAAAAAAAAAAAAGAATGAAGAACAAAAAACTCAAATACAATTTCCAAAAACAAAACCAAACACCGTAGGGCTAAAAATATTTTGTCCAGCTTGGTATCATTTTTTTTTAAGTCTATATTAAACAGTGAAATTTTTAAATTTATGTGAATAATTTTTTAAAAAATTAGAAAACAAGTGTTTGGTGCTTCTTAAAAAGAACATTGTATTCAAATTTTTTTCTTCCAGAAAACAGTTTTCTGGGAACATTTTGCCAAACTAACTCTATTTTACTTGGTTAGTAGTATGAATGGAAAAGGAAAAAAAAAAAAAATTGTCATCAATTTTCAATTAAAATATATATTTATTTTTGTTTATTTCAGTGTGTACCCATCATCAGCATTAATTTCAATTGTTTTAGCTATACAAAAAGAGAAGTCAATATAATTATACCAAAAGTGTGGACAAACTATATTTTCTCCAAATTCCAAGGAAGTGAATGTAATTTTATATATTAAGGGATAAATTACACTCACCTCCCTTGGGCTTAAAAAAAAAAAATTTGTCAAGCCCACACTTCTGATATTAGCAGAACATATATTTAAGAAAATTTTCGTTTTTACATCTCAAGATAAATTTAATATCCAAAAGATAACAGATTTGCACACATTAAATATAAAGATCAAATATAAAGAAAAAAACAACACAAGGATCAAATATTAGCACGACTCGATTAAACTAACGTAAATATTTTTTCAGCCACCCTAGTGTAGTTCAAGTGAATTGATTTTCTGAATTCTCTTGGTGAGCAGATGTCAACTCTCACTACAAGAAAATACACAATTGGCGACCACTTTTGCCGACCAAAAATATTTTGGTTGCCAAAAGTTGTGGAATTAGCGACCAAAAATTATGTTAGTCGGTAAAAGTACAATATTTACCTACTAAATTTTTTTAGTCGGGGTATATTAATTTTTGGCGACTAAAAAAAAATTTAGTCGCTAAAAATATCACAATTGGCGACTAAAAAAAATTTAGTCGCTAAATTTGCCACAATTGACGACTAAAAAAATATTTTTGTCGCTGTATATATAATTTTGGCAACTAAAATAATTTAGTCGCTAAAAGAAATTTTTTTTATTTTTAACGACCAAAAGTTTGGTCGGCAAAACTTTAATTTCAGCGACTAAAAAATATTTTGGTTGCGGTATATATAGTTTTGGCAACTAAAATATTTTAGTCGCTAAAAGAAAAATAAAAAATTATTTTTTATCTTTCGCGACCAAAAGTTTGGTCGGCAAAACCTTAATTTCAGCGACTAAAAATTATTTTGGTCGCGGTATATATAGTTTTGGCAACTAAAATATTTTAGTCGCTAAAAGAAAAATAAAAAATTATTTTTTATCTTTCGCGACCAAAAGTTTGGTTGGCAAAACCTTAATTTCAGCAACTAAAAATTATTTTGGTCGCAATATATATAGTTTTGGCAACTAAAATATTTTAGTCGTTAAAAGAAAAATAAAAAATTATTTTTTATCTTTCGCGACCAAAAGTTTGGTCGGCAAAACTTTAATTTTAGCGACTAAAAATTATTTTGGTTGCGGTATATATAGTTTTGGCAACTAAAATATTTTAGTCGCTAAAAGAAAAATAAAAAAATATTTTTTATCTTTCGCGACCAAAAGTTTGGTCGGCAAAACTTTAATTTCAGCGACTAAAAATTATTTTGGTCGCGGTATATATAGTTTTGGCAACTAAAATGTTTTAGTCGTTGAAAGAAAAATAAAAAATTATTTTTCATCTTTCGCGACCAAAAGTTTGGTTGGCAAAACTTTAATTTCAGCGACTAAAAATTACTTTGGTCGCGGTATATATAGTTTTGGCAACTAAAATATTTTCGTCGCTGAAAGAAAAATAAAAATTTACTTTCACTCATCACTCTTTCTCTTTCTTTCTATCTATCTGTCTCTCTTTTTCTCTTTGTGTCTCTATCTCTATCTCTCTTCTCTTTCTCTCTCTCTCACTTATCATTCTTCTCTGTCTGTCTGTCTCTCTCTGTGTCTCTATTTTTATCTCTGTCTCTCTTCTCTTTCTCTCTCTCACTCATCACTCTTTTCTATCTCTTTCTCTGTGTCTCTCGCTCATCTATCTTTTCTCTATCTCTCTCATCTCTCGTCTCTCTCTGTCTCTCTTCTCTTTATCTCTCTTGCTCATCTCTCCTTGTATCTCTCTCGTTTATTTTTTTCGCTATCTGTCTATCTGTCTGTCTCTCTCTATGTCTCTCACTCATCTATCTCTTCTCTCCTTTCTATATCTCTCTTTTTGTTTCTTTCGTTCATCTCTCTTGTCTCTATCTCTCTTGCTCATCTTTCTTCTCTTGCTCTCTCTCATCTCTCTTTTCTCTCTGTCTCTATTGCTCATCTCTCTTATCTCTATCTCTTTCTCTGTCTATCTCGTTCATCTCTCCTCTTTCTCTGTCTATCTCGTTCATCTCTTCTCTCTCTATCTCTCTCTTTATGTCTTTCTTTCGATCATCTCTTTTCGCTCTCTTTCTCTCTCTTTGTCTATCTCTTACTCATCTCTTGTTTCTCTCTGTCTCTATCTCTTTCTCTTTCTCTTTCCTACTCTGTCTCTCTTTCTCTATCTCTTTTCTCTCTCTCTCTCTTTCGCTCATCTCTCTTCTCTCTCTGCTTTGCTCATCTCTCTTCTCTCGCTCTCTCATCTCCCTCTCATCTCTCTTCTCTCTCTGTCTCTCTCGCTTATCTCTTTTCTCTCTATCCTTCTCTCTGTCTCTCTCGTTCATCTCTCTGTCTCCCTCACTCATATCTCTTCTCTTTCTCTCTCTCTCTCTCTCTCTCTCTACCTCTCTCGTTTATCTCTATGTCTTTCTCGTTCATCTCTCATCTCTCTCTGTCTTTTTTTCTGTCTCTCACTCTCTATCTCTTTCTCTCTCTTTAGGGCTTAAACACGTATCTCTCTCTCTGCCATCGATTCTCTCACGCCTCTGTCTCTCTCATTCCATCACTCTCTCTTTCTCTGAACCCATTTTGTCATCTTCCTCTCTCTCTTCTATTTCTCTCTCTTACTCATCACTCTTCTCTGTCTGTCTGTCTCTCTCTCCTTGTGTCTCTCACTTATCTATGTCTTTTCGACTAAAAATTTTCTCTCTCTGTCTGTTTTGTTCATCTCTCTTCTCTCTATCTATCTTGCTCATCTCTCTTCTCTCGCTCTCTCTCATCTCTTTTCTCTCTCTATCTCTCTCGCTCATCTCACTTCTTTCTATCTCTCTCTCTGTCTCTCTCGTTCATCTTTCTTCTTTCTGTCTCTCTTGCTCATCTCTCTTCTACAGGATAATCTCTCTATATGTCTCTCTTGTTCATCTTTCTTCTCTCTATGTCTCTCTCGCTCACCTCTCTTCTCTCTACCACTACCACCACCACTACCACTACTATCACTTCATATCCACCACCTTCACCACTACTGTCGCTTCCTCTCCTCTACTACAAAAAATTAGTTCTTGATTTTTAGTATAAAAAAAAAAATGGCCCACAAAAAAATATTTTTACTTGACCATAAAAAATTAATTTTATTTTAATGAAAAATATTTTTCATTGAAATATTACCTCTACTTCTACCAAATAAAAAAAAATTCATTAAAAAAAAATAAAACAAATTTTCTCCCATTTTTTCACTGACCCGCCCGCCCAAAATTATTTCCCCCATTTTTTCCGTCTTTCCCCCCCTTTTTTCATTTCCTTTCAGGTTTGCAGAGCCCTGTTTCGAAACAACACGTCTCTCTCTCTCTCTCTCTCTCTCTCTCTCTCTCACAGATGGTGTAGACCTTGGTGCCGACGACGGCTTCAATTTTTACAACCTTCCCTATCTTCGGGAGAATATCAAGGAAGTAGCACCTGAAGAAGAACAACCACAAGAAGAATTATCTAGCTCGGAATCAACGATTTCAAACATCATGCCCTTGAAGAATTTCTTAGAGATTGCTACTGCCTAAAAGCATCAAAGAGGGTAAGGCAGCCTCAGCTTTCCAGGCTGTCTTCGATGTCTCTGATTGGCCCAAACGATCACCGATCGTAGTGGTGAACGATTCTTCTCCCTCCCCTGTCATAGTTACTAATGAGAGCTCTTCTCCCTCAGCCTTGAGAGCACTTCTCCCTCAGCCAATGAGGCGTCGATCAGTGCCTTTCTTGTTCTGTTGAGAACAAAAGGAGAAACTTATGAAGAAGTATGCTCTCTCTCTCTCTCTCTATATATATATATACACACACACACACACTTTCTATACTACTATATGAAGCACACAACTCAGCTAGTGTCACTCATTTTCTGATATACCCAAATTGTTCTAAAGGGAGATATCTTTTGTCCTTTTTGCCATAGGCGAATTGAAACCTCGATACACATTTTTCTGCTTCACGATTTTGTTAGATCAATTTGGCTTGGCTCTCAGCTTGGTCTGTTAACTTACACAATCCAGACATCTTCTTTGTTCTATTGGTTGGGTTTTTGTTTAATGCCTAAACAATTGGATATTCTACTCCAAATTTCTTGCATTTTGTGGACCATTTGGGATGGTAGGAATAAAATTGTATTTGATTTGAAAAAGCTTTGTCCCCTGCAAGTTACGCTTCAAGCGGAAATCCTTTACTCTTCCTTTCACAAGCACACTGCTTGTCTCGCCTTTGCTCATATTCCCTCTGCTCGCCAACTTTCAGTTGAACCTTGCATTCAACCCTCTTTTGCACCATCACCTAAAACCTTTAACTTCTCTAAATTCAATGCAACTTGTGAAGAGTCCAATTTGGCTGTCCTTGACATTCACTGTGAGTTGTTTCCAACAATAATGATCTAGCAGCGGGGATTGGTGTTGTGTTCAACCTTTTTTTAAACAATGCCATTTTTCCTGGTTGTGGAGGTTGAATGATTTTCTTTCCCATGCTGCAAGTTCTGTAGGTTGAGACATTGAATGCTAGTGAGGTCTCTGACATTTATCAATGACGCAGAAGTGCTCAATGATGATGAAAATTTCTCTCTTTTGTATATGTCGTTTGTTGAATAGACTAGTCTATTTGTTGTTTACATTTAAGCAGCTGAATATAGCTGAACCTAACTCAGAATGTACTTGTGGATCCCTAGCACATCATATTTAGCCTGTCAGGAATCTGAACCTAAGTTGAGTAAACTTAAATCTTGAGCTAGGCTATTCATAACTGTGTTTTTTACACCCCAATCTCTCTCTCGGATTGGAAGGACATCTCACTGAATTTGGCCTATTTGGTTTTTGGACAGAGGACAGAGTTATATGAATATTCTAAGGTGCTTGGAAACACTCAGTTTATCTTGCTACCATTTCAACCATATAAGTTTGTATATGCAAATATCTTTGGTGAAGTGGGAAAAATGTGAGTCATTGAAGTATGTATACAAAACCTTTTCTATCATTGAGGGTTCTATTTAGCTTTTGGTCTCTTATCATCACCCCATTTAATTCAGTCTTGTCAAGCACTATTGAAATCTCTGAAAACCGGTCGAGCACCGAAGTGGACACATGGAGACAATTAGTCTCATCACTTGAGGAGAGGATACGAACTCACCAACAGTATATCTCTCTATCTTTGATTTGTATGTTATTAATGTGGGTATCTCTCACGATCCTCGAACATGGACTTCACACTTGCGGTGGATAATCCACAAACTTGGCTCCGGCAAAATTAGTGGGCAAATTGCTCAATCTTTTCGATAGTACAACTCATCGTGTTGTTGGGGGCCTACCTCACTTTGTACCATCAACATCACAGTCTGCCCAAGCTAGTGAACATTATTACCAAACCATGGGGCCTAGAGTATCAACTAGTCAATCAACCATGGCAATGTCATCACTAATACCTTCAAATCAATAGAGCCCATAAGTGAATGCACGGTGATGGCAATAGAATGACGATTGCATAATGAAGTGTTTGAGCGATTTTGGCGAGAACCGAGAGACAGGTTTTTGATTTCTGACCATACTAGAAACCTACCTTTATTACAAATTGGTTGATGTATGAGTGCTCTCAAGATCTTGGTGACATATAAATGGGGTCTTCTCAACTTGATGTAGGATCAGGTAGATCCATTGAAGGAAGCAACCTCATCCAGCGCACAAGGCAAAGCGTCAGCCTCGAGTGGGATATCCCGCTTTGGTCATTTCAGTTTTGGTTCACAGCTCTTGCAAAAGACTGTGGGGTTAGTCTTAAAGCCCCGTCAGGACAAATAGGTAGGTTCTTGAGTTCTTTATGTTTCCGTCATAATCTTTTGTATTGGAAGAAATATTAAACATCTTGGTTTCCATGTTCACTCGTTGTTTATTACGCTTTATTTTTTTTTTTTTTGTTCTTTGAGAGCGTGTAATGAAGTAAATACATTATAAATCCGATAGTTCTTAAATCACCAACCATAGTTACATTGCTTCCAATGGATTAATAGTTTCTTAAATCCGTGTAATGAAGCTGGCCTTTATAGCCTAAAAAGCTAAGGAAGCAGCCCTTTAAGCCCGTAACAAAATGTCATTCAACTTTTACGAGTTGATCTCTATCTACTCAATCTTGGAATCAAGTTCAAGTTCGACCAATTTTTACACAAGAATCAAGCTCAAAAGGGCTCCTAATGGGCTTATATGAATTTTTTCACATGCAACAAAGCTTGATCTACAGCCCTAGCCCCAACCAAGCCAAGAATTGACCGGCTCTCCCTAAGTGAAAATGTTGTCTCTATTGATTGAATTTCTGATGATTTAACAATAGTTGAAGTATTATTACTCAACCACATTGTTACACAGCAACAGTGCACAATGCACAAATCTGCTGCTGATGAAGACATATATAGCATACACAGCTCCTGATCTGTCTGGATGGTCTGCCCCTCTCTATTGATTGCTTGGAATTAGTGTGGGTCTGCCCCTCTCTATTTCACAGTAGGAATTATTCCTTCGTTTCCTTTGGTGGTCTGCATGATCTGTCTGGCTTCAGAAAGATCATCTGATCTGTCTGGATGAAGACATAGCACACAGTAGTGTGGGTCTGCCCCTTTCTATTTCACAGTAGGAATTATTCTTTCTTTTCCTTTGGTGGTTTGCATGATTTGTCTGGCTTCAGAAAGATCCTCTGCTACTCTGTCTGGATGATCTACATGATCTGTCTGGCTTCAGTGTGTGCTCCAGATCTGTCTGGCTTTTTTCTGATCTGTCAATCATCCTGATCTATCTAGATGCTTGTTTTTGGAGTAAACTGGTGGTCTATATACACAAATTAGAAATTTTCACAAGTTTTGTTCGAGAAAATGTCGAATTTTGTGAATTTCTCAAATTGAGAAACTTAATAAATTACAATGTTTCAGAAATTGCAAAAGTGCACACTTTCTGTATAGAAATTTCCAAGTCTTCAGAGCATTTTTAAATATTGTGAAATTTCTAAATTTCTAATGCTACACGTTAGAAAGTCTCCCAAAAATACATTACAATGATCATCATGGTTTGTGGGCCTTATTAAAGATAATATAGTACTGAGAACACCATACATTCTGTTGAATGTCAATTTTAGTGTTTGTATTTATTTTGATGGAATATGATCTTCAGTTGGTGATGTCAAATGGCAACTTTACAGAAGAGAGAATACAAATTAATAGTCAACTATATATGGTGGTGACTATCAACACCAATTTATAGTTTGTATTTATATTGATCATCGATGTATAAAATTTATTAGAGAGTTGCTATAAATTATTTTTTGTTTTGAACATTTTTTTATATCACTGATCAATACATGCATGATAAATATAATATCATATATTAGTATTTGTTTTTTCTAATACTTACCTCTAAATAAAAACGATTAGAAATAAAGCTACCCAATAGTCACAAACTTAAATTTTTTCCAAGTATAAAAAGATCCGTTTTAAAAGTAGACTGCCTACCTCCCCTTTAAGGAGTGAATTGGTTGGGTTAGTGAATCGAACTATATTCTAGGTAGTCAAGTGCCACACCCCTTATTCGATATTCAGTCATGGGCATCTCCCTTTGCCTCTGAACCGATATTGCCATGTAATGAAACATGTTCATCATCCATGCATTCATTATATATCAATGTAGATATATAGATTAAGAAAAGATAGATATTTCTTTTTTCTTCTTTCTTTTCCTTTGGTGGTCTGCATGAATGTTTGTGTAACACTGTGGCAACAGTGTAACACTCGTTTCATCATAACATGACATATTAGGAGCCTTCATAAGCCTTGGCAATACGGGTTTCATCAGAAGGCTTTTGAAAAGCTGTTTTATAAAACAGGAGTTATTGACAATATGGATTGAAATTTAATTCACATGAAAGGTTCATTGAGGGGCATAGGAGTTATTGACAATATGGATCAATTTCAGTTGCCATGTTGGTTTCTCCTGTGTGGCACTATATTGGATCTGGAATGGTGGAGGTTTCAATTTATTCTATAGACATAAGAATACTATTGTTTTATTTACAATTTGATAATGATAGTAAATAATTTGCTAATGTGACCTTTGCTTTTCAACCATTTTTCATTATTTGTCTAATTTTACCTGACTTTATTTCTTTTCTTTTTTTTTTTGGTGCAGATGGATTTTTTTTTTGCTACAGATGGATGACCTCGTGCACAAAGCTAAATTTTACAGGACAAATTGGCACTTTTTGCTTTTTTTGAAGGATTATATATTTTTGCATAGATGTATATGGAAAATATTAAGGTAGACTAGTAGTTATATTGTTGGATACACTACTAGTTATATTTTTGGATGAGTGTGTACAGAAAATATTTGGTAGACTAGTAGTTATATTTTTGGGTTGATGTACATGGATAAAAATTTAAAACATAATAACAAGTACGTGTTATGTTTTAAATTTTTATGCTAGATGAAATATGTAGTTTGGAATTATTTGTGGATGTAAACTTATAATAGTTGCTGACTTTAATTAAACAGTTTCAGAAATGGTTGTTATATGTATTTTGTTGAATGTTGATGATTCAATTTATTTGTTGGTTTGAATGATTTTTGTAAATTACAGATTGTATTGAATAAATTGGATGGATTATTATAAATTACAGGTTTATTTTGTTGGATGTTGGTCGCAGAATGTGATAATTGGCGACCAAACTAATTTTGGTCACAGAATGTCACAATTGGCGACCAAAATTTTTAGTCGCGGAATGTGACAATTGGCGACCAAGCTAATTGTGGTCGCAGAATGTCACAATTGGCGACCAAACTAATTTTGGTCGCAGAATGTCACAATTGGCGACTAAAATTTTTGGTCGCGAAATGTCACAATTGACGACCAAACTAATTTTGGTCGTGGAATGTGACAATTGGCGACTAAGAAATTTGGTCGGCAAAAGGCGACTTTTCGCGACCAAAGTGTTTTAGCGACAAAATGGATTAGTCGCAGTAAATAATTATTTAGCGACCAAAAATTTAGTCGGCAAATGCAACTTTTCCCGACCAACGAAAATTTTGGTCGCGAATTACTTTCCGCGACCCTCAATTGGCGACCAAACTAGCGACCAAAAAAATTGGTCGTGGATAACTGTTGCCGACCAAAAATTGACTTTTAACGACTAATTTTTTTATTGCCAAAAGTGTTAATTCTTGTAGTGTCTATTCCTCGCCAACTGTCTTTTTCACTAAGCGAGCTGTGGGTAGTAACAATATAATTGCCGTTACACCGCACCACACGATCTGCAATTGCAATTGTATGACTGAGTGGTTCTCTGTCTATTTTTGATGTGATTACAACAATACAAATTGCATATGTTACTGTCATTGATTTAATGGTCAACCACATGATCACAGGTAGAATCCACATGAAAATCCTTCTCTTGAATGCCAATCCCCTTATGAGCAACAAGATTGTGCTTAGGGATGCAACAAATCCTATTGTGCTAGCACAAATGAAACATGGGTATGAATCTAAATAATTATAAGCAATTACAGCTTCTCCAGCTCTGTATCTGTCTGAATTGTGCCAAACACCAACTGGAGGGCTCATCCCAGCTTGGAAAGCTATTGTTGCAATGAGTGTCGCCACCAACATTATTGTCTCCTTTTTCTTTGCCAACTACTCAGACTGTCCAACATCCTTGCCACTCATGGCTCCAGCTTTTCGGAGTTTATTTTTAATATCATATGGATTTTTCCCATCCTTTTTAATTTGTGTAATATGTTAGTTAGTTGCAACTTTGGGAAAATCATTTTTTGTTTAATGAAAAAAAAAAAAAAAAACACTTGATTATAGTCGTACCTCAACTTGTTTATTCGTCATAGTTAGATATAATATGTTGTTGCCTCTTCCATCTATAGCATTCACAAACTCCTTATTTTTAATGGTATTCATCAATTCTTTCAGACTTGGTTGCACATCATACATAAATGTAAGATGATCTCGCCTCAGTCCATCACGACTTCAGCTGCTTGGGAATTGGCTTGAACACACACATTCAACACATCGACCTTGCCCTTCATGACAGCAAGATGTAATGCATTTTTACCATCTTTGTCACGAGCAAAGCACATGTTAAGATCTACTGATATCAACGCTTTTACGACCTCAACATGCCCCTTTACTGACGCTAGGTGAAGGGGCAAGCATTGTGAAGAGTCTAGAACGTCAGCAAGATCTGGATTTCGACGCAGAACTCCCCTCACAAAGTCTGCATGCCCACGCAATGCAGCCACATGCAAAGGACTCCAACCAAACCTACCAAAGTCCACTCTATTGGATCTTCTCTCAGTATTTGACGTAATAATGTAGCATCGCCTTTTCTTACTGCTTCATGAATTCTCTCTAGCTCTCTATTACAATGAATATGGATATATGAGCAATGCAAAAGAAAAAGAGCTGTTAACAATGAATATGAAAATGAAATTTTGGTCAAACTATTATGATCCATTCATTTTAAAACAAAAGGTCCATCATGATCATAATTTATAAAAAATCTTGTTAACCACCGCTCAATGGGCGTTTGTTAAAGATAAAAAAAAATAAAAATAAAAATAAAATACATGTTTCACATAAATATATACATCTTTATATAAATCTATACAATTTTTTCATGGATTTCAATACACATTCTAGTAGTATAGTAATTTTCATAAATAAAAATGTATCTACCCTTTCAAATTGCTTACTAGTAACCAAGGTTCCAACTCCTTCCACGTGGTATCTAACTAAAATATAGAAACAGAAATGTTAGAGATGTCAAAAAAAAAAAAAAAAAAAAAAAAAAAAAAAAACACCTACCAAAAATAAGTATCCACTGAAGAAGATCCTTCTCCTTCCTTTTTTTTTTCTTTTTCTTTTTTTTTTTTTTATTTATGAAAAGGAAGATACTCCACAAAATCGATGAAATAGAAGAGATCCAAGTGAATGGAAAGGAAAAAACTAGTGTAAAATTTTAGAAGTCTTTTGGGGTCCCTAGCTTTGTTCTATAGAAATTAACTCAAATATATTATGGAAAATACTAAATCAACCAAACAAAAATTATACAGAATTTGCTCACATGATGTAGAAATGATACACTTAAAATTATAATCATAATAATGGATGTTATGTTTTTAAACTAAGTGACATAATTATCCTATACAATTTATATATAAATATATATATTGGTACAAGGTATGAACAAATACAATAATATTTCTACACAAAGGGGAGGGGGGACTGGGGGAATGGAACCCCAGTGAGACTCGAAACCCCCACACCCACAGTCCTGTAAAGGGACAGCTATCCATTTGTATTTATATAGTTCTATTCATATATTATATCAAAGCACATACTTTTCCCATGTTATCTAACTCCACAAAAGTATAAAAAATGAGTGAAATATATTTATATCAAGTCAACTCTTTGAACATGAGATCTAATTCCACCACCAAAAAAAAAAAAAAAAAGACTTGAAGATAGCAAGTCAACAAAAATATGTGGTTTCACATATTCTTGTGTTTGTGCATTCTATGAACACTACTTTACTACACATTTCTAGTCACAACTCTTCTTCGTGTGCATTGAGCATAAATCTAGACAAAAAATGGAACAGAGGCTCCACAAAGCAAGCAATACAAGGTAGTGTCACATTATTACATAAACTACTTGGAGAAGATCCACTAGATCTTGATAGAGTTACCTTTGGCTGCTTCGGTGGGAGTCCTTTGCATGTGGCTGCATTGTGTGGGCATGAAGAATCCGTGACAGAATAAATCCATATCTTGCTGAAGCTTTGGACGCTTCACAACGCTCGCCCTGCACTTAGCATCGGCAAAGGGGCACATCAAGGTTGTACAAGCGTTGATATCGATAGATTCTGACATGTGCCTAGCTCGTGACAAAGATGGAGAAACCCACTCCATCTTGCAGTCATGAAGGGCAAGGTCGATGTGTTGAAACTGTTAGTTGAAGCCAACCCCCATGCAGCTCAAGTCATGATGGACCAGGGTGAGACCATTGTACATTTTTGTGTGATGTGCGGCCAGTTAGATTCTCCGAAGGAACTGATGAAAACCTTTAAAAAATAAAGAGTTTGTGAATGCTAAAGACGGTAGAGGCAACATCATATTACATCTAGCTGTGGCAAATAATCAAGTTGAGGTATGACTGTAAACAAGTTATTATTATTATTATCATCATTTACATTCAAAACAAAATACCATCTGGCCAAAGTTGCAACTGTTTAATATATTCTGAATAGTAATTAAAGCCTTTTTTTCTTTTTTTTTTTAATCATCTTTCATTTAGCGGCAACATGACTGCACAAGTGAAGGATAAAGTCTTAAGGTATTTGGTCTCATAGGCTTATGCTATTGTGATTGACCAGCACAAAACCCATACATCATCTGAAAAAATGAGGCATTGCAGTCCACAGAAAAATGGTGGAAAGAGGTTATATATATATATATATATAGATCTTATAAACATGTGCCCTACATGTTAGCCGGCTTGAAAAAAAAAATTGTGCATTCTTTATTGTATGGACTTTCATGCAGAATTTACAAATTTTTAAACTTCTTAACGTATGTTCTAAAGACACGTTAACAAAATTTATATATATATATATTAAAAAAAAAAAAATACAACTCCCAATTAGTACATATTAATGTGTATTTAGGAGCGGAAAGATTAAATACACACCTAACCTTTGGCACAATGCACAAAGTAGTGGCTCCAAGACTTGAACCTTAACCTCTAGGTTATTAGGCCAAGTCTTAATGTGGAAAACTCATTTCTTCTTATTAATCTAATGTCACATATAAGCTGTATTTACAAAAGGTAAAATAACAGTTGTGATAAGCAGATAACTAACTCCTAACAGTGTAACTAACTCTTAACAGTGTAACTAACTCCTAACAACTTAGCTAACCAATTCCTAACTGACTACATATGATGCATATGCAGCTGAAGCTGAAGCTTTGTTCTTGACAATTGAAGCTGAAGCTCTGTGCTTGATAGCTGAAGAAGCCAAATCTGAAGCTACTGAAGCTGTGGCTAATACATCTGAACTAGTATCTTTATCACCCTCGTGCAAGCTAATAGGAGAGGGAAAGACTAGAAGCTTGGCTTTAAGATAGTTAAATCTTGAAACTGAGAGAGGCTTTGTAAAGACATCAACAATTTGATCAAGAGAAGGAACATATCTGAGAAGTAGTTGTTTAGTAGCAACCTTTTCACGAATGAAGTGGCAGTCCACTTCAATATGTTCAGAACGGGTGTGAAACACTGGGTTGGAAGCTAAAGCAATAGTAGACAGGTCGTCACACCAAAGAATAGGAGGAATGTGAGAGTGAAGGTGAAGTTCACGGAGCAACATTGTTAACCAAGTAAGCTCAGCAGTGGTGTGTGCGAGAGAGCGATATTCAGCTTCGGTAGAGGATCTGGAGACGGTTGGTTGCTTTTTAGCAGACCAAGAAATAAGGTTAGACCCAAGATACACACAGTAGCCAAAAGAACTGCGACGATCTAGAACATCACCAGCCCAGTTCGAGTCGGAGAAGGCCTGAAGTTCAAAAGAACTAGGACTGAAAGTGAGTCCATGGGCTAAAGTCCCTTTAACATAGAGTAATAGTCTCTTGACAGCAGCAAAATGAGCAATAGTGGGAGCATGCATGTGTTGACAAGCTTGGTTAACAGAGAAAGACAAGTCAGGCCTGGTGATAGTAAGATACTGGAGTGCACCAACAATATTGCGATAAAGCTCAGGTTGATCAAATGGAAGAGCAGAGTCTGGAGCAAGAGAAGGCTTAACTGATATAGGGGAATTGCAAGGCTTACAAG
Organism: Camellia lanceoleosa; assembly: GCA_025200525.1. Classification (NCBI taxonomy): domain Eukaryota; kingdom Viridiplantae; phylum Streptophyta; class Magnoliopsida; order Ericales; family Theaceae; genus Camellia; species Camellia lanceoleosa. Next base: position 128,559,222 of record CM045769.1, on the reverse strand, counting down.
TGGTCATACCAGCTTTAATGAGGATATCAGCAGCATACTTGTGTTGAGATAAAAAATAGGAATCACCATAAGCTTGGATAGATATACCCAAGAAATAGGAAATATTCCTGAGCTCCTTCATGGCAAAGGCAGTATACATTTGAGCAAGAAGAGATTGAATATGAGAAGAGCTATTACCAGTAACCAAGATGTCATTAACATATACAAGAAGAAGAGTAATAGTGGAAGAAGTCCTTTGAATGAATAAGGAATTGTCACATTGACTATTAAGAAAACCTTGAGACAATAAAAAACTGGAGAAGGTAGAATACCAAGCGCGAGGAGCCTGCTTCAAACCATAGAGAGCCTTCTTTAAGAGACAAACATGATTGGGATGAGAAGGACTAGTTAAGCCTGGAGGCTGTGTCATGTAGACTTCTTCTTCCAGTGTACCATGTAGAAAAGCATTACTAATGTCCAGCTGCTTGAGAGGCTAATGATAATGCAGAGCCACACACAATAAGACACGAATAGTAGGTTGTTTGGCAACGGGGCTAAAGGTTTCAGTATAGTCAATGCCTTCGCGTTGGAGAAACCCTTTTGCAACCAAACGAGCTTTATAACGAGCAATAAAACCATTAGAGTTGCGCTTAATGCGAAACACCCATTTGCATCAAATAGCAGATTTAGAAGAAGGCAAAGGAACCAAAGACCAAGTACCTTGAGCAAGAAGAGCATTATATTCTTCTAACATGGCAGTGTGCCAAACAGAGGAGGTGAGAGCTTGCTGATAAGTTGTTGGCTCAGTGGTAGGAAAATCATGAGAGGAAGCCATGAAGACTTGAGGATGAGCTTTAGAGCGAGTAATCATAGAATGACAATTAGTAGAAGGAGGAGGTAGAGGTAAATCAATAAAAATAGACGAAATAGGAGTAGGAGTAGGAGTAGGAGTAGGAGGAGAAGGAATAGAATCTGATGGCAGAGAAGAAGTAGTAGGCTGAGGCAGCTCTGACTGAACAGAGTGAGGTAATGCTGGCTGTGAAATCACAGTAGACTGTAGAGGGACAGTGGGCTACAGTGGCACAGGAGATGATGAAGAAGGTAAAGAGGAAGAAGATATTGTAGTGATGAAGAAATATGCAGAGAATTGACAGAGAAAGAGTGATGATCCATAGTTGGAGAAGGAGAAGAAGACCAGAAAAAAAGATTAAAGATTAGACAATGTTTGAGAAGTAGGAGGAGAAATAGTGGCAAAAGGAAAAATATTCTCATGAAATATGACATGTTGAGACAGATAAACTCTACCAAAGTAAGGATCGAGACACCTATATCCTTTGTAAGAAGAATGATAACCAAGGAAGACACACAAAGTAGATTTAGATTGAAGTTTATGAGAAGTGTGGGGCTTAAGCCATGGAAAACATTGACAGCCAAATATACACATTAAAGAGTAATCAGGTGCTTTGTGAAACAATAATTCATAAGGAGAAGAATAAAGAGCCTTAGACTTAGGCATTCTGTTAATCAGATAAGTGGCTGCAGAGATATCATCAAACCAATACTTAATAGGAATGGAAGAGTGATGAAGCAGTGCAATAGCAGTCTCAGTAATGTGTCTGTGTTTTCTCTTAGAGACTCCATTCTGAGGAGGTGTATAGGGACAAGAAATTTGATGGAGAATACCATGAGAGTTGAAAAATTGAGTCATGGATGAATTGACAAATTCAGTACCTCCATCAGTGCGAAAAATTTGCAAGTGAGTGGAAAATTGGATGTTAACATAAGCTGTGAATTCTACAAATTTATCAAACACTTCACTTTTGTAACACAATGGATAAAGCCAAGTAAATTTGCTATAGTCATCAACAAAGAGTACATAGTATTTATAACCAGAAAGAGAAGGGGAAAAGGGTCCCATACATCACTATGAATGAGAGAAAAAGGTTTTTGAACAGTAGAGTTAGACAATTTGAAAGGTAATCTATGGCTTTTTGCTACACAGCAGTGAACACAAGTGAAATCATCATCCTTGACTTTATTACAAGTGGAAGAAAGAAAATGTTTGAGTTTATTGAACTTGGGAGAAGATGGATGTCCCAATCTCTTGTGCCAAACAGTGGCAGACAATTTATTGGTAGTTGAACTGCAGAATGCATTATGATAATGAAATTATGAAGGTGGAATAGCTGCAGCAGACAAAGGCTTGGATGCATGAAAGTGATATAAACCATGTGAATTAAGTCCCTTGTGTAGGATGTCCTTCGTGTGCTTGTCCTGAACAATGAAGGAAGAATTATCAAAAGTAACTGTACAATTATTATCTTTAGTAAGTTTGTGCACAGACACAAGATTAGAAGCAATAGGAGTGTGCAAGACTTTATTGAGTTTAAAAGTATGATGTGGGGTAGGCAAAATACCCTTGCCAGTATGAAGAATAGGAATAGAATGACTATTACCAACAGTGATGTGATCAGGTCCTTGGTACGGTTGATGAAGACTCAACTGAGATAAATCATGAGTCATATGGTCAGATGCAGCAGAATCAAGATACCAAGGGGAGGAATCATACTGAGATAGAGAGGAAGCAGAAGCCACAAAAGCTCTGGTTTTTGTAAAATTAGATGGTGATTGTGATGAAGGCTGATAGGTAGAATAAGTAGAAGATGAGTTGAATGAAGATGGCCTTCACTGATTTTGAAATTGCTGTAACTGATTTGGAAAATGCTGTGGCTGATGCTGATTTTGAACAGAATAATTGTCATCCAATCGATGCCAACATTCCAGAGCTGAGTGATTAGTTTTTCCACAGATTTGACAAATTAAATTGTGATTATGACTGCTGAACAATTGTCTTCCTCTTCCTCTGCCTCTGGAAGAAAAATGACCTCGGTTGTAGCCATAGCCATGTCGAGAACCACCTCTATGACCTTTGGAATAAGATCGGCCTCGAGAAGAAAAATCATGAGAAGAACCACGAGAAGCAGCATACGCAAGTGAAGGTTCATGAGCATTAATTTTCTTGATCTTGGAATGAATATGAATAGATTCTGAGCATAGAAGGGATGAAAGTTCTTCTATAGAGATGGCTTCTGACCTGGCTCGGATTGTGGTTTTGAAAGCATCAAATTCTTCAGGTAAGCCATTTAGTGTAAAAAGAACTAAATCTTCTGTATCTACAGGAGAAGAGGCAAGTGCAAGTTGATCAGCTAAGTCTTTAATTTGATTAAGATATTCTTCAATTGTCTGTGAAGTCTTCGTAATGGTATTCAAGTGATTTTTCAGTTGATGAATATAACTGCGAGACAATGTAGTAAATCGTTTTGATAGAACTTGCCAAACCTTTGCACTATGTTGAAGATGCAAAATAGAAGAGAAAATCATAGGTGTGAGTGTAGCTGTAAGACAACTCAATAGATGTGCATCAATTTGTTTCCACTGCAGAAATTCTGGATTAACTGTTGTGGTTCCATCTGCCTTTGTAATTGTTAATGGTGGAGAAGGATGAGAACCATCAACAAACCCTAGCAAATCTGTAGCACGCAAAATATTGAGAAATTGACTTCTCCAAATGATAAAATTTGAAGAATCTAGCTTTACAGTTATAAAGGAATTGAGATTTGAAATAAGGAGACTAAGATTTGAGATAGCCATTGAAGATGATTGAAGCATTGGAAGAACTTTGAAGAATGATTGAAGAGAAACTGAAATCAAGAACCCAAGAATGCTCGTGAGAGCTTTGTAGCTCTGATACCAAGTGGAAAACTCATTTCTTCTTATTAATCTAATATTACATACAACTTACAAGCTGTATTTATAGAAGGTAAAATAACAGTTGTGATAAACAGATAACTAACTCCTAACAGTGTAACTAACTCTTTACAGTGTAACTAACTCCTAACAACTTAGCTAACCAATTCCTAACTGACTACATGATGCATATGCAGCTGAAGCTGAAGCTCTGTTCTTGACAGCTGAAGAAGCCAAATCTGAAGCTGCTAAAGCTGTGGCTAATACATCTGAACTAGTATCTTTATCACTTAACCATTGAACCAATGGTCATATAGATATATATATATTGTTGAAATTGGTACAGTTTGTCCATCATGCCAAAATGGCCTCTTGAGGATATATCATACAATCACTTTCCTCACCTGCGAGTCAATTAAGTAAGTTCATTAGTTTATTTTACTTTATAGGTCTTGAGTTACTTGCTTAGTGCCAATGAAAACATAGATACAAACATAACTAATGCTAGCGGACACACGACGTTGGACATTCTGAGACAAATTAGAAAGGATATGAAAAATTTAGATAATATCGAAGATCAACTCCGAAACGTTGGAGCTATAAGAGGCAAGGATCTCGTAGAGTTAATGGCTGGCAAAGAAAAAGCAACCATTAATGGTAGTGGCATTGCTCATTGCAATAATAGCTTTTCAAGCTGGGGTGAGCCTTCCAAGCGGTGTTTGGAAAGACAATTCAAACGGACAAAGAGCTGGAGAAGCTATAATGGCTTGTAATTATCTAGATTCGTTCCCATATTTCCTCTGTGTTAGCAAGATAGGATTTGTTACATCTCTAAGCACAGTCTTGTTACTCATAAGTGGATTGCCTTACAAGAGAAAGGCTTTTGTGTGGATTCTAGTTGCGGTCATGTGGTTGACCATTACATCAATGGCAATAGCTTATGCAATTTCTATTGTTGTGATCACACCAAAAATTTACAAGAAATCACTCAGCCATACTATTGTAGTTGCAGTCATCGTGTGGTGCAGTCTAATGGTAGTTCTTCTCTTACGGCACACAGCTCGCTTAATGGGACAAGTGATTAAGGAGGAATAGAGTAGACATCTAGTAGCCAAGAGGATTAAGAAACTCAAATCACTCAAACCACCAATTGAGAATCTTCAAAAATGTCAACTGCATGAACTTGTAATCCAATAAGAATTTCTAGTCCCACTATGAAGGCTTTATATTCAGCCTGGTTATTGGAACAAGTAGCTTTATCCACTCTGAAATCATGTGTGGTTTCTATCCCTTGCAGTGATTTAATCACAATACCAATTCCAATTAAGCCATTGGCTTTCCACCCATCGAACCACATCTGCCATGGCTCAACACTGGCCATACCAAGTTCCATTATCTCTTGGCTCTCTGTTTGAGATGGATAGTCTGCCAGAAAATTGGCTAAAACTTGCCCTTTTACTGCCTTTTGAGGGACATATTCTAGATGGAACTCTGATAAGGATAATATCCACTTGCCAATTCTTCCCCTCAACATAGGTCTAGATAACATATACTTAACCAAATCTGTGGTTGCAATTACCAAGACAATTGTAGGTAAAAAATAGTATCTTAATTTCATTGCAGCAAAATACAAAGCAAGACACAGTTTTTCAACAGCTGAATATTTACATTCACAAGAATTTAAAAACCTACTAAGGTAATAAACAGCTTCCTCCTTGCCTTCTTCATTATCTTGAGCCAAGAAAGCTCCCAATGAATCTTCTGCTGCAGCTATATACAACTTCAAGGGCTTATCACCTTTTGGTGGCATCAGCACTGGAGGGTTGGCCAAGTAGGCTTTGATACCTTCGAAAGCAATTTGATGCTCTGCTGTCCACACAAATTCCTCTTCATCTTTCAGCCTTAACAAGGAAAAAAATACTTTAGTTTCCCCTGCAGTGTTAGAAATGAACATTCGAAGAAAGTTAACCTGTCCAAGGAACCTTTGTAATTCTTTCTTACTTGATGGAGGCCTGGCTTCAATGATGGCTTTGGCTTCATTCTGGTCAATCTGTATTCCTTTCTTGTGTACCACATAGCCTAAGAAGTTTCCAGATGATACACCAAAAGCATATTTAAGAGGATTGAGCTTCAATTTGAACTTTCTCATTCTTTCAAAGGTTGTTTCTAAATGAAACAGATGTTCCTCCATGGATTGAGATTTAACTATAATGTCATCAATATAACACTCTAAATACCCTCCAATGAGGTCATGAAAGATGGTGTTCATAACCCTTTGATATGTAGCCCCAGCATTCTTCAGGCCAAATGGCATTTTAAGCCATTCGAAAGTGCCAATATTTCTAGGACATCTGAATGCTGTCTTGTGGACATCCTTCTCTGCAATGTAGATCTGATTATAACCAGAATGCCCATCCATCATTGATAAAACTTGATGCCCTGCTGAACTGTCTACCAACAGATCCACTATAGGCATAGGGTACTCATCTTTTGGAGTTGCTAGATTTAAGTTTCAGAAATCAATGCATACCTTCATTTAACCATTCTTTTTGACTACAGGCACAATATTAGATAGCCATTCAACATACCTGGCTGTCCTAATAAAGCCTGCCTTGAGTAGTCTAAGAATCTCTTCCTTGACTTTCTGAATTACTTCTGGACTCATTCTTCTTGGTTTCTACTTGTATGGCTTGAAATTAGGCTTCATAGGGAGCCTATGTTTCACTAATGACCTCTCCAATCCTGGTAGTTCATTATAAGACCATGCAAAGCAATCTTTATATTTCTTTAGAACAACCAATAATCGGTCCCTCGCCTGCATCATTCAAACAAGCACTTATATAGGTGGGCTGTTGCATAGAACATTCCCCTAAATTTACTTCTTCTAAGGGGTCTTGTGTTTGAGAACTTATTGAAGCTTCTTCCTTGGTTTCTTCTACTTTCGAAGCAACCTTCTCGCTTTGTTCTACTCCCAGGTTCTTTAGTTCAACATCTTTGCCCTCCTCCTCATAGACAAAATCTGTCCATAAGGCATCATCTTCCTGTATTTCCTGGACTTTTATTTTAATGTCCAATGCACAGTTGTAACAAGCCCGCGGGGGACTTCGCTACAGCTCGGACTCGATTTTGTTGTCACGGTTCTTAATCTTGAACCAAAGAGTCCAAATCCGGCAAATCGTTTTGAGAAAACAGATTTTTTTGAAAGAAGTGCCAAACATGGATTGCTTTGCCAGATACAGAGTCGCCACCTAAATATTTTATTTTTGGGAAATTTAGAAAACCCTGACTCGTTTGCCTAAGGCCACGTGTCCGTCATCACCAAAGTTGCCTCTCAGGGAACTTATGTGACGATTGGGAAGGTCACTTCGTGAGCACTCGCCGCCGATCAAAGATCGCCTCTACTAACCATGATATCTATTTTTGAAAACATTGTGTGTTCTTATTCGGTTATTAGCTTAGGTTACTATGTGATGACAAAGATACAAGTATAGACTGAGTCGTCTGAATTGGAACAAAACACTTCATGTTTGTTTGTGAAAATGGTTTGCTACTCGCAAGTAGGCTTAAAATGCGAATTTTGCCACCCTCGGGTGGGCTTAGAAAATATGATTTTGCCACTCTCTAGTGGGCTTAAAACAAACATTTGATGAATTACTCCAATCCAAATAACCCAACCATCACCCACAGGCATTCAAGGCAGTTATATCACATAAGCAGTTAGCCTCATGGTAAGCATGCTATTCATGGCAGTCACTCACACGCATGCAAGGATGCTAAAGCATAAAACTCACCGAGTACTCCAAGCCAAAACAGAAACCGATTAGAAATCCATGCATGATCCTAAGCATACAGAAATGCCTAATGCAACACATGCAAAAATGCAACTATAGCAGGCTCGGCTATTCTAAACATGGCATATGGAATGCTACAGCTAACATGTATTCAACTTGGAATTGAAATACAAATGCAGTTAGTATGATGCGCCGAGCCCGGTGCATGCAAAAAAGATGAATGAATGCAAACATGCTATCATACTGTATGCTAATTGAAACATGCCCTAATCTAACCATCATGAGCAGGTAAATAAAAGGGAAGAAAGACGTGGGGTTGGAAGACATACATCACACTCACGCACACTTATTACAATTATGCTCTCACGCAGAGGGTCCAAATAAATAGTACAGTCCAAATAATACAGTCCAAAATATGTACAAATTCCTAATTAATTTACAAATTAACTAAGAAAAAAGAATAAACTGGCATGCAAGCTAGGGACTGTCTTGACTCTTCTTCAGATGATGAATGATGCATGTCCGGGTTGCCTTCGCGCAGAAATCCATTGTGATGCCCCAATTAGCCTCTGTTTTGCAATAGTTTTTTGGAAAGCGTGCCAAGCCTCGGAAGACTGCTGATTCTTGATTTGTGGCAACAGAGAGCAGGAAATGGGACATGGCAATGTATTTTCACAAATGTATGCATGCCTCGATCCTCGTGCCACCGATCACGCATTTCGATGCATGATGGCCGAGGAATCGAATTGCACTACTCAATATAGAATGAATGCACATGAAAACACAATAAGACCTAACTCCATCATGGATAATCCGGAGTGTCGGTGACCGGGGAATTGAGATACGTTCCGTCACTCGGAGTACGAAACGCACCTCGTTTCCCGTGCCCGGGCTAACTCCTATCCCGAACACAATGCAATATGCATGACATGCATGAAATGCAACTAAGATACATCCTAACATGCAACATGCTATGAAATGGCATACATGATGCACGAGGTAACATGGCATACACAATGCACTAACATACAACCTAGCATACACAATGCTATGGAATGAAATGGCATACACAATGCAATATGGACTTACACTAACATAAGTGGACCTCAGCCACACTCACATAAGAGGCCATTAGATGAAAATGAGAGACTCGAGATGCGTGCACGCGTGCACGCAAACTGAGGACCGACCCTAGGGCACGAATGCCACTCTGACATGACATGGCAAAGCATGGAATATGGAATACTATCATACAAATTTTAGAGGCAATAAGTGATGCAAAACAGCCCCGAAAGATGACAAAATGATACCCGATGCATCCCGAAACATGAAATTAGGCATACGAAATAACCTATGACTATGCAATGCATGCATTATTCGAACATGGAGTGTGAAGACAGAATCAAGAAAGCCCAAAAATAAGCATATTTACAGTTCTAAGTGAGGCCAAACAGCGAACGCAAATGGGGCTAAACTAGCATGCAAAAACAACCCTGAAAGCAAGATAATGAAGCAAATGGCAGCTTCTGTCCCTAAACAGAGAAGGGCCCTTCTACAATGTTGAAGAGGGGTCCAAAATATGATGTTTTACAGTTTATGACAAACCACAAAAACAAACACAAGTATGGCAAAATTCTCATGCAAGAAAGGGGCCAAGTGGAGACAAAGAGGCAACTGATGCATGCTGGTCCCAAACAGGTGAGGGCCCTTCAACAATGTTTAAGAGGGGCCCAAAATATGACCTTTTACAGTTCAGTACCAGACCCAAAACAGTATACAAGTATGCTCAAAATACCATGCAAAAATGAGGCCAAAAAGAGAGCTACAACACAAAGTATACAAAAGATGCCTCAAACAGCAATAGACCCTTAATGAAACATGGAGAGGGGGGTCAAAATAGGATCATTTTCAGTTCGGACCAAAGTCCAAAAACAGAAGCACAATAGGCTAATAAATCATGCAAAAATGGGACCAAAAGATGGATATCAAAGCAAGTGACACATGGGGGATTCAAACAGTGATGAGCCCTTCTACAATGTTGAAGAAATGATCAAAATAAGCTTATTTACAGTTTACAACATGCTTCAAAACAGATTATACACAGGCCTAAAATGCTACACAAGATATAGGCATACAAGAGGGATAATGATGCAAATGCAAAATGGAGGCCTCAAACAGTGAGAGACCCTTAATGAAAGATGAAATAGAGCTCAAATAAATGCTACTTTCAGTTATGGCCGGAGCTCAAATATACAAGCAAGAAGGGCTAAGAAAACTTGCAAAAATGAGCTAGAAAAGAGGGAAATGTTGCTCACCCTTGTAGACCAAGTCTTTGGCTGCCTTTGGACCAAGAAATGCTGTCTCCTAACCTCTGAGAAGACCCTCCTAGCTGCTAGAATGGAGTGGTGGTGTGGTGCTAGGTGGTGGTAAAGAAAAGGGTGTAGAACTTAGAAGGTTTTGAGGCTTGGAAGTGTAAAGAGAGAGAGATACAATGCAAGGGGCTTAAAGGTGTTTTTTCCAACCCTTAAACCAGAGCTGGAGGCTGGTTTATATAGGCAAGAGAGGAGGAGAAAGAGGGGGAAAAAAGGGAGGGAAATGACTTCAAGTTTCCCCCCCCAAAAAAAAATGGCCCCCCGGATACCAAATCTGGGGGGAAAAGTGATGTAAATTTGAAGTGAACAGGATGCAAGGAATCTGGCCGGCCAGCTGTTGAGGTTGCAGGTGGCTGGCTAGCTCTCCCCATGGCCGGCCGGCCAAGGGTCAAAAGGGCCAAGTCAAATTAGTGGCCGGCAACCACAGATTGGTGGCCTCCCATGTGTTCTCAACACAACCCTGTGGTCAAAAATTGGCAACTGTGAACCAGGAGAGAGAACAACCCACTTTTCAAAAGGGTACAAAAGGTTCAAATGGAATTACTGGCCGGCCACCAAATATTGGTGGCCTTCCAGATGTGTACATCAGAAATATGGGGTTTAGGGTGCAAGAAAATGGCCCAAGGGTGGTCAACATTGGCTTCCGAGTGAGAGAAAACGGGCGACGGAGGGCGATGAAGGAATATAACCGTTGTCAAAACAATTACTGGCCTCCCACCCTTCTACGACCTTCCTGGTGATGAAATAGAGGTCCCTGCCAAAAATGAACGCAAACCGATGCAAAATGAAGGTTCGGGGGCCGAAACGCGCAGCCTGGGGCCTCGAAAACCAATTGTTAGGCACCGGGAGTGGTGTTCGACCACGAAGTTGGTCTCTCGGACTGCAGTGTCCCTCAAAATGGAGTAAATAAGATGCATGCCAAAAATCGGAGCAAACGGAGGTGGTTAGGCGGTCCCGAACTGAGACACTCGGCCTAACGGCTCCGAAAACCGAGAACCGGGCTTCGAAATTGCCAAAATGGCCTACGACCATGAAATGTAGCCCGCGGCCACCGAGAAATGATTTACGAGACCTCTCCTTCCCTTTGGGAAGAGAAACAGAGAAAATCGAGCCTGGTTCACAAACCGAGGTAAGGCACAGAAAAGCCTGGAAGTCCGAAGGCAAGGCTCACGGCCGAGACTCTGAAACCTCTAGACGAGCACGATATGCAACATCACCAAGCGCTCAATTGGTGACGTCTGAGTCTTAAGGTCGGTCAAAAATGGGGTATCTACAGTTGCCCCTCTTTGACAGAACTCGAAAGTCATAAGTGACGGGAGTGAATGTCAAAGCCCAGAGACGACCCATTTTTGACAAGACCGAAGACTTAGACAAACAAGCAAGATAAACAAAGGTGTGCCCGCAGGCGTGGGGCAAAATGCAAAATGACATGCACAAAGCCGGATGTAACTTGACGATCATGCAAGTGCAGCAAGCTGTAATGAAGCAAATATTCGCAAACAGATGCAACAGTTTTAAGCAAGAATGCAAAGCAACAACTACATTTCATATAGTTAGGAATGCGGAGAATCATTGAATTCTCGTCATGTCTCACACGGAGAAGATACGATACCTGTGTGATTCGTCTGGTCACACCAGCTTCAAATGAACCATACATACAATATCGTGCCTGCAAAAGAGAGAAACTCAACAAGCACAACATGCTAACAACATATGTTTAATGTGGTATCGAAAATTTGACAGGCACGGTGTCGGTGGGGTGAGTGCATCGCAGTGCGAGGAAAGAGTGTGCATGACAACGCAAGCTTAAACACAGAGGCATGGTAATATCAAAGAGACGTGCATATCAATGCAAGTATGTTCATGAGAATGCAAGTTAGATGCACAATAATGCAGAACAATCGCAAATCGGGACGCGTGTCTGTCACAAAACGGCGAGCAAGGAAATGTGCGTTTCAGCGAGGGTGACTCGATCGCGGCCTCCAGTTCACCTCCCGGAGGGGTTACAACATGTTCGAAAAGGATACACTTTGATTTTGATGAGTAATGATGAGACACATGTCAGAAGTTGAAGCTAAAGTTCCAGCAGAGCGATTTCGCGACAGAAAGTGCACTTCTCTTGTATTTTTTCAGGTCCCGGGAACTCCAATATTTCCCAAAATTTGCAGAGAGCTTGGGACCAACCTAGGGATCACCACCGGCCAGTTTTCTTCCCCATTGGAGGCCACCGGCCAGTTTTCAAAAAGGGAATGGCCGGCTAGCCTGAAAAGGTGGCCGGCCGGCCATATGCCCAATTCCACGGGCATTTTGGTCTTTTCACCTTCTTTTCTTTAAATTCACTCACCCAAACACTTTGAGCTCATAACATCAGTTCCGAAATCTTCTCCTCTAGCTTCCCAAACCATTTTCTCTCTCAGATCTGTGCTCCATACACGTTTTCCAACGCCCCACGCAAGTAGTTTTCGTGAAAACATTCAGTTTTAAGTACTTTGAACCGATTAATTTTTGATTTCGGTACTTCTTTTCTCATTTTCGCCACTTGAGGTGAGTTTATCTCAACATTTGGAAGATTTTCTCGGGAGTTGACTTTTGTTGACTTTTCATTTCCCGGGAGTTGACTTTTGTTGACTTTTTCCAATTTTTGCTCATTTTTGCACATTTTGCAGATTTTCTGAAATGGTCGGTCATTTTCCTCACGGTGGAGGTCCTACGGATGCCGAAGGTGATCCCGATATTATGGCTCTGCCTCCGAGGGTTCGACCCTTCATACCCGAGAGGTATGACCCACCAGCACACATTCTTCCGCGAGCTGTTTTCCATCACTTCACTGACTTTGATGAGCGAGCTCAGATCTCCTTCATGGAGTCGAGTATCACCTCTCTCATGAGGCACGAGAGGTATTTACTTCATTTTTATCTTTTCTACGACGTATTCTGCATTTTTCGTGCATTCTGTTTACATTCTGAACACACGGTTCAATTATCTGAATTTCTGAACATTTAGCCCATAAATTGATTGTGAACACACGACACACATTAGTTAAGAATTGAACACACGGCCCAAGTACTGATCTTCTGAACACATAGTTCGAATTGAAGGTGAACACACGGCACACACTGATTGAGAGTTGAACACGCAGCCCAAACACTGATTTTCTAAACACACAGTTCGAATTGAAGGTGAACACACGGCACACACTGATTGAGAATTGAACACGCAGCCCAAACACTAATTTTCTGAACACACAGCCCAGATTGAAGGTGAACACGCAGCACATACTGATTGAAAGTTGAACACACAGCCTAAGCTAATTTTCTAAACACACAGCCCAATTCGAAGGTGAACACACGGCACACACTGATTGAAAGTTGAACACGCAGCCCAAGCTAATTTTCTAAACACACAGCCCAAATCGAAGGTGAACACACGGCACACACTGATTGAAAGTTGAACACGCAGCCCAAGCTAATTTTCTGAACACACAGCCCATAAATTGATGGTGAACACACGGCACACACTGATTGAAAGTTGAACACGCAGCCCAAGCTAATTTTCTGAATACACTGCCCAAATTGAAGGTGAACACACAGCACACACTGATTGAAAGTTAAACATGCAGCCCAAGCACTAATTTTCTGAACACACAGTTCGAATTGAAGGTGAACACGCAGCACACACTGATTGAAAGTTGAACATGCAGCCCAAACACTAATTTTCTGAACACACAGTTCAAATTGAAGGTGAACACACGGCACACACTGATTGAGAGTTGAACACGCAGCCCAAACACTGATTTTCTGAACACACAGTTCGAATTGAAGGCGAACACACGGCACACATTGATTGAGAGTTGAACCCGCACCCCAAACTGATGTCTAACACGCAGCTTACACTTTGAAATCTGAACACGCAGCTCATTCACTTTATTTTGCACGCAGACCGTTCATTTCATTTGCACACGGTTCATTCATTTTATTTGCACACAACTCATTTATTTTATGCTGAAGTATGTATTCATTCTGAATGCAGGTGACTTCTCGTACGGTGCGGGGATATGGCTCCATCGTAGCTAGAGATTGGTACGCCGAGCTCCCGGAGGTTGTCCGGGATTTGGTTGATTTGGCAGGGTTTGGGCCTTTCTGTACTGGGCTTTCTCGCTGTCCCGCCAGGAGGACACTGATGGCAACTGTAGTGGAGAGATGGTGGGACACCACCAACTCCTTTCATTTTTCCGCCACGGGGGACTTGACTATGACCCCGCTTGACTTCGCTGTGTTGACTGGCCTCGACGTGGGAGGTTGGCCCATCCCTTATGATGAGGACATGGGCCAGTGGGAGGCCGCTTGGGTATATTTGCTGGGGGCTCACCTGCCTGTTGATAGAGCTTCGGGCAGAGTCACTTGGTTTTCTTCCCATTTCCGGAGGGTGGAGATGGAGCCCAGGACTCCTGAGGAGGCAGCGCAGTATGCCCGTGGTTTTCTGATGTTCCTCTTCGGAACCATTCTGTTTGCCGATAGGGGGAACACTGTTGGGTTGTATCTGTTGAGCGACTTGGTGGATCTATCACAAGTCAGACGGTATGACTGGGGTGGCGCCGGCCTGGCTACCTTTTACTGCTACATGAGCGCGACCTCTCGAGGACGGGGGGATTTACTTGGTGGTTAGTGGAGAGCCTGGGAGGTACTTTCTGCTCTCTTGATTTACATTTCTGCTCTTCATTACTTGTACACTGCACACACGGCGTACTTTACACACTGTATTTTGCCCTTAGTACTTTGCATTTACATTCTGCGCTGTTTTCCACAGTTATGGGTCTATGTGTACTTTTCGACATTAGCCCCAGAGATGGTGGTGGAGGGGCCCTTCGTGACCCCATACTCACTTGTATTTGAGGGCCAGCACCGGCCAAGACCTCGGGAGTCTCTCATTTATCTACGGCAGTATTTCGACATGGTGCGGTCAACGGAGGTATTTCAGAACTCTCAGTTCTTTGTGTTTTCATCTTTTGATTTGTCTTGTACCTTCATGATTTCTAATTAATTGATTATCCACAGATTACATGGGAGCCCTGGGCACCCTTTGGTTAGAGTCTCCGATACCAGTTTGCTAGAGGGCGGGGTGCCTCCCAGTACAGGATTCTATTCGAGGGGCCAGTTGGTAGAGCCTGGTTTCTGGGGGAGCACTTCTTGCGCCAGGTATGGGGCTATATTTCTCAGGATCCTCCCTCAGCACCCCTAGTCGAGATGCAGATTGCTGATAGGCTCTCTTCTCGGGATGTTGTTAATGCTATGCTGGGTACTGATGCTTTGCTTTACCTTGAGGAAGGGGATTATGCTACTTACCATCACATATACCTGATGCCTCCATTGACGGGAGTCCGTACTCCGGCGATGAGGTCTGCCGGTATGCCATCTTCGAGCCAGCCTACAGTCAGCAGACGCTCCTTCCACCAAATAGGTCGGTACATCCAGAGGCGGGTGCAGATTTATTCCCCCGATTCCCCCGACTTATCATCATCCTGGATGGCTGGATATGCCGACTGAGCTGATGGGGTGGCAATATGGGACTACCTCTCCGATTTCGATCCCGATAGAGCCTCCAAGACTGCCACCGCCACGCCGAGACCCGACTCACCACCGTATGTTTTATACTTTGATTCATCACTCGATATTTGAACGTTCATTCCTTTATCGACATTCTTGCCTTTGCATCTGCACTCGCTAAGTACATGGATCAGGTGCTTGAGATGGTAGCCTCACTTGAGGGGATGGTCCTGAGGAGGGAGGTGCAGTTGTCCATCATGGGCTTCCAGGTACCCTTTAGTTTTCTAGCACTGTATCTTCTGATCACATGCTAATTTTGGACATTTTACTGCATCAATAGGCTACTTGTGTGGAGCACATTTGACACACATCACATTCATGCATTATTCCCGCGTACATCCACTCTGTGTAGCTTGTTTGCATTTGTATCTGATATACATGTTTTGGCTAATGTATTCAAACTGCATTTTTCATTTTCAGATGCCTCCAGTATATGCTCAGCCACAGGCCGGGCCACCTGGGCCTTCTCGGGGAGGTGGACCATCTGGGTCTTTTCGAGGAGCTGGGCCATCTGGGCCTTTTCGAGGAGTTGGGCCATCCAGGCCTTCTCGAGGAGCTGGGCCATCCAGGCCTTTTCGAGGAGCTCGAGGAGAGGGATCATCTTGCAGACGCAGGGCACATATTATAGAGGCGGAGCCCGATGAGGATTAGGAGGAGGATGTTGCAGATCGTCAGTCAGAGACATCTGCTGACAGAGAGGAGGGCTCCGGTCTTGGCTCCGAGAGTGGAGGCGAGGCTGAGGGGGATCCTGAGGATGACAGCTCCAACTCGGACGGTGATGGGGGTGCAGAGGCTATTCCGCAAAAAAGGATGAAAAGGGCCTCTTATTCCCGCTCTTGAGAGCATTGATGTTGCGGTTCCCTGTTTTATTTACCTTTTTGCTAGTAGTTGTAGCACATTGTGCATTATTAGGCAGTTTTTATATTTTTGTAAAACTTGTGCCCTTTGTTTGCAAAGTAAAGCATGATGGAATGAAACGGTTTTCGAAAAAGGTGTTGTATTTTAAACTCTTAGCATCATATTGCATCATTTTGCACCATAATGAGATTGAATGAAAATGTGCACTGTGCATTTTCCCAGTCAGGTAATGAACCGACGCAATAACTTAACTTACTAAGATACAACAAAACCTTAGCAAGTTTACAACTCGATAAGCAAAATACAACAGTGTTGGCAACTTAATAAACAAAACTTAACAAGAAAATTGCTTAAACAAAGAGTACCAACTCAAACACACGAAAACACGACAGCTCGACAAACAACTCGATAAGCAAAACAACAACTCGATAAACAAAACTTTAACAAAACAGAGTATGCTTCGGACGATCTGGGCAACGGAATGCATCCGAAATAGAGGGAAATGAAGGCCTTTGACATACCCGTTGCATGGAAATGCTTGAAACTTCTTCCCGGGGGGTAAAATAGGGCCAAGGGCACACATGGGAGCATGGCCGGCCACTTTTGGAGGCCGGCCGGCCAGCTTTTTGTGTGTGGGGGGAGAAATGTGGCCGGCCTGCTAGAAAAGGTGGCCAGCCGGCCACTTATCCCGGCAGCCACCAAATTTTTGACACGTGTCCCTTTGAATAGTGTTTTCTCCTCTTTAAAAGCTCTAACTTCGGGACTCATTTATTTCATCACCCTTTTGCACCAAAAATGGAGGCATTTCTCGTAGAAAATCTCACATCTTGGATCTCTTCTTTGGATGGCTCGGCAAAGTTGAACTTCCGGGGTTTCGGCTTGAATGCACTATTCACGCTGAGTCGTACTCCACTGCACCTCCCTTTTCTCCATGCCGCGGCAAGGTTCTGGAACCCCGTGACATACATCTTTAGCTTTGGTGGGCAAGAGGTATGTTCAACTTTTGAAGATTTTCAAGTTTTGATGGAGTCTGAACGTTCGGAAGAGATCTTGTCTCAGTTCCGCTTTGGCCACGCCCAAGTTTTAGGGCGGATGTGTGGACTTACCATGCATGATGCTCGATCTCTGATTTGTAATAGGGAACTAGATATCCTTGGTTTGATCCATCGCTTTTCTGGTGCCGGTGACCGCGGTGACCATCATTGGCAAGGTTTCCGGCAACATGCGCTCTGCTTGTGCATGCTATTTCATTTCCTGCTTGCCCCGGGCCTAGGTGGACCCAGTATCCGTTTGATTGAAGTTGCTCAGGGCTTGAAGGAAGGGAAGAGCTGTATTGCTATAGCATTGGCCGAAACATTGATGGGCTTGGACGCTTTCCAACGTTAGGAGATGACTAGATTTGCGGGGAGTCCACTACTGCTGCAGGTAATGTTTCCCACCCAATCTCACATATGTATTTGCTCACATCACTCGGCCCTCAGGCTCAGTTTTTCTCACAAAACCCTTATCTCACTGTTTTCTTATCGCACATCTCTCTATTCTTTATTCTCTCATTTTTCGTCCCTCTCCAGGCATGGTTGATGGACAAACTGCAGGTTGTGGACTCTTGCCCTCGCCTTACTCAAATTTGGCCACTTTTTCAAGAACGCCTGGTTGATGCGCTTGATGAGGGATGGTGGTTCAACTGGATGTGCAATTTGTCTGCTGACTACATTGCTTGGCGCTGCCCTTTGCTCAATCTTCCGGCAATGAGCTATAGCATATCTCGGCAGACTGAGATCCAGTTGATTGGTCTGACTCACTGCGTGTTCTATTTTCCGTTCCGGCTCCAGCGCCAGTTTGGCCATGATCAGACTTGCCCGCCAAAGGGGATTGAATACCCACTGCTTCCTAGGTCCCGAGGCGCACTTGTCTGGATATGCCACAGCATGGAGGACTAGAGAGCTCCTGGCCCCTGCTCCCACTTTCAGTTGCACTTTGTCTGACGAGTGCTGGGATTGGCTTAATGAAGAGGCACAGATTGGGCCTAGCTTGGCGTCAGAGGCTTCGACTAGCTCCGGGAGGGGGCGCAGGGACACCTGACTTGACTATGCCTCGGACTTATTGCTTTATCAGTACTTTCAAGTTTTCTTTATGAGTGTAATAAAAAAAAAGCAACTCCAATTGTATGCAAGAGCGAGAGAACTTTGTTTTGAAATCAATGAAATTGAAAGTTGTGGTACTGAAAGTTTTCCGCTTTGGTCCAAAAATGGTCTTAGTTGTAAAAGATTAATTTGAACAAAGTCAACTTTTATTAAAACTTTTCAAAACTATTTTCGATATGGATCGAATCGACACACCAAACCGAGATGCAATAACCCCTCTATCTCAGTAATCGAAAGTTTCCCTAGTCCGGTTAGTATCGAGATGCACTGTGGCAACGAAAAGTTGCCCTAGTCTGAATAATCTTTACAAGATCGTGGCGACGGAAAAGTTGCCCTAGTCCGAATAGCGCCAGCATCGAGATCGTGATGAATGCTGATGGATAGAGATGACTGAGATGATCAAAATGGGCAAAGTTGATCGGGAAAAAGTTTATGGCTGAACTTCAGGGTAAAGTTGCCTATGTATCCCAAAGATGAGAATCAAGCCTTACGTAGTTCAGGCTTAGGTTCGCTCGGGTATTTTTTTACTCTCCTTTTACGCTCTAACTTTTGCCAAGGCCGCCCTTTGTGGGTTTTCAACCTTGCGAGCTCAGTTTCTATGATTTCAAATTTTCTGTGCTCTGAGTTTTGCCTAGGTCGCCCTTTCGGGTTTTCGGCCTAGCGAGCCTCTCAGGGGTAATATTTCTTCAACTTGTCCATATTGATCGGTTGTGAGAACTCCAAGCCATCTAGATCCATCAGAACCACAGCTCCACCTGACCAGATTGATTTGATGATGTAGGGACCAGTCCAATTGGGTCTGAACTTGCCCCTTGGGTCGTGGATGGGAGCTCAGTTGTCCTTGAGCACCAAATCTCCTTCTTTTAAATTCTTGGACTTAACCTTCTTGTTGAAAGCCCGGGCAATTCTGCGTTGATAACCTTGGACATGGTACAGTGCTTTCAGCCTTCTTTCATCAAAGAGCATGAGTTCCTCAAATCTGCTCTGCTGCCAATCCGCTTCGGCTATCTGGCACTCAGCCAATACTCGTAATAACAGGACCTCAATCTCAATAGGCAGAACGACCTCCATCCCATAAACCAATGAGTACGGAGTCGCCCCAGTAGAAGTTCTGATTGAAGTCCGGTAGCCCCACAGCGAGCAGCGGCTTATCCGCCATCCGATAGGTTTCCACCATCTTCTGCAGTATGTGCTTGATATTCTTGTCGGCGGCCTCAACCGCTCCATTGGTTTGCGGCCGATAGGTAGACGACTTATGAAAAGCCACGTTGTATTTCTCCAACAAATCAATCACCTCCTTCTTGAAGTGGGAACCATTGTCTGAAATTATTTCATTTGGGACCCCGTAGCGACAGATGATGTTGTTTCTGATAAATTTTGCGACGTTCGAAGCCTTCAACACCGCATAAGATTGGGCCTCAACCCACTTTGTGAAATAATCTATCGCTACCAAGATGAACTCATGCCCATTCGACCCCTTCGGCGTGACAGCTCCGATTACATCAATTCCCCAGACTGAAAATGGCCATGGCGAAGTCATGTTGTACAGCTTTGACGGCGGAATGTTCATGCGATTTGCGTGAATCTGACATCTGTGGCATCGCCGGACAAAACCAATGCAATCCTCCTCCATGGTGGACCAATAATAACCTTGTCTGAGGATCTTCCGTGCCAACATTACCCCATTCATGTGCGCACCACATTTTCCCCCGTGGATGGCTTCCATCAGACGCTTTGACTCTTCGGCATCAACGCACAGTTTATGCATTTCCAGATGACCCCTTTTATATAGTTTACCCCCGCCAGTGATGAACTGAACGGCCATTCTCCTGATTGCCCTTTTGTCTTTGGCATTTACCCCTGGAGGGTATGCTTCTTTCTCCAAGAAGTTCCAGATGTCATAATACCAGGGGTTTTCGTCCTGAACTTCATTTATAGTGGCAATCGACTCGTAGGCAGGTGCAAATTTCTGGTCGATGATGACTGGACGCATCCGGACTCCACACGGAATGTCTATCATAGAAGATAGAGTTGCTAAAGAATCTGCAAACCTGTTGTTCTCTCTTAGTAGATGAGTAAAACTTAACTTCTCAAACCGAGGAATCAGCAAGTCCAAGGTCTGGTGATACATCATCATCTTTTCCTCTTTCATTTTCCAGTCTCCTTTAGCTTGAGACACAACAAGGTTCGAGTCCCCAATGACGCCCAAATTGTCTTGCCCCTAGTTCCGTGGTCGCTTTAGACCAAAGAATGCACGCCTCGATTCGCTTCGTTGTTTGAGACTTTGAATCGGAGTTTGAAGGCTAGAGGATACGGAATTGCGGTGCTATCAGCAACACTCCTATCCCATACCCGTATTGATTTGACGCTCCGTCAAAGTACATCGTCCAAGTTTCGTCGTCGATGTGCAAAATGGCCTCATCTGGGAATAAGTACTCGACTGCTTCACCCCCTTCCACTGGATGATCGGTTAAGAACTCTGCCACTGCTCTTCCTTTGACCGACTTGCGCGTTACGTACTTTAGATCAAATTCAGAGAGCAACAGCAACCAATGGGCTAGCTTACCCGTAAGTGCTGGTTTCTCGAAAAGATATTTGATGGGATCAAGTCGTGAAACCAACATTACAGAGTGAGCTAACAGGTAGTGCCGCAGCTTCCTGGTAGCCCATACCAAAGCTAAGCAAGCCTTCTCCAACGGGGTGTAGCGGGTTTTGTACTCTAGCATCTTCTTGCATAGATAGTAGATGGCTTTCTCCCCCTTGTCTTCTGATTCTTGTGCAAGCATGCAGTCCATTGTAGTTTCAGTTCTGACAGATACAAAATCAACGGTTTCCCTGGTTCTGGCGGTGACAACACGTGCGGGTTCTGTAAATATTCTTTAATCTGTTCAAATGTAGCTTGACATCGGCCGTCCCATTGGAACTTCTTTCCTTTCTTGAGGAGGCCAAAAAGTGGTTCACAAGTCAAGGTTAATTTTGAGATAAACCGTCTTATGAATTGCACTTTACCCAGAAAGCCTCGCACCTCCTTTTCAGTCCTTGGTGGTGGCATTTCTAAGATGGCCTTGATTTTGGAAGGGTCGACCTCGATGCCCCTTTGTGTAATCAGAAACCCTAGCATTTTTCCTGCTGTAACACCGAATGTACATTTCTGAGGGTTTAGCTGCAACCAGAATTCCTTGATCCTTTGAAAAAACTTGTGCAAGGCAGTGTAGTGGCCCTCTCTTTCTTTGGATTTGACAATCATGTCGTCCACGTACACCTCAACCTCTTTGTGGATCATGTCGTGTAATATTGTGGTTGCGGCCCGTTGATAAGTAGCTCCAGCGTTCTTTAACCCAAATGGCATGACTCTATAGCAGTATGTCCCCCATGGGGTGGTGAATGCAGTCTTCTCCCGGTCTTCTGGCGCCATCACTATCTGGTTGTAGCCTGAGAAGCCATCCATGAATGAGAGCAAAGCATGCCCTGCTGTGAAATCCACCAACTCATCGATATGTGGTAGGGGAAAGTCGTCCTTCGGACTAGCTCTGTTCAAATCCCTGAAATCCACACATACTCGGATCCTGCCATCTTTCTTTGGCACCGGAACAATGTTGGCCAACCAAGTTGGGTATTCTGATACCAGCAGGAAGCCTGCGTCGATTTGCTTGGTGACCTCTTCCTTAATCTTGAGAGCCCAGTCCGGGCGGATCCTCCTGAGTTTCTGTTTGACAGGTCGGGCTTCGGGGTCAAGGGGGATCCGATGCTGTACAATCTCAGGATCGATTCCAGGCATGTCTTCGTAGGACCACGCGAAAACATCTTTGAAATCTTTTAATAAAGCGACTAAGCGCTCGCGTTCCTCTGAAGACAATGTGGACCCGATCTGGACCAGCTGCGGGTCTTCCTCAGTACCAATATTCACGGTAGTGATTTCATCCATTAAAGGTTTGACAAATCTCTTTTGCTCTTGCTCAATTAAACGTTGCAAAACCGGAGGAACTTCGTCCTCGTCGTTTTCATCAAAGTTTTGAAAGTCTGAATTAATACAACAAATCAAGGGCGCAGAAAAGTAATCAGAAACCACAGTTACTTGATTCTCATTAAGCACATCCAAATCGTCCGATTCATTTACAACAGACTCAAATGAAAAGGAAAAAGACGACCTAGACAAGACTGTGGTATCCGGGTTATCATCCCCAGGATTACCAGATTCAGACTCAGTCGAGCTGGAACCTGATTCCGACTCACAAGACTCGGTGGAATCAGATTCCGGCTCACTACCTGACCCGGTACTGCTGGACAAAAATCCCTTCTCGTATTGCCAAGTGAGAGAGGGTGCGATAGATGCATCCAAGATAGTCGCTGGTAGGCCCGCAGCCATTTCATCCCCAACCATGGAAACCGAGAAGTTATCCCCCAAGCACTTATGGTCGATCGGAGGATCAGAAAGTAGATAAGCCAGTGCTGCCCCCATTTCAAATTCTGTGCCCTCAGGATCCACTGCTTTACACTGCTCAACCTAGCTGATAGGTCTGTCTGCTCTGTGGTAACGTCATCCCCGGATAGTTGCAGGTCAAAGAAGATCTCGAAACCTGGCACGCGCTTCTCCTCCGCATTTAGCCACGGCTCTATGAAGCCGCAAAATGGAAATTCCTCCCCCTCCCGGACGAAGCGTCCGTTCAGGGTACCCTGAATGGGCCTATGCATTAACTCAAAAGGCTTCCCAGCCTGCTTTGCTCTGGCTCTTCCGGCCATTTCTTTTCCCTTCCTCACCCAGTCCTCTTTGGTGGACAGATAACCCAAGCCAAAGGTATGAGGGTTATGTGGCACTTCGCCCAATGCTGTAATGCCTTTCCGGCCGCTCCTTTCTAATCCTATCCTGGGGATATGTTGTAGCTTGTTCATGAGGTAGACAGATTGAGCACTGACGTACACTCCCTCATTTACAGCCATAATATTCTGCACCGCCCGGGCCTCAGCCAAAGTGCACCCTGATAAGAAAACATCCTCTGTGCCATGTTCGATTTCCAAGACAGGTGTGGACACTTTTGGCGGCGGATGGATTGATGAATTCTCGAAGACAATAGCCACCCCCTTCCCGTGAGGGTACTTCAACATCTGATGTAGACTGGAAGAGACTGCCTTTACTTGGTGCAACCACGGCCGCCCCAAGAGTAGATTGAAGGTCATGAACGCCCAAGACATGAAATTCAATGTTATGTTGTCCCGGACCAACCTGAGTCTGAATTTTGACAGTCCCCATCACTTCCCTGCTAGTATTATGATATGCTCTGATCACCTGAGTAGTCAGCACGAAGTCCGCGGGTTTCAACCCGATTGCATATCTTTATTACGGCGGAGACATTGATGGCGGACCCGGTATCAACAAGTACCACCGGTATCCACTTGTCTCTACATTCCATGGAAACGTAGAGGGGTTTGTTATGATTTGTGCCCTCAGGCGGTAGTTCTTTATCTGAAAAGGTTAATGCCGGGAAACCTCCTCCCGGAAAGACCAAATGACAATTACCGCCTGGTGTAGTATCTATAGAGAGTTTGGCCTTGTCCATGGCAAATAGGACAGCCTGTCTGTGTACTCACGATGCCATAAGCAGTCCCCAGATGGAGATGTCTGCTTGTATCTTCTTCAATTGCTTGAGCACAGCTTCTTCTTCAATTTGTTTCTCCTTCTGTTTCTCAGCTTCTTTGTCTTTCCCAGACGCCTCAGGTTGGTCTAAGTGCTGGGGCTTGAAATACCGCCCACTTCTTGTCATATGAGCGACCTCGTCAATATACCAGGTATCATCTGGTTGATTACTTCCCCAATCCTCATCTGTGTGGGCAAGACATAAGTCATCGTCTTCCCACCACATTCCGTCGGCGGTAAATGCAGACACTGTCGACTCGTATGATCATACCCTAACACTTTCAAATCCTCATGCCCGCAAAGATTCTCTGTTCCTGCACACAAAGACTTTCGACCCCCACATGGGCCTTAGCTTTTCTGATCCTCTCGGAATCCTCAAAACTTTATTGTTCCAACTGCGTCAGTACAGCTGGTGGTTCAATACTCCCTGCATTTACAATCCCCAAGTTTCGAGCAGAATTCTTAGTACCGGCGCTCTCCGGCGGTGTATTCTGACTCTCGGCCCTTCCGGCCACCACTGATACTCTCACCCCTGCTGGGCCCTGTTCTGGTTGATATTCTACAATGTCTGGTTGATCATCTAACCATCCGGTAACTTCTGCCGACTCCTCGTATTCAAACCAGTTGATTGCCACATCCCCTGATTCTTGGTCACTGAAGAACTGGAGGTTGGCAAGGTCCTCTCCTACAGCTGTTTGATCATCTATTCCCCATTCAAATATGTCCTCCTGAATCACACATAATTCTGCTCTTTCTGGCAGCCCTACACTCAACTCAGACTGGTCCACTGACTGGATGTATTCACTCGGATCATAGGCTCCTTCAGCAAGATTCCCAGACTGTTCAATCTCGAACTCAGCAACTCCCCTTTCCTCTGAAATCTGCCCTGTCCCATCTTCGGTGGTCACCACTATTGGCTCAGATTGGGTTGTGGAGATGTCCATCATGCACAAGTCAGTGCAGACAGGAAGGATCACCTCCGGCTTAGGTAGGTGGGATGGGGTGATATAGATACTAGGATCGTAAGACACAACCCCAGTTTGGGTGAAGTTGATTCTGTTGGGAGGAGGGGCTTGGTTATGTGGTGGGAGAGGATTTGTCGTGACGTTGGGTTTTTCGGGAGGCGCGATCACCTGCTTGTCAATAAGATCCTGGATCTCATTACGCAATCTGTAACAACGGTCGGTGTCATGACCGTCTTTGTTGGTGATCTGCAAGATTTTGCTTGGGTCGTGAGAAAGAGGGAGTGGACTTGGTAATGGCCTCGGCTCTAGGGGCGTCAAATGCTTCTTCCTGATTAATACCGCCAGAGCTTTGGACAGGGGCATATATAGGGGTGTGAAGGTTCTTTGGCCTCTGGGTTGATATTTGGTGTTTTGGGTATTGCTTCGGATCGCGAGAAAGGCGTGGTGTCATGGGTCTTGGGGAGGGTGGTGGTGACCATACTCACCTCTGAAGCTCGTCGATTCTTGGCGCCACTCGAACTGCGTTGTTGTTACGGTTGAAAGTCCTTCTGGATTGCTGCCTATCCTAGTCGATCAGACCTTGTTTCATGGCATCCTCGATCTGTACCCCCATCTCGTGTAAAACTGAGAAGGTGGGAAAGGGAAGTACGATCATCTTCTGCATCAATTTTGGTTGGAGATTGCGCACAATCAGCCTGATTTGATCTTTGTCTGTAGGCCTCAAAGTCATCATTGATGCCTTCGCCCTCCATTGAGTTACGAAGTCTAAGAAAGTCTCCTTGGGTTCCTGCCTCGTCGTTTCGAGATCACGAGTTATAATCTCGATCTGGGTATTGTACGAGTACTGTGCAACAAAGGCCTCAGCCATTTCATCCTAGCTTCTTTTTATCTCATCTTCTAACTTCGCGTACCAGATGGCGGCTACACCCGACAAAGTTCGGCCGAACAGAGAAAGCTTTTGTGGTCGGGTTAGGCCCATTGGCCGCAGAATGTCTGAGAATAGCCGAAAATGGACCATGGGCTCCCTGGACCCGTCGAAGCGGTCAATTTGTGGCATCTTGAACCTGTCGGGCAATGTCACGGCCACGTCGGTATATCCGTCCTCGATGTTCGGAATGGCTTTTACCCCTTGTGATTTCTTGAAAAGTTTCTCAAGCTTGCTCAGTTTTAGGGATGTATGGTCCATTTCGAACTCAAAGGGAGAGTCCGGGTGGTTGGGTGTATGGGTCTTGGACAGTTGAGGCGGAAGCGAGAGTGGAGCTGGCCCCGTTGGAAGGTTTGTGTCCTCTTGGATATTCTGGACATTTGGCACGGTGTTCTGGGTGTTTGGCAGAGCATTCAACGAGAGGTGCTGCTTTCGGGTAATGAGGGCCTGGTGGAGGAGGAACTGATGTGAAGCAGATGCATTTCTTTTGCGATCTAGTGATTAGCTCGGCTTTCTTTGGGCCATGATCATGACTTCTTTGTTTGGAGAATTTCGCTTGACGAGCAGCATCCTCCTGCATTTGTCTCATGCTCTCTTGCATTTGACGCATCAGGGCTTCCACCCCTGACGTATTTTGCTGATCCATCCGATTGACCGGTATGTCTATTTCTATAGTGACAATTGGGATCTCAGTCCTACTGTCCTCTAATGGAGTAACCCACTGTTCTGGCAGCCTCTGTTCTGACACACTGCGCTTCCTTGGCTTCCTCCTGACAACGGGGGGTAAAGAATAGAACACTGGATGTCCGTCAATCAGATCCTCAGATTGATTGAGTCGGCGACCTCGTGTCCAAAGTGCTTGGGGAATATCTACTGGGTTGGAAGCAATGGTGCTAAAACTGCCCCTAGCAAAAGATAAATAAAGCGAAAAGGAAATAAATAACCAGATAAATGAAGAGCATGACAGCTTAAAATATATACACAACACACAGTCGAGCATACAACACACGGCTGATAAGCTAAAAACACACTGTCTCCAAATACTGATCACTGTCCCTGAATCACTGTTCCCCAAAGACTGAATCGGATACCCGCAGATAACTGATTCTCAAACACTGACTGATGCCCGCAGGCCTGATGCCCAAACTCATACACTGATACATGCATTCCTGTAGAGACGCACTCTAAAGCACATAACAGATAAGTGAGAACCAAAACACCCCTATGTTGGGGTAGGGTTTCCCTGTCCTATTTTGTCAGGAACTAGGGTTTCACTATGCACGCAGCGGTTTCAAACAACCTATATCGGGAAAGCAACCTGTCCTAGTTTGGAATGGTCACTACGGATTTCGATATGCACTAGGTCGAATGGTCAAAGAGGGTGCCCCGGTAAAACCGGGGTTTGTGTTCCCATACTGGCAGAGCTCGTAACCGGTAAGCCTTATGGCACGCAGTCTCTGGCAAACCGCTCAGGAATAGCAGATGGCAAACACAGTGTCCTAGGCGCACCAATGCAAATGCAATGTAAAGAAACACACAAGTGTAGTCAAAACTAGATATCATGGGTTCGAGTCAAGTTCTCTAAATCCCCAGCAGAGTCGCCAGAAACTGTAACAAGCCCGGAGGAGACCTCGCTACAGTTCGGACTTGAATTTGTTGTCACGGTTCTTAATCTTGAACCAAAGAGTCCAAATCTGGAAAATCGTTTTGAGAAAACAGATTTTTTTGAAAGAAGTGCCAAACATAGACTGCTTTGCCAGATACAGAGTCGCCACCTAAATATTTTATTTTTGGAAAATTTAGGAAACCCTGACTCGTTTGCCTAAGGCCACGTGTCCGTCATCACCAAAGTTGCCTCGGTGTAACAACGCCCGCGGGGGACCTCGCTACAGCTCGGACTCGATTTTGTTGCGGTTCCAAATCTTGAACCAAAGAGTCCAAATCCGGCAAATCGTTTTGAAGAAAAACAGATTTTTTGAAAGAAGTGCCAAACATGGTGCTTTGCGGATAACGAGTCGCCACCTAAATATTTTAAAATGGAAAATTTAGGAAACCCCGACTCGGTGCGAAGGCCACGTGTCCGCATCACCAAAGTTGGCTCGGGAACTTGGGTACGATTAGGAAGGTCACATCGTGAGCACCTCTCCGATCAAAGACCGGCCTCTACTAACCATGATATCTGTTTTTGAAAACTTTGTGAGTTCTTATTCCGATTATTAGCCTAGGTTACTATGTGATGCTCGCAGCAAACAAGTATAGACTGGGCCGTCTGAATTGGAACAAAACATTTCATGTTTGTTTGTTTGAAAATGGTGTGAAGGTGCTACCCGCAGGCAAGCTAAAATGCGGATTTGCCACCCTCGGGTGGGCTTAGAAAACATGGTTTTGCCACTATCTAGTGGGCTTAAAGCAAACAGTCGATGAATTATTCCAATTCAGATAACTCAACCTCCACCCACAGGCATTCAAGGCAGTTATATCACATAAGCATTTAGCCTCATGGTAAGCATGCAATCATGGCAACACTCACACGCATGCAAGGATGCTAAAGCGTAACCGCTTACCGAGTACTCCAAGCCAAAACAGAAAACTGATTAGAAATCCATGCGTGATCCTAAGAATGCAGAGATGCCTAATGCAACACATGCAAAGATGCAATTATAGCAGGCTCGGCTATTCTAAATATGGCATATGAGATGCAACAGCTACCAAGTACTCAACTTGGAATTGAAATACAGATGCAGTTTGTATGATCATGAGCAGAATGCGTGTCTGAATGAATGAATGCAAACATGCTGTCATACTGTATGCTAATTGAAATATGCCCTATATCTAACCATTGTAAGCGGATAAATAAAAGGGAGAAAGAAATGGGGGTTGGAAGACATACATCACACTCACACACCCTTATTACAGTTGTGCCCTCATGAGGGTCAGAATAAATAATACTGATCGAAAATGAAAGAATAATACAGTCCGAAATAAATATACAAATTTCTAATTAATTAACAAATTAATTACAAAAGAAGTAAAACTGGCATGCAAGCCGTGGACCGCCTCGCCGATAGATGATGTATCTTTGAAATTGTTTACGCGAAATCCTGGGATGCCTGATTAGCCTCTGTTTGCAGTATTTCTAAATGGCGCGGACTCAAAAGTTGTTGATCCTCGGTTTCTTTGTCAGAAGCGAGAAAAGGGCATAGCAATGTATTTCACAAATATATGCATGCCTCGATCCTCGTGCCACCAATCACGCATATCAATGCATGATGGCCGAGGAATCGGATTGCACAACTCAATATAGGGATGAATGCTACAACAAAACTTAACTCCATCATGGGTAATCCGGAGTGTCGGTGACTTGGGAATTGAGACCCGTTCCGTCACTCGGAGTACGAAACGTGCCTCGTTTCCCGTGCAAAATGCATGATATGCATGAAATGTAGCTGAGATGTGACCTAGCATGCACAATGCTATGAAAATGAGATGAAAATGAAACACCTCGAAAAGCGTGCGCGCGGGCACGCAAACCGAGGTGATGGCATGAAATGCAAATCGGATACAACCGAAGTGTCTCGAAACGCGTGCCCACAGGCGCGCAAACCGAGGCGATGATAAAATGCAATGAAAATCGGATACGACCGAAGTGCCTCGAAACGCGTGCCCACAGGCGCGCAAACCGAGGCGATGATGAGATGCAATGAAAATCGGATAAAACCGAAGTGCCTCGAAACGCGTGTCCACAGGCGCGCAAACCGAGGCGATGATGAAATGCAATGAAAATCGGATAAAATTGAAGTGCCTCGAAACGCGTACCCACAGGCGCGCAAACCGAGGCGATGATGAAATGCAATGAAAATCGGATACAACCGAAGTGCCTCGAAAGCAGCGTGCCTGCAAACGGCAAACGGCGATGATGAAATCGGATACAACCGAAGTGCCTCGAAATGCGCGCCCACAGGCACGCAAACCGAGGCGATGATGAAAGATGAAAATCGAATAAAACCGAAGTGCCTCGAAACGCGCGCCTACAGGCACGAAAACCGAGGCGATGATAAAATGAGAAAATGGCACACAACCAAAGTGCCTCGAAATGCGCGCCCTCAGGCACGCAAACCGAGGCGATGATGAAATGCAATGAAAATTGGATACACCCGAAGTGCCTCGAAACGCGCGCCCACAGGCACGCAAACCGAGGCGATGATAAAATGAGAAAATCGGATACAACCGAAGTGCCTCGAAATGCGCGCTCACAGGCACGCAAACCGAGGCGATGATAAAATGCAATGAAATGGCATACGGAATGCAAATTGGGCTTACGCCAACATGAGAGGACCTCAGCCGCACTCACATAAGCTGCCGTAATGATAAAAGGAGATGCCTCGAAATGCGTGCACACGGGCACGCAAACCGAGGCAATGCACTAAGGCATGAAATGACATGGAAATGAGATGTAAAATGCAAATTGGGCTTACACTAACATGAGAGAGCCTCAGCCGCACTCACAGAAGCTGCCGTCGGATAAAAAGAGCCGCCTCGAAATGCGTGCCCGCGGGCACGCAAACCGAGGCGATGCGAAATGACATGCGAAATGCAAATTGGGCTTATACCAACATGAGAGGGCCTCAGCCGCACTCACATGGGATGCCGATGAATGAAAACGGAGCGCCTCGAAGTGCGTGCCCGCGGGCACGCAAACCGAGGCAATGCATTAAGGCATAAAATGACATGGGAAATGATATGCAAGCATGCAAGACAAATTTCAGCCACTAAATGAAGGGGAAAACAGCCCCGAAATGATACGAAATGAAAATCAACGCATGAAATCATCCCGAAATGTAGTTTAAGTGCCCGAAATAGCCTACGGCTATGCTAAACAGACAAAATTGGCACACGACAGCAAAAACAGTAGCAAGGCAGTCCCAAAAAAGACATTTTCTCAGTACAAAACTAGGCCAAATTATGAGTGTGGATAGGGCGACAATGGCATGCAAAAATACGGTAAAAGAGGGGATTTACAAAGCAAGTGATATCTACAATGCTCAAATCCCAAAAAACAGTTCTACAACAATAAAGATGAGCCAAAAAAATTCACATTTACAGCAGACGACATCCCTCAAAACAGTGTGTAGACATGGCAAGCATAGCATGCAAAATATGGACCAAAAGGGGCTATAACATAAGGTACCATAAGAAAACATCAAATGACCTAAGACCCTTAATAAAATACAAAGAATAGGCCAAAACAAGATACTTCCTAAGCCTGATGAAGGCCAGAAACAGAAGCTAGAATGGCCT
Source organism: Camellia lanceoleosa (assembly GCA_025200525.1). Classification (NCBI taxonomy): domain Eukaryota; kingdom Viridiplantae; phylum Streptophyta; class Magnoliopsida; order Ericales; family Theaceae; genus Camellia; species Camellia lanceoleosa. The sequence goes on along the minus strand of CM045769.1, from coordinate 128,527,908 downwards.
AAACAAACATGCAAATTTACGGAAAATTTGATGGATACAACATGAAGTACCAAAAACAAACACCAAATGGCTTAAGGCCCTTAACAAAACACAAAGAACAGACCAAAATATGACACTTTACAAGCCTGATGGAGACCCAAAACAGAAGCATGGTAAGCTTAAAGAAGCATGCAACATGGGAATAGAACAAGAATCCAAAGCAAGTGCATGATGGAGGAAGAAAAACAGGTTGAGCCCTCTTCAATGTTGAAGAGGGGCTCAAAATAAGCACATCTTCAGTTCATGAAATGCTCCAATTCAGATCACAAATGGGCTAAAAATAGCATGCAATTTTACGGTAAAATGGAGGAATTTCAAAGAAAATGCATGCTAGAGCCACCAAACATGGTTGAGCCCTTCTTCAATGTTGAAGAGGGGCTCAAAATAAGCCCACCCACAGTATATAGTATGCTCGAAAACAGACCACTCAAAAGCCAAACAAAGCATGCAATTTTATGGCATAAAGAGTGATATTGAAGCAAGTATATGATGGAAACACCAAACAGGGTTGAGCCCTTCTACGAAGTTGTAGAGGGGCTCAAAATAAGCACAAAATCAGTAGGGGTCAAAGCCCAAAACAGTAGGCAAGTAAGGTAGAAAGTTGATGGAGAATTATGCTACAAAAATGGATTTAGAGACTTACCCTTGAAGATTCAAGTGTTGCTACCTCTTGGCTTGAATTTGTTGCTTCTTAGCCCTTGAAAATCACTCCTTTGCTGCTGGAAAGGTAATGGTGATGGTGAGGCTTAGGGTTGGTGAAGGATTGGCCTAGGTGCTTGAAGTTGTTTGGAGGTTTTTGGCTATGGAAATGGAAGATTTGGGAGAGGGAGTCTTGAAGCAAAATTTTCTAACCTTGAGGAAGGAGCTGTCCAGCCCCTTTAATAGGCAAAATGGGGTGTAAAAGGAGAGGGAAATGGAGGCAAGATTTCCCTCCCAAAATATCCCCCGGATGTGGAGATATTTTGGCAAAAATATCCCAAACCGAATGGGCCGGAAAGCAAGAAGTCGGGTCGACTGTGGTGGTTTCTTTGCAAGTGGCCGGACCACCCCCTCATGGCCGGCCACCCACCTCCCATGGCCGGCCCCCCACCCCTCAAAAATGAAAAGTTGAATTAGTGGCCGACCACCATTTTTGGTGTCCTCCCATGTGTGTAGAACAAGGCCCCAAGGTTGAATTTGGCAACTCAAACAGAGACACAACATTGCATTTGAAGGAGAGGCTCAAAATGAAATTCACAATTCTTGGCCGACCACCACCACTTTTTGTGTCCTCCCATGTGTGTAGAACAAGGTTCCAAGTTCGGAAATTTGCAACATTGTAGCAGGATTCACAACATTGCATTTGAAGAAGAGGCTCAAAAATGAAAATAGGAATTTGGCCGACCATACATTTTAGGGTCCTCCCATGTCCCCGATCACAGATATGTGGCTTTGGTTGGAAGAAAATACCCCTGTGGTGTTCAACATTGGCCGGAAGTGAGAAAAACGCCCTAAGAGCAAACCGTTATCTGGGATAATTGCTGGCCTCCCACCCCAAAGTGATCTTCTGGTGTTGAAACAGAGGTACCGCCAAATTTGAACAAAAACTAATGAGAAATGAACGCCAGGCTAAACCGGGCAATTCGGGATCCCGAAAATGGACTGCAGGAGCCGGAAGTGGTGTTCAGCAGCAAAGTGGGCATCTGCGACCCCAGTGTCCCTTGGAATGACAAAACAGAGGTTCCTGCCAAAAATCAGAGAAAACCGATGCAAAATGAATGCTCGGGGCCCAAACCGCGCAATTCAGGGTCCCGAAAACCGACTGTAAGCATCGAGAGCGGCATACGGCCACGAAGTGGGCATCAGAGGCCCCAGTGTTCCTCAGAACTATAAAACAGAGGTGCAAGCCAAAAACCGGAGAACTCGGAGATGGTTGGGCGGTCCCGAGCCGAGGCACACGGCCTGACGGTCCCGAAAACCGGGAACCGGGCTCCGAAATGGGCAAAATGGCCTACGGCCACGAAATGTAGCTCACGGCCACCAAGAGATAGCCTACAGGACCACTCCCTTCCCTCAGGAAAGAAAACAGAGAAAACCGAGTCTGGTTCGCAAACCGAGACAAGGCACGAAAGAGAGTTCAAGCTTGGAGGCAGTGGCGCGTCGCGACTCTGAGACTTCTGAACGAGCACAGTATGCAACATCACCAAGCGCTCAATCGGTGACGTCTGAGTCTTGAGGACGGTCAAAAATGGGGTGTCTACACTCGGCTCGGGAACTTGGGTACGATTGGGGAAGGTCACTTCGTGAGCACCCGCGCTTGCCCGATCAAAGATCAGCCTCTACTAACCATGATATCTATTTTTGAAAACATTGTGTGTTCTTATTCCGGTTATTAGCCTAGGTTACTATGTGATGCGCATAGCATACAAGTATAGACTGAGTCGTCTGAATTGGAACAAAACACTTCATGTTTGTTTGTGAAAATGGTTTGCTACTCGCAAGTAGGCTTAAAATGCGGATTTTGCCACCCTCGGGTGGGCTTAGAAAACATAATTTTGCCACTATCTAGTGGGCTTAAAACAAACATTTGATGAATTACTCCAATCCAAATAACCCAACCATCACCCACAGGCATTCAAGGCTGTTATATCACATAAGCAGTTAGCCTCATGGTAAGCATGCTATTCATGGCAGTCACTCACACGCATGCAAGGATGCTAAAGCATAAAACTCACCGAGTACTCCAAGCCAAAACAGAAATCGATTAGAAATCCATGCATGATCCTAAGCATACAGAAATGCCTAATGCAACACATGCAAAAATGCAACTATAGCAGGCTCGGCTATTCTAAACATGGCATATGGAATGCTACAACTAACATGTATTCAATTTGGAATTGAAATACAAATGCAGTTAGTATGATGCGCCGAGCCCGGTGCATGCAAAAAAGATGAATGAATGCAAACATGCTATCATACTGTATGCTAATTGAAACATGTCCTAATCTAACCATCATAAGCAGGTAAATAAAAGGGAAGAAAGACGTGGGGTTGGAAGACATACATCACACTCACGCACATTTATTACAATTATGCCCTCGCGCAGAGGGTCCAAATAAATAGTACAGTCTAAATAATACAGTCCAAATAACACAGTCCAAAATATGTACAAATTCCTAATTAATTTACAAATTAACTAAGAAAAAAGAATAAACTGGCATGCAAGCCAGGGACTGTCTTGACTCTTCTTCAGATGATGAATGATGCATATCTGGGTTGCCTTCGCGCGGAAATCCACTGTGATGCCCCAATTAGCCTCTGTTTTGCAATAGTTTTTTGGAAAGCGCGCCAAGCCTCGGAAGACTGCTGATTCTTGATTTGCTGCAATAGAGAGCAGGAAAGGGACATGGCAATGTATTTTCACAAATGTATGCATGCCTCGATCCTCGTGCCATCAATCACGCATTTCGATGCATGATGGCCGAGGAATCGAATTGCACTACTCAATATAGAATGAATGCACATGAAAACACAACAGGACCTAACTCCATCATGGATAATCCGGAGTGTCGGTGACCGGGGAATTGAGATACGTTCCGTCACTCGGAGTACGAAACGCACTTCGTTTCCCGTGCCCGGGCTAACTCCTATCCCGAACACAATGCAATATGCATGACATGCATGAAATGCAACTAAGATACATCCTAACATGCAATATGCTATGAAATGGCATACACGATGCACGAGGTAGCATGGCATACACAATGCACTAACATACAACCTAGCATACACAATGCTATGGAATGAAATAGCATACATAATGCAATATGGACTTACACTAACATAAGTGGACCTCAGCCACACTCACATAAGAGGCCATTAGATGAAAATGAGAGACTCGAAATGCGTGCACGCGTGCACCCAAATCGAGGACTGATCCTAGGGCACGAATGCCACTCTGACATGACATGTCAAAGCATGGAATATGGCATACTATCATACAAATTTCAGAGGCAATAAGTGATGCAAAACAGCCCCGAAAGATGACAAAATGATACCCGATGCATGGAATAGGTCCCGAAACATGAAATTAGGCATACGAAATGACCTATGACAATGCAATGCATGCATTATTCGAACATGGAGTGTGAAGAAAGAATCAAGACAGCCCAAAAACAAGCATATTTACAGTTCTAAGTGAGGCCAAACAGCGAACGCAAATGGGGCTAAACTAGCATGCAAAAACAGCCCCGAAAGCAAGATAATGAAGCAAATGGCAGCTTCTGTCCCTAAACAGAGAAGGGTCCTTCTACAATGTTAAAGAGGGGCCCAAAATATGATGTTTTACAGTTTATGACAAACCACAAAACAAACACAAGTATGGCAAAATTCTCATGCAAGAAATGGGCCAAAGTGGAGACAAAGAAGCAACTGATGCATGCTGGTCCCAAAAAGGTGAGGCCCCTTCAACAATTTTGAAGAGGAGCCCAAAATATGACCTTTTACAGTTTAGTACCAGACCCAAAACAGTATACAAGTATGCTCAAAATGCCATGCAAAAATGAGGCCAAAAAGAGAGCTACAACACAAAGTATACAAAATATGCCTCAAACAACAATAGACCCTTAATGAAACATGGAGAGGGGGGGTCAAAATAGGACCATTTTTAGTTCGGACCAAAGTCCAAAAACAGAAGCACAATAGGCTAATAAATCATGCAAAAATGGGACCAAAAGATGGATATCAAAGGAAGTGACACATGGGGGATTCAAACAGTGATGAGCCCTTCTACAATGTTGAATAAGGGCTCAAAATAATCCTATTTACAGTTTACAACATGCTTCAAAACAAATTATACACAGGCCTAAAATGCTACACAAGATATAGGCATACAAGAGGGATAATGAAGCAAATGCAAAATGGGGCCTCAAACAGTGAGAGGCCCTTAATGAAAGATGAAATAGAGCTCAAAAAAATGCTACTTTCAGTTATGGCCGGAGCTCAAATATACAAGCAAGAAGGGCTAAGAAAACTTGCAAAAATGAGCTAGAAAAGAGGGAAATGTTGCTCACCCTTGTAGACCAAGTCTTTGGCTGCCTTTGGACCAAGAAATGCTGTCTCCTAGCCTCTGAGAAGACCCTCCTAGCTGCTGGAATGGAGTGGTGGTGTGGTGCTAGGTGGTGGTGAAGAAAAGGGTGTAGAACTTAGAAGGTTTTGAGGCTTGGAAGTGTAAAGAGAGAGAGATACAATGCAAGGGGCGTAAAGGTTTTTTTTCAACCCTTAAACCAGAGCTGGAGGTTGGTTTATATAGGCAAGAGAGGGGGAGAAAGTGGGGGAAAAAAGGGGTGGAAATGACTTCAAGTTTCCCCCCCCAAAAAAATGGCCCCCCGGATACCAAATCTGGGGGGAAAAGAGATGCAAATTTGAAGTGAACAGGATGCAAGGAATCTGGCCGGCCAGCTGTTGAGGTTGCAGGTGGCCGGCCGGCTCTCCCCATGGCCAGCCGGCCAAGGGTCAAAAGGGCCAAGTCAAATTAGTGGCCGGCCACCACAGATTGGTGGCCTCCCATGTGTTCTCAACACAACCCTGTGGTAAAAAATTGGCAACTGTGAACCAAGAGAGAGAACAACCCACTTTTCAAAGGGGTTCGAAAGGTTCAAATGGAATTACTGGCTGGCCACCAAATATTGTTGGCCTCCCAGATGTGTACATCACAAATATGGGGTTTAGGGTGCAAGAAAATGGCCCAAGGGTGGTCAACATTGGCTTCCGAGTGAGAGAAAACGGGCGACGGAGGGCGATGAAGGAATATAACTGGTTGCTGAAACAATTACTGGCCTCCCACCCTTCTACGACCTTCCTGGTGATGAAATAGAGGTCCCTGCCAAAAATGAACGCAAACCGATGCAAAATGAAGGTTCGGGGGCCGAAACGCGCAGCCCGGGGCCCTGAAAACTGACTGTTAGGCACCGGGAGTGGTGTTCGACCACGAAGTTGGTCTCTTGGACCGCAGTGTCCCTCAAAAGGGAGTAAATAAGATGCATGCCAAAAACCGGAGCAAACGGAGGTGGTTAGGCGGTCCCGAACCGAGGCACTCGGCCTAACGGCTCCGAAAACCAAGAACCGGGCTCCGAAATGGCCAAAATGGCCTATGACCATGAAATGTAGCCCGCGGCCACCGAGAGATGATCTACGAGACCTCTCCCTCCCTTTGGAAAGAGAAACGGAGAAAACCGAGCCTGGTTCGCAAACCAAGGCAAGGCACAGAAAAGCCCGAAAGTCCGGAGGCAAGGCTCACGGCCGAGACTCTGAAACCTCTGGACGAGCACGATATGCAACATCACCAAGCACTCAATTGGTGACGTCTGAGTCTTAAGGTCGGTAAAAAATGGGGTGTCTACAACGGTATTTGCCAAGGGTCAAAATTCTGACTCGTTGCTGCTCCTATTTACAGCCAATTATCATGGCTTCTCTCTCTTGCTCTGCATTTCTACGGACTATTGATTTTACATCCAATGTTGAGAATTTAATTAGAGCCAAAGACTTGGCTTCTTGTTCTTCACTCTTTGCCTACAACTGCATCATTGTCATCCTTAATGACAATCTCTTCATCAAGACTTTCTTGGACTAAGTGCTTCAAGTGTCACTTTCTCATTAGTCGTCACTTTGGTCGAGCCATCGACTTTTCTCAAGATATCTTGAGTGGTGTCACTCCCTCAATATACAACTTGGCCTCTGCAAAGTCTGCACAGGCTATGAAGGGTTGAGGATCTGTATCAATTTCCTCCGTCTCTCCATTGCCTAAGGCCATCATAATTTTCTAATGCAAACAGGAAGGCACACATTTGTTAGTGTGGATCCAATCTCTCCCAAGTAAAGCATTGTGTTTAGCATTACTGTCGATTACGAAGAATGCTGTCATACAGTCCTTGGTTTCCACACTCAAGTTAATGGGTAGAATCCCCTGAGCCATCTGTTTGTCTCCAGCAAAGCCAGCGATGGTTGTGCTGGTTGGAATCAACCTGGGATTCTTTTTCCCTAGTTTCTTTACAGAAGATTTCGGTAGTAAGTTCACTGCTGCCCCATTGTCTATCAGGACTTGGTTCAGTTGTATCCCATCGAAGAAAGCATTGATGTACAAAGGCTTGACATGTTATGTCATAGAATTCGAGGGATACTCAAAAGGATACGAGAGGTTAATGCTCACCTCTTCTTCACTCTCATATTCAGTTTCCATTAGGGTAGCCATTCCAGAATCATCTTGTACTATACTTACTTGTGAGTCTTCACTAGAGACAGGAATGGGATCCATGTCTTGGTCATCTTGGTCCTCATTTCCAGCTTGGAACTCATGAGGCAGTATGTGTACCATATTGACTGATATTGGAGGAAATGAGCTAAATTGGATGGCTGGCTGTACCTGCTTCCTCCCTTGGCCACCTTGTTCAGTTACTTCAGCAGCATCCTCCATGCTGCACTCTGGTACTTGTTGTTAACTGATTCCTTTGAAGGATCTTTCTCAACTGGTTTTTCAACCAAAAATGTTTGCTCAGCCATGAAGGCTTCGAGCATTTCTTCCTCCACCATTTCTTTCTTCTGGCTTATGCCAATTTCTTCTTCTATCTCACTATCACTCTTCATCAGAGCTTTCTCCAATCCTGCTAAGCTAGACTTCTCTCTGGTTTTTAGTTCAGAATGAACCTTGGCCAACTATTCTCTGCTGCAACCCACATTGCTTTGTAGAGTTGGCTTTGGAGTATGGTCTGACTTTGGAGTCTTCTTTCCTTCTGTCTAGACCAATGAAGAGCTCTCTCCATTTTTTTTCATATCGTTCTGGTACTAAGTGTACCTGTGCTGAATCTTTCTCCTTTGTGATCTCGAAATGACTGGGACCATATCCGGTTCCTTTGTCTTTGGGTGTTTAAGTAATACCCAATTGTTCGGAGCCACCAAAGAAGGCTTGACCATATGGCCTTGGATTCCAACATCTCTCCGGGCAAGCACTTCCCTAGGTTTGTTTTGCGTTACAAACCAGTCTGGGACTCCAGGTACCCACGAACTTGCTGACTCAGATGTTAAATTGCTTTTTTCTACCTTCGAAGCCATCTTCGAAGCTGGCTGTGAAGGTAAGTGTTTGGCTCTGACCTTATGTTTTGAGCCTGATTCAAACCTTCGATGAAGGTAGCCACTTTCTGTCCTGCGTGAGGCTGGTCTAGGGGGCCAATCTGTGGCTTTGATCCCATGAATTGAGCCTCTCTCCAGTCTTCTTTCAGAATGACTGCACTCCATTTTGTAATAGTTAGGTGGCCTGGATTCATATAAGGGCCATGCATTCTGTCCATTGCAGGCTCAACCACTGGTGGTCGCTGCCTATCACTAGCCGGACATAGCCTTTTGTTGTAAGCATTGGTTGATTTAGGACTTCTCTGAACCTCCCTGTAGTATTGTTTCCCATCAATTGGTAGCCCCTTCAACCATTTATAACTTAGTCTGCACCTGGGACACATCCTTTGCATCACTGCTGCCTCTAAGGAATCATCATCCAGTGATTCTTCATTAGAGTGTTCCCTATGGTGTGAGAAACCTTATCCAATAACTGGTGGGTTTCTAGTGTCCTTCTTGATGGTTTCTGGTTAGCAACATGCATCTGCACATTGACTTCCTCCAATTCTGTCAAGGACAAGTTCTGGAAGTCTGACATAATGACATTGGTTGTCACCTCTCCAACTTCTGGAAATGGATTACTGTCGATCCCCATGGCCTTTTCTGTTTTGGCTGGGAACTTCAAACTTCCTTTCCGAATTTGTTCTTGGATCCTGTCTCGAAAAAAAATGCAGTTTTTAGTCGAGTGAGACCAAGAGTTATGCCATTTACAATATACTTTTCCCTTAAGTTCATCTGGAGATGGCAATTTTACTCCTTTAGGTAACTTAAGGAAGTTGGCCGCGAGCAAATGATCAAAGATGTCATCTGCCTTTGTTAAATCGAAAGAATACTTTTCGTGAAAGTCTTTAATTTTAAACTGCTGGTCAATTGTTGTATCCTTATGAATCAATGCCTCACAGATCATAGGTTCTTTGCCCACAATCTCTACTGCATCGATCTCATAATTAGGATCTCTATAATATGTCTTGTGCGATGCATTATTTCGATCTTGTTCCTCCTCTAGTAATGCTTCGTACCTAGACACCTTATAGGTTAGTTCCACCAAATCTCTGAATTCAGTTGAGTCAAACTTTTTTCGAAGCCTGAACTCTAGGCCATTTTGAGCCAATCTTACGAATTCTGGCTCTGGCAGGATGACTCTACATTTATTTCGAGCCCTTTTAAATCTAGCAATAAACTGAGTAGCCTTTTCTTAAAGCCTTTGACTCAATCTAGCCAAGTCTGCCATAGAAACCTCTGGCTCCGATTGGAAGAATTGGACATGAAATGCCTCTTCCATTTGTTGCCAATTTTGAATGGAGCCAGGTGTAAGGTTGATATACCATACAAATGCTCCCCCCGTTAGAGAATTTGGGAATAATCTCAGTTTCATATAGTCATGATTAGTAAATTCACCGCATTGAGCAGCAAACCTAGCAATATGCTCTATTGTTGATTGGTTTCCACTCCCATAGAAAAGGGTAAAATCTGGTATCCTGAACCCCCTTGGGTATTCGTGTACCTTATCTACCCATTCTGGGTATGGTTTTCTGTATACAGGAGTCTGGACCCCCGAGCCATCGGTCCACACATCTCTCTAACAATATCAGCAATTTGGTCCCTAGGGACCGTATTTTATGCCTGCTGAACCACTACTGGATTTGAGATTTTGTGGACAAACTTGTGCTTGCGGTCCTCTTGGTCCATAAGGTGGTACATTTGGGATTGGTTGTCCCTGTGGTGCAGGTTCTTTGTCATGGGGGTGGGTAACCCTTTGAGCTGTCTATTTAAAGGACTCGCGAAAGGCGCAGAATGTGCTTTGTGTCCCTTCCATTTGCAGGCTAACCTTCTAACCCCCCGGGTATAAATTCGAATAAGGGATTATTATACCCCCTAGTGCTAGGTATGGCTTCGAACATGGGATTTGTAACCATTCTTACGCCAGTTTCTTGTACTTGACAAGATCCACCAACTTGTGTGGCTTCATTGTTGAGTACTGAGGCATTTTGGCCTGCTATAGGCCTCGAAATGGGTTCATACCAAGACTGAGGTGATGGTCTTTCATAGTTCTGATTACTAGTTTGACCATTAGAATGTCCATTAACTTGCATAGGCTGTCTGTCTCTAGTCAATATTTGCTGAGGGATATTTAAAACTTCATATGTGTGTCTTGTGTTTGTTGGTTGGTGGTTATTCATTCGATCCAAAAAGGATGTTGCCTACCTTTCCATTGTGTTCATTAATTGTTGTCCCATAGCATCTACTAGGTCATCCCATGGATTTGTTGGCTGAGTAGATAGAACAGTGGATGGTCCAATTCCTTGGTTTCGTCCAATATTATGAACATATGGTTCTTGTCCCGAAGTACTGGTCTGTTCGACTATAGGTTCTGATAACATGGGAGTTTCTACAGGATGTGTTACCACATTATTCTCTAGATTAGGTATTTCTACCTCTCCTTTTACGCCTTCTTCCAAGCGTTCATTTTCTCATTGTCTTCTTCGTCTAGCCATTTTAACAAGTCCCACCGGGCGTGCCAAAAATATATGTTGGCTTTTTTGGCTTTCGAACGGCATTTTTGTAAATGCGAGCGTGCCAGCAAGGATCAATCAGTCATTACAGAAATTATAATTGCCAACCAATTATCAGACGATTGTGTTTTAGTTCTTTCAGCCTCAATGAAGAGGACTTTTACTGGTGGCTTGACTTAGAAGAAATTAAGCAAAATAATAGATAAATGACGAGCAATTGAAGTATTTCATTAAGATGAAAACTTACAATGATTCAAACTCAGCCTCGTAGAGGTTTACAGCGACAATTTACTCGAAACTACTCCTATGAACGAAGTGCAGTGCAGGAATTTAAATTGCAGGAATGTAAAGAATAGATATTTAAAGTGCAGGAAATGTAAAGACTGGAAATGTAAAACTGGAAAAGAAAATATGAAGTAAATGACTGGTTTGTTGGATCTGTGTCTGGGGGCTTTTTCTGGGGGCTTCCCTGCTATTTATACTCCTCAAGGATGACCATCGAACTGCACTTCAAACCGTCGAACTGCTCCTCCTTGATTACTTGATCATGCTGCCTTAGAAGTAGTTCCACCACGCCATTACTTGCAGTTGGGCTTCCCTCCTATATTTGAATTTGAATGTGAGTACCTGTTGAAGCCACGTCATTTTGCATCTCTTTATTGATCCAGTGCTACTCAGATCACCTGAGAAACAATACTAACTGCCACGTGTATAATCAGGATCGAAGACTTAAATGGTCTTCCTATATTACCCTTATTCTGCTACGTGTCGAATTGTGATTGGCTTTTACAAAATATGTAGCCAATAAAGTGATAGGGCTGAGTGAGCTTAATTCAAGCTCTTACATAAGATTTAGCACTCCAAATTTTTATTTTTCTAAGAAACAAGATAGATAAGTAATGCACTCAAGAATTTCTTTAACTATTGGTCTCGTTTCATATTTTCAGAAACCCGTTTGGTAACACTTACGTTTTTAGTTTTCTATTTATATTTACAAAAATTTTAAAAGCTCAAATAAAAACTTGTTTGATAAAATTTTTGATTTCTAAATCAGTGGTCTCAGTTTATAAATTTGGCCAAAAAATGAAAACACAAAAAATGTGTTTCTATTTTGAGTTTTTAGTTTTTTTTTTTTTTACCACCCAACACTAGCCACCACCTCCAAAGACCGCCTTTTGCCACCACCACCCACCACCCCCACTACCCACCCACCACACCACTCCCACCACACCACGGGCCAACCACCACCACCACCACCCACTGGCCACCACCACCCACCCATTGCCACCACCACCCACCACTACCACCACCACCACCACCCAGCCACCCACTTGCCCACACCACCACACCCCATACACCACCACCACCACCCACCTTACCACCAGCACCCACCCACCATCCCACCGCAACACCGGCACTACCACCACTACCACCACTATCATCACCCACCACCCACCACCACCCATCCGCACCACCACCCACCACCTACCGCCACCACCACTCACCACCTACTACCACCATCCACCACCTACCACACACCACCACCACTGCCACCACCTACCACTGCCACCCACCACCACCACCCACCCACCACCACCCCACCACCCACCGCCACCACCCACCACCACCCACCATCTCACCACCACCCATCTGCTACCACCACCCACCACCACACACCACCACCACTACCCACCTCACACACCACCACCACCACCACACCACCCACCCACCACCACCACCCACCACACCACCACCACCCATCCGCCACCACCACCACCACCACCCACTGCCATTACCCACCACTCGCCACCGGCCATCCACCCACCCATCATCACCACCCACCACCATCCGCCATTCACACCACCACCACCACCACCACCACCACCACCCACTGCCACCCGCCACACCACCCATCCACCACCACCACCACCACCACCACCACCACCCACCACCCACCACCACCACCCACCACCACCCACCACCACCATCCGCGACCACCCACCACTCACCACCTGCCACCGCCACCACCACCACCATCCGCCACCAGCCACTCCCTACCACCTATCACCAGCCACCGTCACCCACCCACCCACCCACCACCCCTACCCAACACCACTAGCTACCCATCACCTACCGTCACCACTTTTCACCACCGTCTTCCGCCGCCACTTGCTACCACTTGCTATTTCTCGCTCTTTTTTATATTTTAAATTTTTTTTAAACATTTTGTCAATTACCAAACGCGTTTGTAGTTTATGTTTTTCTAAAAATAAACAAAAATTAGTTTATAAAATTTTTGTAAATATAAACTGAAAACGTAAACGTTACCAAACACAAGTAATCAAAAATAAAATAAAATTGAACAATATTTATTGTTTTATTTGTGTTAAAATATTTTTTGAAAATTTTAAAAATAATTATGAAAATAGGTATTTTTAGATTTTCTCTTTTTAGCAAGGAGGACGTTTGAAACCCTTACAAATTTTCTTCTAATTTGACCCAAAATAATATAGTATGTTATGTGTCTATTTTTAATTTGTTACATGTTCGATTGTACAAAACTAAACTCCTGTCTTACTATGGTAAATTTGGGAATTTAAATTGTGTCTTTAATATTTTTGTTTTAATAAATTGACATTTTAATTTATACTTCTCAAATCATGAATAAAAAATAGAAGTTTTTTTTGAGAAATCCACTTTCTAAGAGCTTTATTCCATCAAACTCATATTCTTTTTGACTATTCCATTAGGTCCTATTTGAGATAAGAAGATCAAAATATACTTTTCATCTACTTATGTTCCATTTAGTTCACATTATTTTCTTATGTTTCAATAAGTCCTATGGGTGACATAATTACCAAAATAACCCTAATGTGAATGTTCACACCGTCAATGTGAATGTTCATATCGTCAATGTGTAGGGGCCCGGCCTATGTACAATGTGAATATTCACATTGACATGTTAACATTCACATTGATAGGAGTGTAAAATTAGCTCATGGCCAGGACTGTGACGGCAGTGCCCGACTCCAACCTTGTTGACAATGCGAATATTCACATTGACATGTTAATATTCACATTAATAAGAGTGTAAAATTGACTCGCGTCCCATGGGCGGCCCGGGGCGAGCCCGGCCCGGCCCGTGACAATGTGAATATTCACATTGACATGTTAACATTCACATTGATAGGAGTGTAAAATTGGCCCGCGGCCTGTGGGTGGCCCGAAACCCGCCCGCTGCCCGTGGGCTGCCTTGGGCGGGCCCGGCCCGACCCGTTGATAATGTGAATATTCACATTGACATGTTAACATTCACATTGATAAGAGTGTAAAATTGACTCGCGTCCCATGGGCGGCCCAAAGCCCATGGGTGGCCTAGGGCGAGCCCGGCTCGGCTCGTGACAATGTGAATATTCACATTGACATGTTAACATTCACATTGATACGATCAGAATTGGCTCATGGCGTTCGGCCCGCTACCAGGCGAGGCAGAGACCTCGGGTCAGACCAATGGGCCTAGGCCTAACCTCGAGCTTAGGTCGGGCTTCGGCGAGCTTGGCCGTTTTTTTTTAATTCTTTTTAATTTTTTTCTACCAAAATTTTATTATTTTTCACAAAAAAAGACATTGCGCCTCAGGCGAGCTGGGCCTCGAACCGAGCCTTGAATGGGCCTTAAGTGGGCCGATAGGCCGGGCCAGGCTTCAAAGTGATGGCCTAGGCCCTAGCTTAGGATCTCAGACATGCTCGCGCCCGGACCCTAACAAGCCCACCCCGGGCCGTGGGCGAGCTTTGGGCAGCCCACGGGCCGCGGGCCAATTCTACATTTCTATCAATGTGCATGTTAACATGTTAATGTGAATATTCACATTGTCAACGGGCCGGGCCTACCCCGGGCTGCGGGCGAGCTTCGGGCAGCGGGCAAATTTTACACTCCTATCAACGTTAACGTTAACATGTCAATGTGATTATTCACATTGTCACGGGTCGAGCCAAGCTCGCCTCGGGCTGCGATCGGGTTTCGGGCCGCTGGCCAATTTTATACTCTTATCAATGTGAATGTTAACATGTAAATGTGAATATTCACATTGTCAACAAAGCTGCCGCAGGCCGCCAGGGTGTGGGCGGGTTTCAAGCAGCCACGGGGCGCGGGCTAATTTTGCACTCCTATCAATGTGAATGTTAACATGTCAATGTGAATATTCACATTGTTAACGGGCCGGGGCCGGGGCCGGGCTCGCCCCGGGTCGCGAGCGGGCTTTTGGCCGCCCATGGGCAGCGGACCAATTTTGTACTCTTATCAATGTGAATGTTAACATGTCAATGTGAATATTCACATTGTCAACGGACCGGACCAGGGCTGCCCCGGGCCGCTATCAATGTTAATGTTAACATGTCAATGTGAATATTCACATTGTCACGAGTCGGGCCAAGCTCGCCTCGAGTTGCGGTCGGGCTTCGGGCCGCTGGCCAATTTTATACTTTTATCAATGTGAATGTTAACATGTCAATGTGAATATTCACATTGTCAACAGGCCGGGTCGGGCCCGCCCCGGGCCGTGGGCGGGTTTCAGGCAACTACGGGGCGTAGGCTAATTTTACACTCCTATCAATGTGAATGTTAACATGTCAATGTGAATATTCACATTGTTAACGGGCCGGGCCAGGCCCGCCCTGGGCCGCGGGCCAATTTTACTCTTATCAATGTGAATGTTAACATATCAATGTGAATATTTATATTGTCAACGGGCGGACTGGGCCGCCCCAGGCCGCTATCAATGTTAATGTTAACATGTCAATGTGAATTTTCACATTGTCACAGGTCCGGCCAAGCTTGCCTCGGGCTACGATCGGGTCTCGGGCTGTTGGCCAATTTTATACTCTTATCAATGTGAATGTTAACATGTCAATGTGAATATTCAAATTGTCAACAGCGGGCTGCACCGCCCGAGCCGGGGTTTCGCACCAGGCGGGCTAATTTTACACTCCTATCAATGTGAATGTTAACATGTCAATGTGAATATTCACATTGTCAACAGGCCGGGCCAGGCCGGGCCCGCCTCGGGCTGCAGGCCAATTTTATACTCTTATCAATGTGAATGTTAACATGTCAATGTGAATATTCACATTGTCAACGGGTCGGACCGGGCCCACCTTAGGCCGCCCATGGGCCGCGGGCGGGTTTCGCGCCGCCACGGGACGCGAGTCAATTTTACATTCCTATTAATGTGAATGTTAACATGTCAATGTGAATATTCACATTGTCAACGGATCGGGCCCGCCTGCCAAAAGTGATTTGGCTGCCCATGGGCCAATTTTACATTCCTACCAATGTGAGTTTTAAAATATGAATGTTCACACCAGAAAATTGCTAACCGTTCAAAAAATATTTATAAGGGTATCAAAATTAAATATATGGACATAAGTGTCTAAGAAAATAGTGTAAATCAAGAAAAATGACTTTATGGAATAAAACTATACATACATGGGACTAAATGGGTTAAAAAATTTCCTTCATAGACTTTTTGGGTTAAAACACTTCTAAATGGAATTTATCAATAAAAATTCCATAAAAAATATTCATATTTTATTTGAACAAAAAGACATGTAAATAGACAAGCTTTCACTATTGATACAATGACTTTTTTTTTTGTGCAACCTCAAATCCTGTGAAAGATTGTTTACTTCAACTAGATTGTGCTTGATGCTGTGTTTTACTGTAGATTTGGAAATAAAAAGGGAAACAGTTGAAATATTTTGCACTATAATTGGTTTTTATTTTTAAAAATTTGTCCATAATGATAATATTTTCTATTTATTTTTATTTTTATTTTTCAAGCGAAATTTAATATTTAAATAGAACGTAACATGATTTCACACATTAAACATAAAGATCAAATATAAAGATAAAAACAATATGAGGATAAAACTTTAGCATGACTTGGTTAAACTAAATTTAAACAATTTTTTCAGATAGGTTGGTGTGACTTGAGCGAGTTGATTTTCTTAATTCTCTTTGTGACTAGATGTCTACTCCATTTCTCTTCAATTTCTTCCTTCAATAAGCGCGCCGTGTGCACTAAGAATAGAATTCCCATTAGACTGCACCACACGATGATTGCAACTTCAATAGTATCACTGATTGGTTCGCTGTGAGCTCTTGGTGTGATGACAACAATAGAAATTGCAAATGTTACTGCCATTGATGTAATGGTCACCCACATGATTGCAACTAGAATCCACATGAAAATCCTTCTCTTGAATGGCAATCCAGTTATAAGCAACAAGATTGTACTTAGAGATGCAACAAATCCCATCGTGCTAGTACGAATGAAATATAGGTATAAACGTGGATGATTATAATCCATTATAGCATCTCCAGCTCTATGTTTGTTTGGAGGTTTGTCTAAAGTGTCTTGCCAAAAGCCACTTGGAGGGTTCATCCCAGCTTGGAAAGCTATTGTTGCAATGAGCGTTGCAACCAACATTATTGTTTCCTTTTTCTTTGTCAGCCACTCGGCGCCCGACATCCTTACCACGCATGGCTCGGCTTCTTTGAGTTTTTTTTCAATATCATTTGAATTTTTCACATCTTTTCTAATCTGTGCTAGAATATCCAATGCTGTGTACTCGTTAGCATTTTTTATGTTTACGTCTAGTGTTGCATTGGTAAGCAAATAGTTTAAGGACTGCAAAAAACCAAAAAAACAAACAAACTTGGAACTTTACTAACCAGCAAGTGAGGATATTACCACAAAATGGAAAAAGAAAGAAAAAACTTCAATACTTCCCATAATATATTAGTTAGTTGCAACTTTGACTAAATCATATTTTTTGTAATGTAAAAAACAAAAGAAGAAAAACATTTGATTATAGTCATACCTCGACTTGTTTATTCGCCATACTAGATGTAATATAGTGTTGCCTCCTCCATCTTTAGCATTGACAAACTCTTTATTTTTAGTGGTATTCATAAGTATTTTCAGAGACTCTAACTGGTCACGTAACATACATAAATGTAAGATGGTCTCACCCCTATCCATCACAGCTTCAAATGCATAGGGGCTTTGAACTAATACTTTTAACACATCGACCTTTCCTTCATCACTGCAAGATGGAGTGGATTTTTACCATTTTGTCACGAGTTAGGCACATGTCAAGATGTACAGATATCAAAGCTTGTACAACCTCGACATGCCCTTTTGCACCAAGAAGGTGAAGGGGCAAGCGGTGAGAAGTGTCTAGAATTTCAGCAAGATCTGGATTTAGACGCAGAACTTCTTTGACGAAGTTTGTATGCCCGCGTAATGCAGCCACATGTAGAGGACTCCTACCAAACCAACCAGAGTTCACTCTATCAAGAACTAATGGATCTTCTCTGAGTATTTCTTGTAATAATGTGACATCGCCTTGTATTGCTGCTTCATGGAGCCTCTGTTCCATTCTCTCTATAACTTTCTCCATGACAATGAGAATATAAATATATGAGCAATTGAGAGGGTAATTTATATTCATAAATTGGGCCGAGCTAGGTGTTGGGCCGAGCTAGGTCCAAGAACGGCAGATGGTAAGTACACCGGCCGAAGTGGAGTAGTGCGGATAGTTCGGTTGCCAAACGGGCGTCCGTAGTTCGGTTACGGCTACTGTCAAGATAGTCCGGTCAGCGAATCTAGGTCGGTCAAAGGACATTTCGGAGAACTGACCGGTCTTGGATTGACTCCGGTTCGGACGCGGTAGTCCGGTTGGGCCACGCCCTAGTCCGGTTGAGCTCTCTTATGGGTAGCTCGGTTGCGGCATGGGAAGCCGAGGTAAGAGAGGTAAAAGCAAAGACCGGACTAGGGGGTACTTCGGTTGTAAGGGAGTTCGGCCGTAGTAAAAGCCATCTCACTTGGCTTATGCAGTGAGGGGGGTGTTGAAGATAAGCATTATCTTCAATAGTATGAATCCTAGAAGGACTCTACGCATGGAAGAATGTGAGTTCTGGAAGGACTCTTCACATGGAGAAGTTGGAGTCCTACTAGGACTGTGCCACGCGAAACCTATATAAGCTCACCAATGCCACCTTTGCCAAGGTAATACAAATTTTGCTTTCTGAACACAGAGCTTTTGCCTTCTTGTCTTGTTTGCTGACTTAGGCATCGGAGAGGTTTCCGGCACACCCCCGCCGGCCAGCTCACGTTTGTGTTTTCAGGTGGTGGAACGACGACGTATTGAGGAACGCAGACTTGATCAACAGGATTATACGAGAAGGTGAATTTCTTTCCCGTACAATTGGCGCCGTCTGTGGGAAGAACAGACAAGAACAACCTCTTGATCAAGCTTTCTCTTGAACATCAATGGCGAACAACGAAGAACTGCCTCAGTCCGCCGTTGACGGACTAACTCCAGAAGGAGGTACAAGGCGCGAAGGCCTTCCTTTGGTCCCTCCCATGGCGAGCCTGGAACCACAAAGGCAGAATTCCAAGAGGGATGACAGGGGACGAAGGAGGAATAGCAGCCCTCATCCTTTCTCGCTCGCAAAGCCCAGAAAGACAAAGGCGCAGAGTTGATCCTCAAATTCTGGAAGATCGCGTCAGAGAACAAGACGAACTGATCCGCAAGATGGCAGCGGACATGGAGTCTCTGAAGCGCCAGATGAAAGGAAAAGAAGTGGCGACAGGAGTGGGGCGCAACAACAAGACGCCCCCTCGCCACTCCGAGGGTCGTGGTAGGAATTCTACACCCTCTCAACCAGAGGACAGAAGCCTCAGGACAGGCGACACGCGATCCGTATCTTCCAGGACTCGTCACTCCAGGTCTGGGAGGGCGAAGCGAAAAGGTCATACACGGAGGGAAGTACTTATTGGCCCTCACATACGCATCATACGAGATCCAGACAGACGGAATTACCTAGGTCGTCCGACCTAAGGTCCATGTTGGAAGAAAAGGCGCGATGGAAGGAGGACGCCAGGACGCGCGATCCCCACTAGGTCCCAGCCTTGCAGCGATTGGCTCCTGACGCATGGAAGCGTCGAGGTTGGAATGCCAAGGCCGCACTTGGCATCTGAACGGCGGATAAGGCATTGGCGAGGCCGCAGACCTCACCATTCGTCCCGAAGATTGAGAACGCCCCTTCCGTCAAGCTTCCTACAACCCAAATTCACGACGTATGAAGGAAAGAGCGGACCCTTACACCCATAAGCCACTTCGCCAGGTTATGGTCAGTATAAGCGGAATGAGGCAGCGATGTGCATCCTATTCCCTTCAAGCCTCGGCGACCTAGGCCTAACTTGGTTTGAGAAGCTTCCAGAGGGCAGCATAGCCTCCTGGGCGCAATTGGCAGAAGCGTTTGTAACACGGTTCAGAACAAACACAAAGACCCCGGTGGAGATCGATCAGTTACTCTCCATCGACATGGGTGAGAAGGAGACATTAAGGTCCTACAACAGCCGATATTGGGAGACCTTCAACCAGATTGGAGACTGCCCAACCAACCTAGCCATTGCGCAGTACAAAAGAGGCCTTCCAGTCGGGAACAGACTGAGGGACTCTATCACCATGACTCCGCCACTCACAATGGAGGCCCTGATGGAGAGAGTGCATCAGCACATCAGGGTAGAAGAGGATGGCGCCGTTAAGGCAAAAAGCGGTGCGATCTACACAGAGAAAAAGACCTCAAGAAAGGTCAATACTAGAGTCGCCGAAACCAAAATGACAGGCAGACGCGACAATGATGAAGACCAGGACAAGAGATGGTTGAGAGCCCGACCTGCCATAACCACGGTGTTCAAGAAGCCGATCTACCGTATACTCAGTGAGATTCGAGACGAGCCTTTCGTCAAGTGGCCTGCCAAGTTGGGCGAGGCCCAGAAGGACTATGATGACAGATCCAGATGCACCTACCACAAGGAAAAGGGGCACCGAACTGAGAACTGCACGCCATTGAGGCAACATCTGGAGGAGTTAGTGGCGGCGGCCACGGATAAATACATAGAAGGAGAAGGCGCAAACCCCCAAGACCACAACCTCCCCAATGGGATGCCAATCGACGCCCCGCCACAAGGCATCATCAACGTAATCCATGGAGTCTTTGAACCAGAGCGTGTATGCGAGCTCAAAGGTTCAATCAAGAGGGCTGAGCACTTAAAAGAGGTGTTAAGTGCCCAACCTGTCGCAAAAAAGGGGAGGACAGAAGCTACAAATGTTATGTCCTTTTCAGATAAAGACTTGGACAGAATATACTGCCCACACAACGATGCCTTGGTCGTCACTCTTCGAGTCAAGGATTTTGACGCTGCCGGATTTTGATTGACCAAGGTAGCTCGTGCGAAATCATGTACTCTGAAACCTTCAAGCAACTCAAGCTACGGGATAAAGACTTGGCCCCGCAAAGATCTCCCTCATTGGGTTCAACTCCATGCCGAGTGGCTACCAAGAAATCATCCTCCCGTCGAGCAGGAGTGTGACAAAGCAAGTGGAGTTCGGGTGTTGAAGGTTCCATCCACCTACAACATCATTCAGGCGTAACATGGTCGCACGCCATGCGCCGATGGCATCCTCCTACCATCAAGTGATGCGATTTCCCAATGACACCGAGTAATAGAAGAAGTGTATGGGGACCAGATTATGTCCAAGCAAAGGTTCGCGTAACGAATGGTAGCCGCTACGCCAAAGGATATGTTCATTCGTTGAAGAACCAGAGAGTAATGAACTATTCATGGATGTTGGCAAAGCGGCCGATCAAAAGCGATGGAGGACTGGTGGAGGTCGAATAGACGAGAAGAACCGGATAAGTTCTTCTTGCTTGGCTCGTCGTTGTCCAAAGACGAGAGAGTGGAGGTCTTGGAATTTCTAACTTCCAACATAGAAGTGTTCGCCGACTCCATACGACATGCCGCATTGACCCCACCTTCAGCTGCCCCCAACTCAACGTCCACCCTTCCGCGAGACCAGTCATTCAACGCACTGCCAGATCGGCACTCCACCACGCAGAAATAGTAGCAGAAGAAGTGGGAAACTTGTTGGAGGCAGGAGCAATTAGAGAGGTGCACTACCCTGTGGATTTCCAACACGGTTGTGGTGCCGAAAAAAGAATGGGAAGTGGCGTCTCAAGGTCGACTATAAACCGTCAACAAAGCATGCCCCAAGGATAGCTTCCTTGCCAAGGATAGATCAATTGGTCGACCTAACAATTGGTCACAAAGAGCTAAGCTTCCTCGACGACACAGAGGCTACCACCAGATCGCAATGCATGAGCTGCACCAGAGGTCACATCCTTCACCACTCCAAGAGGACTATATCATTATAAGGTCATGCCCTTTGGCCTGAAGAACGCAGGGGCGACATTCCAGAGAATGGTCACCAAGATGTTTGAACCATTGTTAGGCAAAACAATGGAGGCTTACATCGATGATATGGTGGTCAAGAGCAAGAGTGAGAGTGACCATCTCAAGGACCTAAGTGAGATGTTCGAGATCCTGAAAAAGCATAAGTTACGCCTCAACGCGTCGAAGTGTGCTTCGAGTAGGATCGTGCAAATTCTTAGGCTTCTTGGTAACCAATCGAGGTATAGAGGCAGATCCTTCTCAGATCAAAGCAATTCAGGAGTTAGAGAGACCTAACTCGGTGAAAGAAGTACAGCATCTCACCGGCATGGCGGCAGCACTTAACCGATTCATCAGCCGGTCCTCAGACAGATTGCGTCCATTCTTTCAGTCATTAAAAGCTAAGTTTGAGTGGGACGAAGAATGCGACCAAGCTCGAAAGTCCAAGGAGTACATGTCTTCTCCACCATTACTTGTTACCCCCATACAGGGAAGAACTCCTCCTCTATTTGGCGCCTCCCAAAGACGCAGAAGTGCAAGGTTGGTTCGAAAGTATGAATCCAACACCTACCTATCTTCTATGTCAAGAAGACATTGCTAGGAGCCAAGCAAGATACTTGCCTCGGAGAAGTTAGCACTGGCCTTAATGATGGCATCCAGGAAATTGGCGCACTACTTTCACGCCCACACCATTGTCGTCCTCACAGCTTTTCCACTGAAAGCTCTGTTTGAGAGGGCCAACTTTTCTGGGCGAGTTTTGAAGTGGGCAGTGGAGTTGGGACAATATGACGTGAAGTTCCAACCCAGAACCGCAGTAAAAGCCCAATCTTTGGCAGACTTCGTCGCAGAGTTCACTCCTGGAAGCCACCAAGTTTGCCCAATTGACCTGACTGATACAACCAACCTAGGGATGGAGTTTGACGAATAGCGCAACCCCTAGCAGGCTACTACCAACCCGAGCATCAGATAAAGAAGGCGAAGAAGAGGCCAACCTTACCACACCAAGTCAAAATTCACTAGCAACTAATGACTTGGGCCCAGCAGAAGACAAGGGGCAGACTGCGATTATGGACTCTGAAGAAGACATTAGCAACCTGGAAGACCCCAAGGCATCGACCAACCCCTCCACCTGTTGGAAGTTGTTCGTTGGGGAGATGTGGAAACTCTTTGTGGATGGCGCTTCCAATCGACATGGAGCAGGACTTGGCATAGTCCTCATCTCTCCAGACGGCTTGGTAGTGGAGCAGGCGATCAACCTTGGCTTCCCAAATACGAACAACGGCGGAGTCTGAAGCGCTTTTGCAGGCTCAAGTCAAGATACATGCAGCCACCGAACTCATGGTCTACTGATGACTCACACCGGTGGTAAATCAAATTTCGGCGACTATGAAGCAAAGGATGAAAGAATGGCTAAGTACCAGACTTAGTCAGACGTAGATCAAGAAGTTCAAGTCGTCGAATAGAGCAAATTGGTCGGAGGAGAATAGTAGAGCAGAGCGAACTAGCAGGCTCAATGGCAGATACCTCCATCCCACATCCTCATCGGGTCGACTATCCGCCTGTGCCAAGTATTGAAGACCCGTGGTCAAGAGGTATGTTGTGCGGAGTTAGGTCCTTCTTGGATGGATCCCATCATATCGTTCTGAAAGACGACCCTACCGTAAGAAAAGAAGGAAGCCAACAAAATCGAGCCAAGTCGCGGCGATTTTGGCTCTCTCCATCCTTGGCTTTATACAAGAAGTCGTTCTCAGACCTTACTTAAAATGTGTCCACCCCAAAGAAGGTAGAAGCATTCTTGTTCAAATACACGAAGGGTTTGTGGCACCATCAAGGAGGCGGATCATTGGCATACCGAGCTATTTCACAAGGTTATTGGTGGACCTACATGCTAGCGGATTCAGAGAAGTATGTCAAAAATGCGAAAAGTGTCAAGTTTGCACATCAAATACATCAACTCGCCAGAGAACTCCTACCTCTCACTAGTCCGTGGCCTTTCGCAATGTGGGGCTTAGACATAGTGGGACCACTCCCAACAAAGACCAGTAACAGAAGTTCTTTCTTGCAATGACTACTTCACAAAATGGGTGGAAGCAGAAGCCTTGGCGTCAATCAAGGAGAAAGATGTGAAGAAATTTGTCTGGCAGAACATCATTACTCGCTTTGGCATACCAAAAGCACTGATTTCGGACAACGGCACTCAGTTTGATGGCAGAATTTTCAGAAGCTTTTGTGAAGAATACAAGATAGAGTTCTACAACTCCACACCGGCATATCCCTGCCAAATGGACAGGCAGAGGCGCCAAACAAGGTAGTCTTGGACGGATTGAAGAAAAGGTTGGAAAAAGCCAAAGGCAAGTGGGCAGAAGAGCTCCCTCATGTTTTATGGGCTTATCGCACTACGCCACGGCGATCAACAGGAGAAACACCATTCTCCCTAGCATATGGCATGGAAGCTGTCATCCCCTTAGAAGTTGGCCTTCCTACCATTCGGAGCGAAAATTTTGATCCCGACCTAAATGGCGAAGCTATAGCATTGGAACTTGACCTTGCGGAAGAAAGAAGAGAAAAGGCATTGGTTCACATCGCCTCCTATCAGCAAGTTGTCCGAAAATACAACAAAACAGTACATCCAAGCGGGTTCAAGATTGGCGATTGGGTACTACATAAAGTTATGGGCAACACATTGGTCCTGGGGATGGCAAGTTAGGACCCTAACGGGAAGGGCCTTACAAAGTGGTCGGATTAGCAGCAAGGGCATACCACTTGGAGGATAAGGACGGCAAAGCAATTCCTAGGCCATGGAATACTGCCAATCTCAAGTTATTTTACTTTTAGCCTTTTTCTTTTTGAGCATGTGTAATTTTCTACTTTCTCAATAAAGCAAATCGATTCTTTTCAGTATATTTGTTTTCCATACAAAGTAGTTTTAGCAAGATAATAGTATTGTAAACATAGTTGGCCGGAATAACCAACTATTAACCCTCCTAGGCCCAGGATCAGGATCCAGGCCGCAGGACGTTTGGTCGGAATAACCAAATACTCTATTCTAAGTTGGCTGGACAAACCAACTTAGAGGTTGGCTGGATTAAACCAACACTTAGCCAAAGTATGGGAATGGCTACATAGAGGTTGGCCGGATTAAACCAACACTCTGTATTCTTCAGCCAAAGTATGGGCATGGCTGAAGAGTGGTTGGCTGGATTAAACCAACTCTTTGTACTCTTCAGCCGAAGTAAGTTATATCGGCTGAAGAGTGGTTGGTTGGATTAAACCAACACTCTGTATTCTTCAGCCAAAGTATGGGCATGGCTGAAGAGTGGTTGGCTGGATTAAACCAACACTTTGAACTCTTCAGCCGAAGTAAGTTATATCGGCTGAAGAGTGGTTGGCTGGATTAAACCAACTCTTTGTACTCTTCAGCCGAAGTAAGTTATATCGGCTGAAGAGTGGTTGGCTGGATTAAACCAACTCTTTGTACTCTTCAGCCGAAGTAAGTTATATCGGCTGAAGAGTGGTTGGGTGGATTAAACCAACTCTTTGTACTCTTCAAGTAATTTATATCGGTGAAGAGTGGTTAAACTGATTAAACCAACACTTTGAACTCTTCAGCCGAAGTAAGTTATATCGGCTGAAGAGTGGTTGGCTGGATTAAACCAACTCTTTGTACTCTTCAGCCGAAGTAAGTTATATCGGCTGAAGAGTGGTTGGCTGGATTAAACCAACTCTTTACTCTTCAGCCGAAGTAATTTATATCGGCTGAAGAGTGGTTGGCTAGTAAGTTATATAGCTAACCGAGATCACAGTCGTAACTTAGCAGATTCAAATTTGTCACTTAGGCAAACAAGCAAGTACTCAACCGGAATGAGAGTTCAAACTTTTTCATTGAAGACAAAAGGGAGTACAATTGAGGGGCCGTAGCCCGGTTACAGGCATTTAAAACCGAAATACAAGTAAAGAAATAAATAAGCAAAAATACAAGTCATCCTAGGAGTGCATCTAGTTCGGCATCGAGCTCCGCTTCAGCAGCCGCCTGGAGACCGGTTTGAGGTGGGAGCCCGGTTTGAACCGTGGTATCTGCTGGCAGGGACGAGTTAGCTGGTATCTCGTTGGTTAAATCCACGGTTGGCTCCAACCGAGCTGCTTGATTGTTTTGTTGATCGGTGACAACCGGAGTCAGAGATGGCTCCCCCTCATCATCTTCTTCGTCGTCTTCATCTTCATCATCTTCTTCGTCATCAGACGCTTCAAGGAATGCCTTTTGAAGATCGTCGCATATTGCTTAAGTGAGGTAGGAATAAAATGCGGTGGAGCATTGTAGCGTCGGTGTCGAGTGCAACCGAAGCTTCTCCACCGCGCCGCCAACCGCACTTGAAAATAGGTCTTTTGCGCCACATCGAAGGTCAGTATGCAAATTTTCTTGAATCCTTCCTTTCGGCCTTCTTTACTTCGGCGTTCAGATGGGCTATCTCGGCGTCTTGTTTGGTGTGCATTTGGGACATCTCCCACAGGTAATAGTCTTTTACCTCGGTCACGGCCTTTTGTTTATCACCTTCAGCCGAGGTAACCAGTCCGGTGAGACGTGATACCTCGGCCTCCAGTTCGGCCGCCTTGTTCTGGGCCTGCCTTAGTTCGGTAGCTTTGGCCACGGCGTCCTTCATGGCCTGCCTCGCGGTCTTGCGAAGCTCCATCACCTGCCGATGTGCAAGCGTGGTTTTCTGAAGAGCCTGCACAGAGTGTGGTAGATTTTTTAGTTAATTGACCGAAGTGGAAGTTAGACAAATTTTGAAGACAGGAAGGCCAGTATTACTTACCACCATTGACTTTGAAGCAGACCGAAGTGATTTTATCTCGGTGTTGAGCTTCTTGGAATGGTGTTCCATGTCTTTCGGAAGGCACACCCCTCTGGCCAGGTTGAAGGCCAGAAGGTGATCCTTATCCGAGACGACGGAGTCACCTTCGTCGATAGCGGTTATTGAAAACTAGGGGAGCCCATCGGGGTTTTCAGATCGGTTGACGATTCATTGAGGGGCTCGGTTGAATAACTTCTG
Source organism: Camellia lanceoleosa (assembly GCA_025200525.1). Lineage (NCBI taxonomy): Eukaryota > Viridiplantae > Streptophyta > Magnoliopsida > Ericales > Theaceae > Camellia > Camellia lanceoleosa. The sequence continues at coordinate 128,500,866 of CM045769.1, read as the reverse complement.
GTGGGTTTGGTGGCGAACACTCTCCTCTTCATCGACCCGATTGTGGCCGGTTTGAGAGTCAAGCACGCTTGTTTCGGCGAGAAGCGGAAGGTTGTTGGGATGGAAGAGCCATCACGGCATCGGTTGGTTGGCCGGACTGCGGTACCTCGGTTGGGTTTGTTTCGGTGAGCATGGCCCTCATTCTGTTTTTTCTTAGCCATCTCTTCTTACGGGGTTAGGCGACAAGGACAATTTCGGGCAAGGTTGGGTGGGTTGGTGGATCTTCGAGGAGAAAATCTGTTACTTTTGATTTTTAAATCGACGGAGTATGTGTGAGTCGGCTCGAAGTCAAGTTAGCCAAATTTCTTTCTTTTACGAGTCTTGAGTGAATCTGGCGGTGTTGGGATAATTGTAGTTGGAGATGAGATGAGCTTTATCTGCAAAGCAAAAAGACAAGTGTTAGTCGGTTTGCACAAAAGTAAAGTTCAAGAGAACGTTAAATGAAAACCGAAGTGTGCATACCGGGCTCCCCTTTTTCCCCGTTTATTCTTCGGCCTGGAATTCGGGCTTGGAAGTCCTCAAAGTTTCCAGACACCCAGAAGAAGTCGTCATCATTGACATCTTTGTCCGGTGTGTGCTTTATAATCTTTTCTCTACCTCGGCGCACTCTCAAATAGTAGCACCAGCCTTGGTTTTTGGATCCTATTGAGTACTGATGTAGTATCTCGGCCAGACCTAGGTTCAGACCGGTTTGCTGGTTCAGGGCATCTATACCCATTATTATTCGGTATGTGTTGGTGGATAGTTGGGTAGGGCAAAGTGTAGTCTGCCTAGAAATTCACAGATAAGAAATTTGGGAATCTGAGTCGGTCTCGATTATTATTGAAGAGTAAAAGGGAAGCCCTCCTTGCCCTGTGGGTCTACACCTTGTTTGGCCAAAGTAAGGTTTACATCGGTTGGTATGTGGTAGTCTCTTGAATCGGCTAGACCTCCACGGGTTTCTACCAAGTGTCACTTCCCATTTATTTTATAAGTTAAAAATAATTTATCTCGGTTGGAGGGCGTGCTCGATGAGTCAGGTTGGGACGCCAGAGGAGTGCCCGACGCCTAAGTCCAAAGTTGAAAAACATAGTGTCAAGCACGGATCAAAGACCGTGCTACAAAAATAAAGCAAGAAAGGTTGGTCTTATTTCGGCTCTCAGGTGCTAGGTTGTCTACATCGGCTTGTAAAGGTTCTCCTTATCTCGGTTGGCACTTTATTCTTGTTATTTGGTTGTACGATATGTTTGTTGTTTTGGTTTCACTTGAAGGGTTCCTTACTTCGGTTAGGCCTCAAGGGGCAGTTTTTCTGAGTTCGGTTTTGGAACTCAGGGAGCTGGCTTGGCCCCTGAGGCTTAGCTCGGTCAGAGGCCTAGCTCGGTCTAGGGCCGAAATACCTATCACCAGTCAGTTTTGATTTCGGCTAAGGAGAATTAAGTGGCAACCTATTGAAACTACTGTTGTGGGCTACAAGTGCTAGTTCGGTTCTAGTTCTCCTAGACAGCGTCAACTGTTTCTAGTTCGGTGGGTTCTCATTTCGGCTAGTGAGAATCAGGTAATCTAATGAAGTTACTATTATTTGCACAAGTTCCAGTTCGGTTGTATACAGATAAGACCTACCTATAACACAAACACTATCCTAGTTCGGTTGGGGCATGTGCCAAGATCAAAAAGGTGTTCTACGTGTTGTTTCGTCATGATCATAGTGTTCTTGTGAGGGGTTTTTTCAGAAACTACAAAGTGGAAATGTGTTTTGCAAACGCACAACATGAACAGCTATGAGCTTAAATAAAAGCGAAAACAAAAACAAAGGAAGTAGATTCATGTACTTACCAAGAGGAAGAAGAGGAGGATTGAAGGATTGATACAAAGGCAGTAAGGATGCACAGCAACTCCCAGCCCAGAATGAAAGAATAAAGAGAGAAGTTGAGCAGTAGTGTAAGGCAAAAGTGAAGGGTTCTTTTGGTGTAAGGAGTGAAAAATGGAGGAACTGCTCAAATTTTAGAAACACGAGGTCGGGCGCAAACCAGAGAAGGCCATTCAAGGTGTGCCACGTGTGCAGGAAGGACAATCGATTCGGTTTCTACATTTGAAAGGACGTTTGAGCGGACGGTATAGCTCGGTCGGACTTAGCTCGGTTGAAGAAGCTAGCGGTTGTCATTTCTACAGAAGGCTTTAAGGTTTTTAGTTAATTTGGAGAGGTTAAGAACTTTAGATCGGTTGGTAAACAAGTAATCCCTATCACGCTTATGGATGGAATTAAGGGGCAATTGAGAGGGTAATTTATATTCATAAATTGGGCGAGCTAGGTGTTGGGCGAGCTAGGTCCAAGAACGGCAGATGGTAAGTACACCGGCGAAGTGGAGTAGTGCGGATAGTTCGGTTTGCCAAAGCAGGCGTCCGTAGTTGATTCTGACTCTTGTCAAGATAGTCGGTCGGCGAATCTAGGTCGGTCAAAGGACATTTTGAGAATGACCGGTCTTGGATTGACTCGGTTGGACGCTAGTCCGGTTGGGCCGCCTAGTCGGTTGAGCTCTCTTATGGGTAGCTCGGTTGCGGCATGGGAAGCCGAGGTAAGAGAGGTAAAAGCAAAGACCGGACTAGGGGGTACTTCGGTTGTAAGGTAGTTCGGCCATAGTAAAAGTCATCTCACTTGGCTTATCCAGTGAGGGGGGTGTTGAAGATAAGCATTATCTTCAATAGTATGAATCCTAGCAGGACTCTACGGATGGAAGAATGTGAGTTCGGAAGGACTCTTCACATGGAGAAGTTGGAGTCCTACTAGGACCCTGTGAAACCTATATAAGCTCACCAATGCCACCTTTGCCAAGGTAATACAAATTTTGCTTTCTGAACACAGAGCTTTTGCCTTCTTGTCTTGTTTGCTGACTTAGGCATCGGAGAGGTTTCCGGCACACCCCCGCCGGCCAGCTCACGTTTGTGTTTTCAGGTGGTGGAACGACGACGTATTGAGGAACGCAGACTTGATCAACAGGATTATACGAGAAGGTGAATTTCTTTCCCGTACAGCAATGAACACAGGTATTTATAGGCACCCAAACACTCAAATATACGAAAGCACCTACTATTTTCCATTATTATTATTATTATTATGTTTTATTTTGGGAAGTTGTATGACAAATGCTAAGAAACTTCACAGAACAACATATTTGAATAGAAGTGATGAACAGTCAAAGGCATAGTTGCATGGCATCTCTCCTTGTCGCTTTAGTAGACTAGTGTGTATTCATACCTGGTACTATAATTATAATAATAATAATAATTAAATAAATTAAACAATAAAAACAAATATTCGTCAAAGCATGGGAAGGGTAGACAAACTTTTATTTTATTTTTAAAAATGTATTTGGACCATGGATTTCAGTAGAGATCTGAAAAATAAGGGAGAAATGAAAAATGTGAGAGCGATTTGTCCTCACATTTTCCTTTCTTTTTCTAGATTGCTACTCAAATTTACAATCGAAACACAACTTAATTGTAAATAAATTGATTATTTGCCAAAGTAAATATGAAAGGGTGGTTTGGTTTATTTATTTATGGGCACAAAATTCCAAATACTAAATAGGATTTTTAATAGGGTTTGAATGTTCTCAAGTTATATTCAATTTGAGAGTCTTTGGGCTTGGTGGACTCATGTTGTGGCTTATCTTCGTGATTCGAACGATTTATTTTTTAAAATTTGTTGAATAGAATATTAATGTAAAATTTTAAGATGATCGAATATTGGTTAGGAAAATGATTTGGAGTCCTAAAAACTGTCCCTCTAATCCCCCTAATTTCCATTTTGGGTAACTGTTTTCTTGTTTTTTTTTTTTTTTTTTACTTGATATGGAAATTAGGGGGATTAGGGGGAATGTTTTTAGGGGGATGTAGCAAGGTCCTATTGGTAATTATATGTTAAAATCACATTTGTTCCAAACAAATAGATAACAAATATAACTTTAAGAATAACCATTCATTTTTTGTAATGCAAGTGTGATTTAAACATATAGTTGCTAATATCCGATCATTTAAATTTTTTTTCATAATTATTTTACTCAACAAATCTTTAAATGTAAACAGTTCGAATTATCGAGGTCAGTTGCAAAATGGACTCACTAATCCTGAACACTCTCTCAAATTGACACTTTCTCAAATTGAAATGATCAATTTAAGAGAAATCAAATCATTTTTAATAATGGTCAAAAACCTTAAACGTTAACATAATATGATATTATTATGATGATATATTTGGTAGACGTTTATTATTTATTTAAACTATTTGATAATTACAAAACCTCTCTACTGTTTTTTAAAATTACACTGATCTCTTTATAACTATCTAATAACAGTTATAGGAATCTCTCAAATAGTTTATGAAATACGAAATTACACTGACTCTCTTTTTGACTAGATCCATATATTAAATGATGGCTGAAGTGGCATTTTATTTTAATAATTTAAAATTTTATAATTTTTTAAATTTACCTTAAGCAGCCACAAACCATGTCACAAATGACAACGATATATATATATAGTAGTTAGACTCCCACGCGCGAAGCGTGTGGGGTCGTAGCATTGTTGATTGTGTTATTTTAGCACATAATTGTATCACAAAGCCATATAATTTGAAAATAATATATATATATATATATAATTTTATTTTTTATCTTATTTTTTCACTCCTAAATACAAAATAATGAGATTCATAAACATAGGACAATGAGATTCACATTTATATATGTATATGAGATAGACTCGCATCTTGAAGTGAGAAGAAGAGGTGAACAATGTAATCTACATCGAACATTTGCCATTAGAGTGTCTCAAGTTTGATGGTGAAAATTGATTTCTCAAATACACTTTTAACTTTCATAAGCTTCCTTAATTCATCAACCTAACTTTACAATCAAAACACCATATCTCAATTTCTAAGTGGCAAATGAATCTTTTAAGTATAGGAAATTGAGCATGGCTTAAAGAATGTAAGTGAAATTATCTCACTAATTTGTGTATCAAATAACATAAAGCAAGGAAACCACAACTTCAAAGCAGCCCATCATGTGAAGAAAATTGAAACGAACATCAGAATACATATGGCGCCAAATAGAGTAGAATTCATATTGCAAATAGTTTATCTAAAATTAAAATGATAGAAATCGAATTAGTCTATTTTCTCATGAGATGCCTAGCAGATTGACCAGTGTACTTGATGCTCTCGCTAGAACTGGATGTGACTCTCAGACAACCATAAAATTCATACTAAGATGCAGGAATATTAATTATCTGCCATACCTAAAGCATTCCAAGTTTTCCTTCTAATCAGAAAATAACATAATTTAGGTATACAGGCATTGATCGCATGGTTAGAGGAAGTTCTTCCTAAATCATTTAAACATACAATGAAGAAGAGTGCAATTATTTGGGTACAATGAAAGTCTAATAGAATAAATAGAAAAACCATGTATGTACTGTTCATTCTAGTAAATCACTCTGTTATATTAAATAATACACAAACATATATATGAAGTCTCCTAGAAGAACATCTACAATAAGAAACACTACAAATACTGATTTTCATCCCTTTTGCTATACCTCTGTATTAACTGGTTCTATGTATTAGTCAAAAATCTTGCTCAGGCAATTCAATCATGAGATGAACATGAAAGAGTTAGTTGGTACCTATGTGTCTTCATTCCTTGGTTTCAGGCCATTTTTGAAATGATGGATCAAGATTGTCAAAAAGCTTCCTAAGTTCCTGCCAAAGGGATTCAGTCAAAGATAAACATCAAACACACATGACAATGAATAATATTAACAGGAAAATAATCTGAATATGAAGAGTTATGAAACACTTTTCCTAGTTTGAAGAATTATATACGAATAAATTGATCGTTTCTTTCTTTCTTTTTTTTTTTTTTTTTTTTTTTTTGGCTTTTAGCTTCATCTTTTGTGTTGCAAGGGTAGACTGTGTTGCCTAAACAGAATTTGCATCAATTTAGAATAGGTTAGATGTGAAAATTAGCATCTTTAACAACCAGAATCATTCTGATTAGGTTAGTGTGTGCTTTCTAGCTACTCCCTATTGTGATCCGATGTAATTGAGGGATTTGATGCTTCCCCAACCAAAAACTTGAGTGATCCAATGTAATTGTTGAGTATAATTGTTAGATACTTCATGATTTAAGATTATTTTATTTATTGATTTCAAGATTATTTTATTATTTCTATTTTTTACACCTTAAAGGCTTAAATTATCCAGAAAGATACATTCCTACTTTAGGGAAGAGATAAAGAATCTCTGTTAGATTCCATGTCCTAAGATGAATGCAGAAGTTCAGATTTGGCTTTCATAATATGTAAAACAATTAGAAAGAAATGGCATGATTAAATTGAAAATGCAAAAAAGTAAAGTTGCTTTTCCATGTCACTTTTTTGATTGTTTTAAAGACATAAAAGTAAAGTAATGTCCATGATTCTTTTTATCTTACATTTGTTCTTGGATTGTTTTAAAAAATGATCCTTTCCACTTGATTGAAGGTGGTTTTGTTTTGGAAAAACAAATGCTAGATGATAGAAGATTTCCAAAAAGGCATCTCGACTTACAGCAAAAGGTCCCCATGAAGGTAATGTATGATTTTTTTTTCCCCTAACAGATTATTAAGAGCAGTAATCAATTGAAAACATTTACACCATTGCAATAAACCATTAGCCCAAACACTTCCCCACCCCCATTAACCCCAAATCTAGCCACCAAATGGGCCTTATTCCAGCCCTCCTAACAAAGTAGATCCTGCAATCCATCAACAAACTCCAAGGCTGAATCATATCATCAAGAATAATAGCCACACTCTGGTCCATTTCCCTATTCACATTAAACATATCCACCACATCCTGCAAATCACCTTCTACAATAATAGAAGGAAACCTCAACTCCCCAGCTATCCTTATCTTCTCCCTAAAACTTAAAACAAATGAAGTATAATGTATATTAATTAATTTAACATGTTTATGATTTAAATGTAAAAAATACTGCCACAAATGGTTCTCCAAAGATAGAAATATGCATGATAGATGAAAATGAATGAAAATTTTATTTTATTTATTTATCTATCCATCTATCTCTTCTTCTTTTTTTTAATGTTTCTTAAATATGAGCATGAACAAAAATGATCCTCTAAAAATTGAAAATGCACATGAATAAATAAATGTTGAAGGAGGTAATTTTTTCCTCACCTAATACTACAAGAAAAATCACTTTTGGCGACTAAATTTTTAGTCGCCAAAAGTCTGTTTTTAGTCGCCGAAAGTCGAAATTTGACTTTTCCCGACAAAATTCTTTAGTCGCCACATTTGTCGCGTATACGTGGTCAGCGCAAGTATTGGCGACTAAAACTTGTTTAGTCGCCAAAAGACAGGTGTTTAGCGACCAATAATTTAGTCGCCAATAGTGTTTTACACTTTTAGAAATCAGGTCTTTAGCGACTAATAATTTAGTCGCCAATAGTCACTCAATCGCCGACTAAATGGTTTAGTTTCCAAAATAAAGAGTTTTGGCGACTAAATTTTTAGTCGCCAAAGGTGTTTCCGGCGGAAAAAAAAAATCCCACTTTTTTTTTGCTTTTCCTGAGTTTCGAACCCCAACCGTCCCACATTCCAAGCCTTTTTGCAACACACTCCCTCCACTATGCCACCACAACTTCACATGAATATATATACAATATATATTATTTATATACTATATTAACCGGTATTAATACAAAATAATATATATATATATATATATATATATAATTATTTTAATTCAATCTAATTTATGTAAAAAATAAATTATTTAATAAAAAAAATTTAGGCCACTTTTGGCGACTAAAGTGAGTTTTAGTCGGCAAAACCCCTCCTTTTAGCTACTAATTTTTTTTAGTAGCCAAAAACATTCACTTTTGGCGACTAAAGTGAGTTTTAGTCGGAAAAACCCCTCCTTTCAGCTACTAATTTTTTTTAGTAGCCAAAAAATCCACTTTTGGCGACTAAAGTGAGTTTTAGTCGGCAAAACCCCTCCTTTTAGCTACTAACTTTTTTTTAGTAGCCAAAAACATCCACTTTTTGGCGACTAAAGTGACTTTTAGTCGACAAAACCCTCCTTTTAGCTACTAATTTTTTTTAGTAGCCAAAAATCTCCACTTTTGGCGACTAAACTGAACTTTAGTCGCCAAAACCCCTACTTTTGGCTACGAAATTGATTTTAGTCGCCAATAACTATGCATTTGGCGACTAAACTGTTTTAGTCGGCAAAAGTGATCAATTTTGGCGACTAATTCCATTTTAGTCGCCAATTCTCCTACTTTCAGCGACGAAAAATGGTTTTTTGGTCGCCGAAAGTGTTGTTTGTTGTAGTGTAAAGGCACCACATAAAATGCAAAAAAGTTAACTACAGGCACAATCATTTAAATCAGTGAATGGCATAAAATGTGCAATGATCTTTAAATTATTTTAAAACCCAAATGATGAGGAAGATGCACTTAAAAACCCTATACAAATTCTGGAAGAAATCATTCGGACTTACTTTGTAAAACTCTATCGTCTCATTAGCCCTAAAGTTTTTTAGCTATATAAAAACTAGAAGCATAACTCGATTTAGCATTATTATTTAAGCAGTTTTGAACTATTTATTGAGGCAAAGATATTAAAAGAAAGAAGATAAAGAAAAGGAACATGAAAACTCGCAACAATTTACTACTATTATAAAAGTGTAAAGAACTTATTGTGTCTTCTACTTTTTTTAAATCTCAATTTTACCTTATCAAATCTATTATATTTTCTAAAAGTCCTGAACAGTCCTATATAAACCAGTTATTTCTTTATTTTTGGAGTTGAACACTCAAAAAGATATATTTGCTTTTAAGAGTCCTATATAAATATAAACAAACTATCTCCATTCTTATCACATAAAAAAATAGAAGTCGTCTCCCTATTTTTTACATTGATGATGTTTGAAGAATAAAAAATGATTATTCTTTCTTATTTTTTATATCTATTCTATATTGATATACATAATATTTGCAATTGTCAATCATGGATCAAATCATTGTGAATAATGTTTGTCGAATCTTAAAGTTGTATCATTGTATGCATTATTTTGAATCTAGACAGAGGAAAACACATGCGTTTGTAAAATAGAGATTTGTGTTACATTTCAAAATTTCGCAGGTTATTTTCATACTCTTTCTTTTTGTCTAAATTATATTATATGAACTGTAATATTTTATATGGTACTTTAATAACCAAGGTATGATGTCAAAATTCTAAATAATAACTATTTTTGTTTGCTTTATTTTTCAAATCTGTTTTACAATTTTTGATTTTTCATATTTTTTCCAGTTTTGGTGATTAAAGATATTGAAATTTCTTCATATTTTATATTTAAGTTATACTTTTATATGAAAATCTAATATTTAATAATCTAAATAGAATTAAAAAGTAAAATATTGACAAATATTTTTTCTATATTTATAAATTTATTGATTTTCATTATTATATATATTTTTGCCATGTTTTCTACATTTTTTTAAATCCTAATTTTACTCTATCAAATTTACTATATTTTCTAAAAGTCATGAAGAGTCCTATATAAATCAACTATCTCTTTATTTTTGTAGTTGAACACTAAAAAAAGATATATTTGCTTCTAAGAGTTCCATATAGGGATTTTTATTGATAAATCCCATTTAGAAGTGTTTTAACCCACGAAATCTATGAAGGAATTTTTTAACTCATTTAATCCCATGTATGTATAGTTTTATTCCATAAACTCTTTTTTTTTTTATTTACACTATTTTCTTGGACACTTATGCCCTTATATTTAATTTTGATACCCTTATAAATATTTTTTGAACGGTTAGCAATTTTATGATGTGAACATTCATATTTTAAAATTCACATTGGTAGGAATGTAAAATAGGCCCGTGGGCGGCCCGAAACCCGCCCGCTAGCCGGGGCGGGCTCGGCCCGTTGATAATGTGAATATTTACATTGACATGTTAACATTCACATTAATAGGAGTGTAAAATTGGCCCGCGTCCCGTGGCGGCGTAAAACCTCATGGCGACCCGGGTGGTGGGTCTACTTTCGTTGACAATGTGAATATTCACATTGACATGTTAACATTCACATTGATAAGAGTATAAAATTGGCCCGGGGCCCGGCCCGTTAACAATATGAATATTCACATTGACATGTTAATATTCACATTGATAGGAGTGTAAAATTAGCTCGCGCCCCGTGGTTGCCCGAAACCTGCCCACGACCTGTGGGGCGGGCCTGGCCCGGCCTGTTGACAATGTGAATATTCGCATTGACATATTAACATTCACATTGATAACAGTATAAAATTGGCCGGCCCGAAACCCGACCGCAGCCCGAGGTGGGTTTGGCTCGACCCGTGACAATGTGAATATTCACATTGACATGTTAACATTAACATTGATAGCGGCCCGGGGTGGGCCCGGTCCGGCCTGTTGACAATGTGAATATTCACATTGACATATTAACATTTACATTGATAAGAGTATAAAATTGACCCGCGGCTCATGGGTGACCAAAAGCCCGCCCGCGGCCGGGGGCGGGCCTGGCCTGGCCCGGCCCGTTGACAATGTAAATATTCATATTGACATGTTAACATTCACATTGATAGGAGTATAAAATTAGCCGCTTCGTGATCGTGAAACCGCCATGGCGGGCGCGCCCAAGGTGTAACAACCTCGTCTCGACATCGATAAACCATCAATTATCTATTGGTTATCGCTAAACGAATCGAATGACTGATAATTGAATTAACCGAAGTACTGAATGGACTGATTGAAATCGAAACTGAAATCGAATAAGTTTATCTATTGAATTGCATATTGCATCTGTTTGATTGATTGATTATCTGTTTGAGTTTATGTGTTTAAACTGCAAATTGAAGGCCTTATCGGCGGCCGAATTGAAAACCGTTTAGAGTTTTGGGATCGGTAGAATATTTGTGATTGTATGGTATATTTATCTGAAAATTGATTAGGGATGATTAAACTAGATTAAAATGAGCTAATTGCAAACTTAGGCTTATCTACCAAATTGCCACCTATAGTGGACCTTTGTTTATTATTATAATAGAGCCTTATTGCACTGAATATATCAATTGATTTGCTCTTCTTGTGGCCTCTAACCGACCAAAACATAGAGAGAGTGAGGAAGGAGGGAATTCATCTTGCTCACCTAGAGAATTGCTTGGAAATTGATAGATTTGGGGCATAGATTGCATAATTGAACTTCTAGGCAAGAAATTGAGACTTAGGTAAGTGAATCCATCTTCTTCTTGTTGTCTTTAAGCTTCATCTTGCATGGTTCATGCTCCATTGTAGAATCAAGCCATGATTTAGTACATAGAGGTTGAATTATGCTTGAATTCATGCATGCATGGCCATTTTGGTGCATTTTGAAGTGGAATTCATGATGGATTGTACATGCATGCTCATGTTTCTATCAAAGTCCATGTTTTCATCTTGTTTGTGTAACAATTGGCTCATTAGAGCATGTTTTGAAGCTTGGAAGTTGTTTAAAGATCATGCATGTTATGTTGAATGTTGTTCTTGAAAAATGTTTGTAAATTGGGTTTGAAAATGAATTTAATTGGAACACCCTTGGGCCTTGATTTCTTAAATTGAGCTTCAAATCATGTTGTTATATGAGTTTACAAATGTTTCCCAGAAAATGGGCCCAAGAAAATCGAATTTGGAGCATCAAAACTTGGTTTGGAACTTGGAGGTCGAATTTGGACTTCCCAGATTTTGGCCGTCCGCTCGAGCGGGGGAAGTGCCGCTTGAGCGGGGAAAACAAGCTCCCAGTATTTTTTGGCATGTTTCTGATCCGCTCGGCGGAGTTTTTCACGCCGAAAGGAAAATCTAGCATCCAAAGATTTACACTGCTTCATCACCCGCCGAGAGGAATGTACGCTCGAGCGGAGGATTGTGTGTCACGCTCGAGCGGGGACCTTTGTTTGCTTGTCCGCTCAAGCGGGGAAACCTGCGCTCGAGCGGAGGCCCTGTTTCGCAGAAATTCTGAAATTGTGTTCCATGCGCATCTTTGCATCCTCATCCTATCCTAGGCATTCTTAGGCCTAGTTTAAGACATCTTAATGAGGATTTAGACATAGAACTACACCGAGGAAATTTAGGGATTTAATTATTATCCTTCCCGACTGTGAAACTTAGTGTGTGTTCTATTTGTTAACTGTTTAGGGTTGGTTTCTGGACGCGCTCTAGCGCTATTAGCCCAATCTCTGAGTAACAATTGTGTAAAGATATGTTCAAAATGATTATCTTTTGAATCTTGAATCGAATCATTATTGAATCGCTATTGTTTATCGAATGAATGTATGTCTCAGATTCAATCAGACAGGCATCCTTAGCAATTATCATATCACATAGAGCTCGGTTCCTCTTTGTGGAACCATATCATGCATCGATCGATGGCCATCATTCTTTGTTAAGACCCGGTCCTCTTGGACCTATCTTATATAGGCTAATGGGTGTACCACGATGACCGATTGATCGAATATCAAAGATCAAATATCATTTAATGAACTGATTTCATTATCAGAGACATTCATTCATAACCTCTTTACGCATTATGTTATTCACTGGGCTTTAGCTCACTGTTTATATATATATGTAGGTTCTCAGCAGCCAGACCGGAGCTAGGAGCGTGGGTTGGTCCCCAGTTTTGTCAAGCCGGCGTATGTGCCTCACTGCGAGGTTCCGAGTTGCCATGCTATGGCTTGGGGTGCTTTTTATTGTCCCCACCTGTCTCCTCACTGTTTTGTACTATCGTATAGACTGTTTACTACTTACTGTACTGTTATCGAGGGATTAGGTCCCCGTACTGAATGTTTGTAAATGATTGTATAGATTGTACTGTTTTGAACTGTATGAATGCATAAAAATATTTTTGGGCATACAGATTGTCACAGCTCAATGGACACTAGTTATTTACTGTATTGGCTTCCGCCAGGCCCCGATTGCTTAATCAGATATCGTTTCAAAAAGCCTTCGGAATCTCGACATCGCGCCGCATTTAAAAACCCATAGGGGGGTTTGGTCGATACCGCCCGCCCGACCCATTAACAATGTGAATATTCACATTGACATGTTAACATTCACATTGATAAGAGTATAAAATTGGCCAGCGATTAGCTTGGCCGTGAGCACAATGTGAATATTCACATTGGCATGTTAACATTAACATTGATAGCGACCCGGGACTGGCCCGGTCTGGTCCGTTGACAATGTGAATATTCACATTGACATGTTAACATTCACATTGATAAGAGTACAAAATTGGCCAGCGGCCCATGAGCTGCCAAAAGCCCGTTCGCAGCCCGAGGCGGGGCCGACCCGGCCCGTTGACAATGTGAATATTCACATTGACATGTTAACATTCACATTGATAGAAGTGTAAAATTAGCCCACGCCCCGTGGCTGCTCGAAACCCGCCCACGCCCCGTGGCGCTGCCCGGGACGGGCCTGGCCCAGCCTGTTGACAATGTGAATATTCACATTGACATGTTAACATTTACATTGATAAGAGTAAAAAATTGACCAACTGGCGGCCCGAAGCCCGACTGCAGCCCGAGGCGGGCTTGGCCCGACCCGTGACAATATGAATATTTACATTGACATGTTAACATTAACATTGATAGGAGTGTAAAATTTGCCTTCTGTTCGAAGCTTCGCCATGTCTGGATAGGCAGGACTGCCGTTGACAATGTGAATATTCACATTGACATGTTAACATGCACATTGATAGAAATGTATAATTGGCTTTGTGGCCCGAGACGCACGCAATGTCTTTTTTTGTGGAAAATAATAAAATTTTGGTAGAAAAAATTAAAAAGAATTGGCCAGGCCCGCCCAAGCCCAACCTAAGCTCGAGGCTTGGCCCCAGCTCACCGCCCAACCCGAGGTCGGCTGTTTGCGCGGAAGCAGCCAATTTTTACCTTCCTATCAATGTGAATGTTAACATGTCAATGTGAATATTCACATTGTCACGGGCCGGGCCGGGTTCGCCCCGGGCCGCCCATGGGCTTTAGGTCGCCTATGGAACGTGAGTCAATTTTACACTCTTATCAATGTGAATATTAACATGTCAATGTGAATATTCACATTATCAACAAAGTCGCCAAGGCAAATCAGGCAATGGGTTTTAGGTCCACAGTCGCCGAGCCAATTTTACATTCTTATCAATGTGAATGTTAACATGTCAATGTGAATGTTAACATGTCAATGTGAATATTCACATTGTCATGGGCCGGGCCGGGCTCGCCCCAGGCGGCCCACGAGCTTCAGGCCGCCTATGGGACACGAGTCAATTTTACACTCTTATCAATATGAATGTTAACATGTTAATGTGAATATTCACATTATCAACGGCCCGCCCACTTCAGGCGACCACAGGCGTGGCGGGTTTTGGGTCACGAAATGAGCCAATTTTACACTCCTATCAATGTGAATGTTAACATGTCAATGTGAATATTCACATTGTCACGGGTCGGGCAGGGCTCGCCCTGGAACGCCCATGGGACGCGAGTCAATTTTACACTCTTATTAATGTGAATGTTAACATGTCAATGTGAATATTCACATTGTCAACGAGCCGGGCCAGGCCCCTCCCGAGCAGCCCACGGGCCGCCTGCGGGTTTCGGGCCGCCCACAGGCCGCGGGTTAATTTTACACTCCTATCAATGTGAATGTTAACATGTCAATGTGAATATTCACATTGTACATGGGTCGGGCCCCTACATATTGACAATATGAATATTCACATTGACGGTGTGAACATTCACGTTAGGGGTATTTTGGTAATTATGTCACTCATATGACTTATTGAAACATAAGAAAATAATGTGAACTAAATGGAACATAAGTAGATGAAAAGGGTATTTTGGTCTTCTTATCTCAAATAGGAGCTAATAAAATAGTCAAAAAGAATATGAGTTGGATGGAATAAAGTTCTTAGAAAGTATATTTATCAAAAAAGCTCCCTTCTATATAAATATAAACAAACTATCTTCCAAAAAAAAACAAAAAAAAGTCATCTCCCTATTTTTTTACATTGATAATGATTGAAGAATAAAAAATAATTATTCTTTTTTATTTTTTGTGTCTGTTCTATACTGATATACATAATATTTACAATTGTCTATCATGGATCAAATCACTGTGAATATTTTGGTTGAATCTTAAAATTGTATGCATTCGTTTGAAACTAGATACAGAAAATGCATGCGCTTTAAAAATAGAGATTTGTGCTGCATCTCAAAATTTTACAAGTTATCTTATACACTTTCTTTTTGTTTTAATTATATTTTATATGGTACTTTAATAATCAATGTATGACGTCAAAATTCTAAATAAGAACCACTTTCGTTTGTTTAATTTTTTAAATCTGTTTTTCAATTTTTGATTTTTCATATTTTCTCAATTTTGGTGATTAAAGATATTTAAATTTCTCCATATTTTATATTTAAATTATACTTTTACATGAAAAATCTAATATCTAATAATCTAAATAGAATTAAAAAGTAAAATATTGATAAAATTTTTTTATAAATTTAAACAAGTACTGATTTATTATTATTATTATTATTATTATTATTATTATTATTATTATTATTATTATTATTAATTTTTTCCAAAAAGAATAGACAACAAATTATTTTTTAAGTGTATTTAAATTAAGTGAATCTAAATCTGAAAGTAAAATTAAAAAATTAAAAAGTATTAAATTAACTAAATTTAAAAAGAAAACAAAAAGGTTATTTAAAAAACATTGTCAAAGACCAACAAAAAAAAAAAAAGTGAAAATTCAAAAATTCAAAACAAAAGTTTGAAAAAACAAACCAAACCAAATACTGTAAACTTTTCTTTTTTAAAATCTTTCTTTACTAATCTCTATTTTTTCACAAATTATTCATAATTTTCTTTCAATTTTTATGTGAATTCAATAATCTAATTAAAAAAAATGTTACATACATACAAAAATGTAATACTAAACATCTACAGTATGACCAACTATTTAATTTTGAATAATTAACTTCCCATTTTACTTGTATTAAATTGTTACAAAAGATTTTACATATTTTTTTTGTGATATCTTATATATGTCAATGCTCATATATATAAATATATAAAAAAATATAAACGTAAATTTATATGTGTTATTGTATTCATATATTGTCAATCATAATGCTATATTGCCATCGGATACTTTAATTTTTAACATTTATAGTTTTATTAATATAGTTATATTTGTTAGAAAAAAATTGTGGAATTGTATATTGTTTTCCTATAAATTTATATTTAATACATATATACATATATGTCATACAAATAAGTGTTCACAATAAACACTTTCAATAACAAACTAAGACTTGCAAAACATCTCTATCACGATAATAATTATACTTTTTTCCCCTCACAGAAAAAATTACATTATCGAGGGAAAATAAAATTTGAAATTCGTAACAATTTGATATCGCTTCAAACTCTAACTCATCTAAATATTTTTATTATAATGAGATATAATGGTGAGTAAAAAGAAAAACAAGAAGAAGGTAAAACAAAAATTACAGAAGATCTATTACGAGCTAAAATATAAATTGTCCTATATGTTGTAAAGTTTAAGAAAAACAATATACCTCATGCATACAGTCAAATTACAAGAAAAAAAATCAAATGATGTCCAAACATTATTACAACAACTCAATGATACAGAAAGTAAGTACATCATATAAAAAGTTTTGATCAATTTTTGTTATATGCTGATTACTTACAGATGCCATAATAAATTATGTAACTTGACAGTCTACAAATACTTATAAGTATGGATCTATAAATATTGTGAAAATAATTATAAAATTCCTATATCAATCGAAATATTAAGTTACAATATCATTTCTATTTTCTTAAAAAAAAACTATTCTACATTTTCTGCATAAATGAAAATATACTAATGACTAATGTTTTATTTTTCAACATGGAAGATATTTGAGGCACAGAAAACGAGATTCAACAACTCTTAATATATAAAAATATATTACATATTGATATTAATGCATTCTTACACCAATAGTATGCAAATAATATGCAATAGTAGATTTAATGAATTTGTATTGTGAGATGAACTACTAAACAAAATTGTGGAAATATGCAATTAATTTCATATATTCAATTGTCATACATCTACGGATTATGAAAAATCGAAGTGAGAAATTGATAGAAAAATATTTGTGTAATACTATATATTTAAAGGACCTCCTTATTGTTTATTATTTAAGATAAGACTGTGATCTCAACAATCTAACTATAAATTAATGTTTATATTTATAAAATTTTTCATTTATTATTTAAATTTTTCAGCCAAGTATGTATTCATTTCTTACTTAGTCATATTTTGGATACATATCAATTTATCCATACAAGTCTTTATACTTTGTATACATATCACACATCAATTTAAAAAATACGTATAATTACAATATTAACTGTTGATAAAAAATCATGTGCCACATGGAACACACGTGCCCAACCGCTAATAAAATTAAAAATCCAAGAAATGAAGCAGCCCTCATTCTAATTGTAACAAAAGAAATATGGAACCAAAATTATAATAACGTAACATTTAGTGACAAGTGAAATATGAGTGGTAGGAAATACAAGTGGTAGGCAGTAAGTTGGTTACTACATCAAACTACCCTTGACTCCCAAAGCTTAATAAACATCAACAAATCAATCCAACAACAATCGAACTTTATATATATATATATATATGTGTGTGTGTGATAAGACTTAAATTGACTCTAAAAAAGTTAGTCAAACATCTAAATTGTTCTCCATGAAAAATCTCATATTTGTCCTTCCTTTTCTTCCCAAGCTTTGCAGAAAGAGGTTACAAAATATAAGGGGTCGACAATCTTTTCTTAACAATATATAAATCATATGTTAACACGAAATTGGCATCTCATAAGCAAAAGTGTAAATTAACGAAATAACTTCTCTCTCATGGACATATTGTCAAGCACATTGTGTGCAAGTTATATGCTAACAAACACCCAGAGAACACACAAGCATATAAAATCAATACAAACATCTGCAAAAAGAACACAAAGTTTATGACAATGGCATACTTGATTGTGCGGTTTGGGAGTTGATCTCTAGACTTGGTGAATTCCAAATCGCAGGTGATATCAACTCGGTTGGGTAATTTCTAGGAGGACTGAGAAGTAGGTTGTGGGTCAACCTCGGTTGATGATTGAACACAACGAGAACCAAGTTCTAGGTTGAGATAATAAAGAGTTAGGAAGCAGAAGCAGAAGCAGGTGCGTTAGATTTCAAAAATCTAAAATTTTTAACAAATTATTCTGTTTGATTTGATTTTTTAAAAACTATTTTAGAAGAATTTTCATTTATTTTAATGAATTTGTTTTCATTTATTTTAGATTCATATGCATCTAACAAATCTTCTAATAAATGATCTATTTTATTAATAAATAAATCATACTCGTATAATAAATAATTAATTTTATTAATAAATAAATCATTAAGTTCATTAACAATTTTTAATATTATGAAAACCATTTTGTTAATAAATAAAGTATTAAGTCAATTAAGACTTTTTAATGATATGAGCAATATTTTTCAATGAACAATTCTGATAATTTATTGTTGTATAGGAGAGTAGTTATTTTTTTTTTCCTGATTATTGTGTTAAATTAAAATTTATAATAAACAATAGTTGTAATTTCTAGTATTATAAGACTAATTTATATTTTAAACAAACCTTACGAGTGTGTAATTTGCTAAAAAATAAAAGATTTATATTTCATAATTGACCAATAATGTTTACATAATTACAAAAAAACCGTCAGTCAAAATAGAACACCAATATTGGTTAATATTACAAAAAAAAAAAAAGGGGGTAAAATGAGAAAGTTAACATATAGGTCACCATTATTAAATTATACAAAATAAAAGGGAAAAATATGAAAAAGAAAGACAAAACATAAGCAAGAAAGAGCTTCTTATATATATAGATATATATTTTTGAGAATCATATATACATGTACATTTATTTTTATAAGTTGATTTTTTTTCAAGATTAAATCTAACTATGAGAGAATTTGAGAGATTTGTGGGGCTTAACAAGAGTCCCGTTTTAATTATTCGAATCATTCATTTTGTGGGATTTTTTATGTATATCATTTATGAAAAAATATAAGTTAATCTAACAATCACATTTTCATTTTGTTGTATTTTTTTTTTAATTTTTAAAATGGATAATCTATTTTGAAAAACACACTTGTTGTCTATTTTTTCAGAAATAAATGTGATAAAATATATAACTTACAATTATCAGATCAATCTATCTTTTTTCATGGAAGATACATACGAAAAACACTATTAAAAGAATGATTCAGATCATCGAAACAGAGCTCCCGCAATTTCACTAAGTTTAGATTTAAACTCTCTCATCTCAAGCTAACAAATGATTTCTTTTAATTTTTCTTTAAATTATTAAGAAACACAATTAGTGTGTTTGGTTTCAGTTTTCTAGAAATTGATTTTTTTGATTTTCGTTTTTATTTGTTTTCAGTGAATATTTTTAAAATTTTAAACGATTTTTTAAACTTTTTTATATGCACCTTATTTATATGTATGTAAATAGTAAAATATTTGTGAAAAAATATTTTAAAAAATTAATAAATACACAAAAATAAGAAAAATTTATGGAATTTTAGTATTTTTTATATATATTTTTGGTATTTGGTGAATTTTTTAAAGATTTTTTTTTTTACAAATATTATACTTTTTAAATATATTTATACTAGGCGTGTCTAAAAATTAAAAAAATTACTTAAAATATTAAAAAAATTCAGTGAAAATAAAAAAATATGAAAAAAAGTAAAAATTTTTAAAAACTGAAACCAAATAAAGTGACATTCTTAATAAATTTGGTTTGTTTCTCTGGCTTGGGGGTGACACTGTTATGTTCAAGTAAATTACTTTGTCAATGCCTTTTGGGTCAACCTTTTTTTTTTTTTTTTGGCTTTTATATTGATTTGTTTAAAAAAGATTAATTTTGTTTTTACACTTTTAGATTTTACTCAATTAGACTGGTTAGAAATTTTTTTTTAAAAAAAAAAAGATTGAAGAATATTCATTAAAAACAAAAAGTAAAAAATAGTTGATTTTTTGTTTTTAGTGATTTTTTTGAATTCTTGTAAAAAAAAAAAAAAAAAAAAAAAAAAAAAAGAACTACTTTTGAGATTCTTCTATATTAGAGGAACCTAAAAATAAAATAATAAAATAAAATAAAATAAAATTAAAAACAAAAAAAATTGAGGAAACAACAAATCAGTTGTCTTTTTTTTTTTTTCCTTAAAAAAAATATTATAAATTTATGATAAATTTTATAGACTTTAATGATTAAAATTATAATATTTTTCATAAATTTGTAATTAGTTTCAGACAGTATACCACTATAATGTAATTTTTTCAAAATATTTCTCAAAAAAATAAGATTTTTTTAGCGGATCCCAATGCTTGTTGGATTGGCTAAATGTAAATGCTAGTTTTCTAGGGAGGTGGCTTACTAGGTGGCAGCCGGGAAGGGGTGGTCCCTCAAGGGGATGGCTACTGGCAATGGTGTTTTGGTTTCATGGAAATTGCTTAGCAATTTTTTGGAACTGGCAACAGAGCTGTTACGTGAACCAAGTGACTCCGGTTCAATTTGTGTTTAATTTGTTAAAAGTTTATTTGAAATTAACTCGTTATATAAATTAGTGAGTGTGTCTCCACCTAATGAGTATGTTGTTAAATTTATAAAATATAAATTTTGATTTTAAATTAAAACATGTATTATCTATTGCTCAAGGTGTGAAAGTGTTACTTATTAGACCAATAGTCTAGGTTCATGTCTCTTTCACTACCTCAATATTTAATTTTTTATATTCTCTTAGAAAATAGGTGACACTTGGCATGAGGGACTTTTTGTGAAGGAAAATGTTATAAATCTCAAATTTTCTATCAAATAAATGACCAAATATCTTATATGGGTGTGGGGTCCACAAAATTGCAGACCCCACACCCATGTGAGACATTTAGTCATTTATTTGATAGAAAATTTGATAATCTTAACATTACTCTTTGGTGAAAAGCCCCTTTTATCAGGTCTTTTTTTTTTTTGTTGTAAAACCCACGGAATAAAATAATAGTTCCAAAACTCCCTCAAATTAAAAAAAGAAAATCAAAAGACTGAAATACGCTTCCATATAAATGGGCAAATATGAAACGATTGAACCGTTTCTCACCCTTTACTTTGTTTCATCGTTTAAAACTCAAAAGCACATAATACTATAATAAAATTTTACTGTCATTCTATCAAACAAAATAGAACATATAAAATCAGAGTAAAATTTTATTCTCATTTTATTAAACAAAAACAAAGTACATGATACCAGAGTAAAATTTTTATTCTCATTCTCACAAATTTTACTCTCATTTTATCAAATAAAAATAGAACACATAACATTAGAGTAAAATTTTACTCTAGTATTATCAAACAAAAACAGAACACATAATACCAGAGTAAAATTTCATTCTCATTCTAGCAAACAAAAACAGAGCACACAGTACTAGAGTAAAATTTTCTCTCATTCTATCAAACAAAATAAGATCATATATAATAAAAATAAATTAAAACATTTGGTCTCTAAAACCCTTATATATTGTAGTAGGCTACCGAAAGCTAAAATAAAAAATAAAAAATAAAAAAAATTAAATTACAAATATACCCCTTGAATTTTGTTTAAAATACGAATTATTACTTGTGATTCTGTAAATTACAACTATCTCTTTGTCAAAAAAAATTTCAAAAATGCAAGACACCCTAAATTTTTTACCATACACTCACATGAGTTTGAGTCCCACTTGAGTGTTAGTCCATACAAATTTTGGTAAAAAAATTTATATCCCTAACATTGTTCAAATTTTTTATCCAATAAAATTAACAGAAAAAATAAAATGTATAACTACTATCCTTTAAACAATAAAATTATATATACATTTATGATATAAAAATTGTTAATTAAAAAAATTTAAAATTTATTTTTTAGATTCTTTTAGGTTAGATGTACTTAAAAAGTTAGAAGGAAATGATATTTTTTTTAAAAAAAAAATAGTAAAAACAAAAGAATTAATTAATTTTTTTTAAACAGATCCTAATTCTTGCTGGATGGAACAAATGCTAGTCCGCTTACGAGGTGGCTGTCGGGAAGGGGTGTGTGGTCCCTCAAGGGGATGGCACTGGCAATGGAGTTTTGGTTTCGTGGAAGTTGATTAAGGATTATCTGTCTCTAAAATTTTCTGTCTTTTTGTTCCAAATAATTCATAATTATTGAATTATTTGAAAATTTCAAAATTTAAAAATTTTAAGATATGTCAAATGATTATGAGTGATTTGAGACATGAAGATGGGCCATTTTGGGAACAATGGTAAAAAGTCAATTTTTTAACTTTTTAATTTTTTTAGCTAAAAAAATCAGTTTTTTTACTCAAAACAACTTAACTTTTTGTCAACAAAATCACCAAAAAAATCAAAAAATTTAAAAATTAATTTTTTACTAATTTTTCAAAACACCACGACATAAATTATAAATTTTTACGGACAGGAAATCCTTGGGCGTGCAAGGCCGTGAAAGTTACTTACCAATTTACTGGCACTACTAGCATTGGGCTAGCAATGGTGTTTTGGCTTCACGGAACGTGCATAGCAATTTGATGGCACCTTGTAATAGAGTTATTTAATGAAATAAATTATTTAAACTCTACTTGTGTTTGATTTATTAAAATTTTATTTAAAAATTACTTATTACGTAAATTAATTAAATTTTAATATAATTTTAAACAAATTAAGTTTTTAAGTTAAGTTTGAATAATTTATTATTTAGTTCAAAAAACTTATATATATACAATAAAAAAAAATTAAGTTACTTAAATTTGACTTGTATTCAACTCTTTAGAAATTTATTCAAAATCGATTTAGTATGAAAACAAGTTAAAAAAAATGTTTAGTGGCCCGAATTTTTATACCTCAAATGGTTCGAATGTGTCAAAACGACGTCGTTTTATACTAAAAATAACACCGTTTTAAGTATCTTCAGCCATTTGAGTCATGATTTTTCGAGACACCTAAGTATTGTTACAAGTTTAAACATAATTTTAAAATCATAAATTATTAAACTAAGTTTAAACAAAATTAATTCGACACGACCCGTTTCCAGTAATAACCGGCAATGGTGTTTTGGTTTTACGGAAATTGCTCTACGATCACGTCTACGACCTCTTTTACCTTTGACAACCATAAATAAATATATATATTAGGTATAAAATGATCGTGCAAGGCACATGTTATTATCATGGTAAATTTAAAATTTAAAAGTACAATTTGATTCTTTTTAAAAATTATTTTAGACGAATTTTTGTTTGCTTTAATGAATTTGTTTTCATAATTTTTTTTCCCCTTTTTTTCTCCTTTCCTTTTAGATCCATATGCATCTAACAAATCTAACAAATGATCCCTTTTATTAATAAATAAATTATACTAGTATAATAAATGAAGTTTATTAATTTTATTAATAAATAAATATGATTAATTTCATATCATTAATTTTAATGATATGAAAAATATCTTTTAGTTAACCATTTTGTTAATAAATAAAGCGTTAAATCAATTATCAGTTTTTAATGATATGAGAAATATTTTTCAATGAACAATTTTGATAATTTATTATTGCATAGGAGAGTAGTTTAGTTTTTTTTCCTGATTATTGTGTTAAATTAAAATTTATAATAAACGATAGTTATAATTTCTAGCCTTATCTGTGACGTGTGGTTGAACTCCATTGGTGCCTAGGTGGTGGATCCCTTCCTATGAATTGGGTCAAATCAGGCCGGCAATCGGTTATCCCGGAGCCTGTGCCTACAGATGTCGTGATAACACCTTAGAACATCATTTTTTCAATGTCAAAGTATTATATGACCAATTCATATTTTAAACAAATCGTATAGGTGTATTTGTAATTTTCTAAAAAACAAAAGATTTATGTTTTATAATTGACCAAGAATATTTGTATAATTCCGTAAAAAATTTCACTCAAATTAGTACCACCAATATTGGTTAATATTACCAAAGAAAATGGAAAAATGAGAAAGTCAACATATAGGTCACCGTTATTAAATTATACAAAATAAAAGGGTAAAATAATAAAAAGAAAGATAAACCATAAACAGGAAAGAGCTTCTTATCTATATAGATATATATTTTTGAGAATCATATATATATGTACGTTTATTTTTATAAGTTGGATTTTTTTCAAGTTTAAATCTAAATATAAGAGAATTTGAGAGGTGTGTGAGGCCTAACAAGAGTCTCGTTTCAATTATCCGAATAATTTATTTTGTGAGATTTTCCATATATATCATTCATGAAAAAATTAAGTTAATCTAATAATTGTAACATTTTTATTTTATCATATTTATTTTAAAAAATGGATAATCTATTTAAAAAAAGATACTTGTTATCTATTTTTTTAAAAACAAATATGATAAAATAAATAAGTAACAGTTATTGGATCAATCTAATTTTTTTCATAAATGATACATATGAAGAATACTACAAAAGGAATAGTTTAGATCATCGAAATGGAATCCTCTCAATTTCACCAAGTTCAGATTTAAACTCTCTCCTCTCAGGATAACAAATAATTTCTTTTAATTTTTTCTTTAAATTATTAAGAAACACAATAACTTTCTTAATAACTTTGCTTTGTTTCTTTGGTTTGGTGACACAGTTATCTTCAAGTGAATTAGTTTGTCAATGCCTTTTGGGTCGACTTTTTTTTTTGGCTTTTATATTGATTTGTTTTTAGATATTACTGAATTAGACCGATTAGAAAAATAAATAAATAAAAAAAGATTGAAGAATGTTCATGAAAAACAAAAAGTAAAAAATAGTTGATTTTTTTGTTCTTAGTGAGTATTTTCTGAATTCTTGCAAAAAAAAATTAACTATTTTGGAGATTCTTTTTGGGGGATGCACCAATAAATCCCAAATTAATAATTTATACACTGTTTAGTCCTAAAAGTTTTCTTATAGACTGAAAAGTCCCATTACAATGTTTCAAACACAGATTAATGTTTCGAACATTAGATTTCGAACATCAAATTAATGTTTCGAACATTAAATTGATGTGCACATGGGACTAAATGGAGCATAACAAAACTTTTAAGACTAAATGGTTCAACTTTTCAGAAACTTTATACTAGAGGAACCTAAAAAGTAAAAAACATATATATATTTAATTGTTTTTAAAAAATACTAATAACAAAAAAAAAATAGAGAAAATAACAAACCAGTTGTCTTTTTTTTAAATTTTTTTTTTATAAATTTATGGTAAATTTTATAAACTTGAATAATTAAAATCATAATTTTTTTTTTATGAATTTGTAATTATTTTCAGACAATATACCACTGTCATGTAATTTTTTCAAAAAATCTATATAATAAGGAAGTTCAGTTTTTTTTTTTCTTGATGGGACTTCTGTCCGTTTGTCAAAATATGAACCATTAGATTGAACTTAATCCAAGGGCTCACAGTGTTACCCACACCCTCTCTCTCTCTCGCTCTCTCTCTCTCTCTCTCTCTTTCTCTCATCTCTTTGTTTTTGGTTTCTGATTTCAAATTTTGAAATCAGACCCCCCTTTTTCTCTCTTTCTCTCTCTCTTTCATTAGACGTGCTACACATTTTGAAATCAGTTGATGGTAGAGTGTGGTAAGGGTGTGTTTGTTTGGACGGACTGGATAAGGGGGGATTGTAATCCATCGGACTGTTAGTCCCGGGATACATTGTCCCAGGACTATTTGGTTGGATTGGATTTGTATTCTATGTTTGTTTAGTCATGGGATTAGATGTCTGGATTGGACTCTTTTTAGTAAATCCAATGTTTGGTTAGACGGACTGGATAAGGATAAATGTTCAAAAGACTATTTTATCCTTATAATCTATAATTTATAATTTAACAACACTAAAAAAATTTAATTTATAAGGCCACAATTTTTAATTTATTATTTTCAATTAAATTAAATTTATAATTTATATTTTATATTTTTATTTAATATATAATTTTAAATAAAGACAATAAAAAAAATAATTTTATTTAATATATAAATTAAATTTTCAACAACACTAAAAAAATTTAATTTATAAGGCCATAATTTATAATTTATTATTTTTAAATAAATTTAATTTATAATTTATATTTTTTATTTAATATATAATTTTAAATTAATAATACTAAAAAAAATTTATTTAATATGTAAATTTAATTTTTTAACAACACTAAAAAAATTTAATTTATAAGGCCATAATTTATAATTTATAATTTATTATTTTTAATTAAATTTAATTTATAATTTATAATTTATAATTTAAAATTTTTATTTAATATATAGTTTTAAATTAATAACACTAAAAAAATAATTTATAAATGTTCAAACTAATTGTTTACTAAGTAATAGTATAGAGGGTAAAATGGATATTTTATAAAATAATCCCATGGGATACCAATCCCATGGTTTCTATCCTACACCCCTCATGGGATAGAATAGTCCCATGTTTGTGGGACTAATAGTCCGGAACAAAATTTTTCAAACAAATAATGGACTATTAGTCCGGTAGGACTAATAGTCCAATCCCGCCCTCTTATCCCTCAAAACAAACATGCTGTGAAAGGTTTGGGGACTAGGGATTCGACAGCCTCCAAAATAAGGAAGCTTAGTTTTTTTTCGTTGACGGACTTTTGTCCATTTGTCAAAATATGAACCATTTGATTGAACTTAATCTAAGGGCTCACAGTGTTAACCCACACCCTCTCTCTCTCTCTCTCTCACGCGCACACACACACTTTCATCTCTTTGTTTCTGGTTTCTGACTTCAAATTTTGAAATCAGACCCCCCTTCTCTCTCTCTCTCTCTCTCTCTCTCCATTAGACGTGCTACACATTTTGAAATCAGTTGATGGTAAAATCTGGTAAAAGGTTTGGGGACTAGGGTTTCGACAGCCTCCAAACTGTCGAGACATCTTCCTCTCAAAACTCTTGCTTCCTTCTCAGCGCCAAACATCTCATCTCCATCGATTTCCAGGTGACTCAACAATTCTTCGTTTCAATCCAATCATTCTTGCGAATTTTAATGTATATATGTGTGTATATCTGGTTATGTATGTGCCTTAATTTTCTGTTTATGCTATTTGATCTGCTTCTATTTTGTTAATCCTTTTGTTTCTATTAATTTGATTTGAGATCTATTGGTTTTGTGCAATTTTGAACTGATTTGCACAAAACTTCCCGTTTTGCAGATTTGCTGGGTATTATGAGTTTGATTTTTATCGGCATTTTATTTTTGTTTTTCGTGTGTTATATTGTTCTAATTCTGATTTGTTGATGTGACTTTGTTGGAATTTTTTTTTTTTTTTTTAAGAATTAGAACAATATAACACACGAACAGAAGTGTAGAATGGTGCCGTTGTTTCGGTGCCGAACAGACAATCTTCTGCAGGCTATTCGCTACGCTGCTCAATTCGGCTCCCTTCGCTACCGACGGTGTTTCAATTTGGGTTTATTCAATTTGGGTATATTATTTATTCAATTTGGATTTTCTTTAATTTTTGTGGGTATTTATTGTTTTTGTGATAGATGCTAAGCAAGCGCAAGGGTTCCTCTCATTCTTCAAAACCCTACCCCGTGTAAGAAAACCCTTTTTTTATACTTTGCATTTCTTTGACTCTCTCTCTCTCTCTCTCTCTCTCTCTCTCTCTGAGTGGAAATGTTTGAAAAATCTCACAACCCTAATCTGATTGTGGTGCTCTGTTTTCAGGACCTTAGGGCTGTTCGATTCTTTGATCGCCGGGTTAGCGCTCTCTCTCTCTCTCTCTATATATATATATATATTGTTGAAGATATTGCTGAAGATACTAAACATATTGAATGTAAACATATTCAATATATACTAAACATATTGAATGTAAGATTGTGAAGCTTCCAATCTTACCTTATACTGCATTTATCCTTAACTAAATAACCAATTGGGTATATATATAGATATATATAATAGTTATGTTATGACTGAATGTAAACTAGCAGTTTGAATGTAATATGATGTTAAGGTTTAGTGTATGTTTTTCCCAAAATAACTGAAATTTAGATCAAAAAGTTTTGCACCAATTTAATCATTGTACTTTGAGAACTGGGTTTTTAATATTTTTGAGTGGGTTTTAGTTTTATTAATTGATTGTCAATGATGGTGGTTTTCACCGTTGCAAATTTTCCTGTAATTGTAGACATTGCAAATATAAATAGTGGTTGTCACTTCTTTTTCATTTATGTCTATTATCTCATATTGCATTTCCAAAATTTCATGCTATAGAGAAAAAAAGTAATTTAGATTATGTTTCCTGTTATTTCTCATTGGTAACAAGCTGGTGTGTTGACTTTCTATACTCTTGCACACACAACTTTTGGATGACACCAATTTCGGGCTTCCTGCAGCTCTTTATTTTACATTTGCTTCTTTTATTTACATTTTTTTTTTCACAATTAATTAATAAACATGGTCACTCTAAAAGGTCATAATAAACATGGCAAATTTGGACTGTCCTCAATATGGTCACTCTAAATCATTGACTTCATCCAATTCACTTTTATTATCTATGACTCTTGAAAATACTACTTTACAAAATTATAACCTTTTAGATTTAGTACCTTATAGGACAGTCCAAATTTTTTACTTTATTGGAAGTCCAATTTGTCAGAACATTTAATGATACAATTGATGATCTTCAAAGATTTCATTGTATTTATGAAGATGTGTGCTTTTTATAGTAGGGTATAACTAGAACTGGTAGTGCTCAATGTACAAGCATTAGATGTGTGGAAATATTTTTCTGTCAAAGTTACATGTATGGAGGTTTGTCTTCTTTAAAGTGATGCTCTCTATTAGTTAGTAGGTGTGGCTTTATGGTTACTAATTACTAAAAAGTGAACTGTATGAGTTGCTACAATCTCCATTATTTAATTTTCAATGTTGATAGCTCAGCTCATAAATTGCAGTGGCCTCTCCCCCTCTCCCCCCACCCTCCCATTCGCTGCCTTTCCCCTTCTCTCTCTTTTCGCAACCCTCCCACTCGCTTCCTGAAGGCTACGGTTTCCGATTAAGAACCGCCGCCGTCTTCTCTTTCTTTCACGTCGTCTTCTCTTTCTTTCACGCCGTGGTTGTGCAATCAGGTAATCATAAATTGTTTTCATTTTAATTTTGATTTAGTTTTCAATCCCCTGTTGTTAAAGTTTCTTCACCCATTGAATGTTTGTTATGGGTTTATCATGAAATTAAATGGATTTTGCTCCTTTTTCCCCATTCAATGTAGAAAAAAATTGATTAATAAACATGATACAAAATGGGTTCAGATTATCAAGTAAATTAAGGAATGTTGAACAAAATTTGATTGTGGAGTGAATTATTTTGTTGTTCCAAATTTTATACCGTTGAGTTTAGTGAATTATTCCCATTCAATGTTTGTTATTTCTCAGCTGATTTGATTTCCGCCATGTGAATGGTCATGAGTTGATTTAGAAATCAATTGGCCTTTGCTTTTTTTTTTTTTTTTTCACAATTAATTAATAAACATGGTCACTCTAAAAGGTTATAATACACATGGCAAATTTGGACTGTCCTCAATATGGTCACTTTAAATCATTGACTTCATCCAATTCACTTTTATTATGTATGACTCTTGAAAATACTACTTTACAAAATTTATAACCTTTTAGATTTAGTACCTTATAGGACAGTACAAATTTTTTACTTTATTGGAAGTCCAATTTGTTAGAACATTTAATGATACAATTGATGATCTTCAAAGATTTCATTGTATTTATGAAGATGTGTGCTTTTTATAGTAGGGTATAACTAGAACTGGTAGTGCTCAATGTACAAGCATCAGATGTGTGGGAATATTTTTCTGTCAAAGTTACATGTATGGAGGTTTGTCTTCTTTAAAGTGATGCTCTCTATTAGTTAGTAGGTGTGGCTTTATGGTTACTAA
Organism: Camellia lanceoleosa; assembly: GCA_025200525.1. NCBI lineage: Eukaryota > Viridiplantae > Streptophyta > Magnoliopsida > Ericales > Theaceae > Camellia > Camellia lanceoleosa. The sequence continues at coordinate 128,470,596 of CM045769.1, read as the reverse complement.
TTACTAAAAAGTGAACTGTATGAGTTGCTACAATCTCCATTATTTAATTTTCAATGTTGATAGCTCAGCTCATAAATTGCAGTGGTGGTGTAATATTTGAATACACAACAAGGGACAAAGTTCATCTGTAACAGTGGTGCTTTTTAAAGAAGGTTTATTGAAAAATATGTGATTTTGTTGACAGAATATATTGTTTCTATCCATACCTCATCATTTTTTTCCTTCTGTATTTTGATTTCAGTTTCACAATTTGAAACTACAGCATCTGTTTCAGTCTCATCTCTATGTGTTTCTAAAATCAATTTTCATGTATTGATTTTCGGAAACTTATCTTTATTTTGTTTAATTTGGTTCCCCTATGTAACTATTTTGTTTATATCATTTGGAGTATTAATTATGTGTTTCTCATTCTCTTTTTAACTGTTCCGTTTCTCTACTTAATTTTGTTTAATTCAGTTTCATTCTCTCTCTTTCGTTTTTCAGTTGTGGTAAGTATCTTTTTATAAGTATTTGGTTGTAATCTTTGTTTAAAAAAATAGTACACTTAATTTTATTTAATGAACCTTGGGTTTAATTTTAGTTAGATTTGCCCATTAACATTGATTTCAAGTTTGATTCTTTTTTTGTTGCCTACTAATTGTTGTACATAATGCTTCAACTAGAAAATGAGTTATGCATTATCACTGGAATGGAAACTCAAAGGACCATGACCATCCAAAAATGAATACTTCACACAAGGTAAGCTTTAATTGTTTAAAATTTTAATTTTGTTTGGTTTTATAGCCTTCAAAAATTCTCCTTTCTTATAACAAAACTCTCTTAGTCTTAATAAAGAAAATTATTCGCTCCCCTTATAAAATTTGAGTTTAATTTTATTTAGAGGTTTGTATGATTTATCGGCATTCTCAATTCATCTATCTATATTATTATTTGCTTTTCTATTCATTTGTTTACTTTAGTAATGCATACATATGTCTATTCTCACTTTGCCATTGAATGACATAATTCAATTGATCATAATAGTTATATTCAATTCTTCTTAATTCATAGCTATTGATTTTCCTATTTCTCATTTGTATTTTGATGCGATTTTTCATACTACAGTTTCTTTTGATGCAATTATTCTTCATTACAATTTCTTTCGATTTCTCATATAATTTTGATGCGATTTTTTATAGCTATTGGTTTTTTGAAGCGAATTTAAGCAAGTGATTTTGTTGTAGGTCATTGATCCATATTGAAAACATTGGGTTACGTTGCTTCTACCGGTGTGTCATTGGTTGGCTCTCTCATGTTAAATTATTTATTTATTTATTTTTGGGTTAGCTAGGATGATTCTTTTGTATCAAAATGTTCATTGACCTTTATTTGAAGGAATTTAAACCTGATAAAGCGAAAGGGTTACCAGTTATGATACTAATTCAATAACATTCTTTTATTAAAAGTTATCCCATTCTAACTTGCTATAGTGTATAGATGTGCTATTTTGACATGGATAAAAATCTTAAATTTGCTATTTAGACTTTAAGTTTAGCCAATATTTCTAGATTCTTTGCGTATGCTACCTTCAAATATATAATTCAGTTTTTGGACTAAAATTTGCTATTTGAAATTTATAAATGCTTTCGCTAATTCAATGTGTAGAAGCAATTTCAGTTTCTTATTTGTGAAGTTTTAAGTCGGAGTGATATTACCATTTTGAATTGATTTATTACCATTGAGTTTTGTAGTACGTGATACCAAAAAAATTGTTGGCAGTGCCTTCAGGCACGAGTCATCCCTAGTTTCTGATAAAAACAAGGGGTTTGTTTGGTTTGTAACTCAACATACAATTTTTGAAATTTTTTATTAAAATTTTGGGTGGTTGTTTGGCTTAATAGGTGGCAGCCGGTAAGGGGTGGTCCCCAAGGGGATGGCACTGGCAATGGTGTTCTGGTTTCATGGAAATTGCTTGCCAATTTAATGGCCGGTGCTTTGGTTTCATGGAAATTGCTTAGCAATTTTTTGGAAAGGCAATAGAGCTGTTAAGGCCTCGTTTGGGAATATGATATTTTTGTAATTTTTTAATTTTTTGACTGAAATATGAGGTAAAAAATTAGTATGTTTGGGGTGATTTTTTGACTTTTTATGAAAAGATGTACAAAAAATAGGGGTGAGCATGGTCCGGATTGGGGTAAAACTAGGACCAATCTGTTATCTACGGTTCCTAAAAAATTGAAACCAATTCAATCTGTTTAAATCATGAAACCAATCCATTTAAACACGGATTGGATCAGTTTAGGACCACGGATTCACATAATTAAATAACAAAAAAAATACATATATGACATTTTAATTTCATAAAAACATAAATATAGCGCTATATTAATTCCACAATAGTAACATATTTTCTATAATAGCGACATACTGTTCTAAAATTTAAACAACCCTAAGAAAATTGGTTTCACCATAAAAATTTAGATCATTATAAATTAAAACTAAAAATTAACAAACAAAAGTAATAAAATAAGATATTATACGGGTTTAGATTTTATATAGAATAAGAGAAGATACTATGAGGGAGGATGTATAATAAAAATATAGACTATTTGCATACGGTCCGGATCGGTTCGAATCTGGAACCGTGGGGTTCAATCCAGAACCAATCCGTGGACTACGGATTTTTAATTCTTCAATCCGAAATCGAACTACGGATTCAAAAAACTAATCCAAACCTATCGGATTGGACTGGACTGGACTGGACCGGATTACGGATTTCATAGATTCTTTGCTCAGCCCTAGCAAAAAGTAGAGAAAAAAGGAAATTTTTGACTTTTTGATATAGGTTATAGGTTTTTTGATTTTTTTAGTAACCTTTTGACTTTTAGGTTGAAACAACTACTTGCCAAACGAGGGCTAAGTGAATCAAGTGCCTTGAGTTCGATTCGTGTTCGGCTCGTTAAAAATTTATTAGAGATCAACTCATTATAAATAAGTTAAGTTTGAGTACAATTTGAAGGCTGTTAATTTTTCTAGTCAAATTTGAACAACTTATAATTCGACTCGATAAACTTATATGTACAATAAAATATCATGCTACTTGAGGTAGACTTATGTTTGGCTTATTTAAAACTCATTTGAGATCGACTCTTGTATAAACAAATTTAAACATAATTAAGGCCTCGTTTGGCAAGAGGCTATTTTAGCCAAAAAGCCAAAAAGTTACTAAATTAGCCAAAAAGCCAACAACCCATACCAAAAAGTCAAAGATTCCCTTTTCTCTCTACTTTTTGCACGTCGTTTCGTAATTAGCCAAAAAGTTGGCCCAAACATACAGGTTTTTCTTACTAACCTTTTTAGCTAATTAGCCAAAAAGTTACTAAATTAGCCTGTTCCCAAACGAGGCCTAAATCTGTTAAATTATCAAATTAAGTTTGAACAACTTATTAATTGGTTCGACTCGATTCATTTTCAACTCTAACCAACAATGGTGTCTTGGTTTCATGGAAATTGAGCAATTTCTAAGAAGGGTTGTGATGGGGTTATGGTATGAGATTGGATGTGGTGATTGCAATGGGGTATTTTTATTTTTTTATTTTCAAAATTTTTACTTTTCAACTTGAATGGTGTAATTTTATTTGAGGGATAATTTAGTTATTATAGTAACAAACACCAAATCCATCTACAATAGCGATTTGGGATCACTGTTGTGTCCTTGTTGTGCATTGAAACAACGTCGTTTCATAAAATATATATATATATATATATATTTGTATAGAAGTTTTGCTTTAATGTTATAATCTACATCTTAAAAAAAAAAAAAAAAAAAGGGTATAATCCACATCTTTAAAAATTAAAAAAAAAAATATATATATATATAATCTACATCTTACATGTATGTAGAATGTGAGGTCCACAATAGATTATCACTTGAATACCTACGCTTTTGTTCACCCAAAAAAACACAAGTTCAAAATTGATTCTTTCATTTGATAATACCACCATCTAATAAATAAATTACATAAAATCTCTAAAACATCACCAGTCCCCATTTACACACAAAATAAAACCCAACAAAAATGAAACTAAAAATAAAGAGAGATAAAACGAAATCCAATACAGGGGTCTTAGTTAACTAAGAAGTGGGTTTTACGAGTTTTGAAATGAAAATTCTTCAAATTTAATCTAATCCAGAAATGAAATCAAATATATAATTCTAAATTTGATTAGAGAATCTATATTTTACAAGCAATGGTGGTTGATTTCATCTCAACTTAAACTCTTTGTTTTAACTACATTCAAAACATTATGGCTTTTATTCCTTTCTTCAAGTTTTATTTCTCAAGTCTACATTGAGGGACAAAACCACCTCCACTATTCGTGAAGGTCGGGTCACCACCGACTCCTACATCGAACCTCTCGGTTGGCTCAGTAAATCAGATGGCAAGCTATGTTACTTAGCCTAAGTGACTATTAGTTAGTTTAGGTGTCAAATTTTAGTTTGCAAGTGTTGGTGTAATGCTCTGTTTTACCCTGTTTTGGGTGACACAGACATTCATATGAAAAGAGCCTAAATACAACAAGAAAAAATAGAGTTGTAATCTGTAATAAAAATTATTTTGGTATCCAAATCATCAAGTTCCCCTCATTCATTTCAGTTGTGAGATTAGTTTTGAAGGGCATAACCAAGGATTATAACATTTCAACTCCTTAAACAACATGAACAAATTTTTTTTTAAAAAAAACACTCCTCAAAAAACAAAACTACGATCACTCAAGCTGTTATTGGGTTTAATTTTTTCATTAAAATACCTGTCTCGACACATTGATTTTGATTTAATTTGGGATGATATTGATCTTTGATGGTGGCAGTGGACAATATTGTGGCTTGATGGTAGCAGTGAGTGATGAAGGTAGAGATGCTATTGGAAGAAGGATGCACAGGAGAGTAACCTAGCATACTCCACACACACACACACAAAAAAAAAAATGAAACTGGGTAGTTTCAAAACACAGCAGAGGCACAGCAGTGAGGGGTCAGTGACCCTAAATCCATAGGGATAGACGACCAATTTTGATAAATGAGGGCAGTATAATTTCATAAACCAAAAAAAATGTCCCTCTAATTGTTATAGAATCCTGAAGGGAAGTCGGTGTAATTAGTCCAATTTCTTTTTACACCCATTTTTTTTAACACACCTTCAGAATTGTACTAATGTGAAAAGATATTTCAAGGGTGTAAATAGAATCATCCGACGTAGTCTTGGATCACATCATTTTATAAATAGATGTTTATTAATGTGAATTATATTTTTAGAAAGTCATAATTTTGGTATGAAATTCTGTATAAATATTATGATTGTCAATCATTTTGTTAAATTTTAATTTAATCATGAATTCTATAGTATACCCTGTTTAGAATGTGTGCATAATTGCCTTTTATTTTTAAAAAAAAATTGTTTATAATGATAGAATTGATCAATAATGATAATATTTTCTATTCATTTTTACATCTCAAGATAAATTTAATATTCAAACAGAAAATAATAGAATTGCACACATAAACATGAAAATCAAACAAAAAGAAAAAAACGATACAAGGATTAAACATTAGCATGACTCATTTAACTAATTTAAATATTTTTTCAGACACGGTGGTGTAGTTCAATTAACTTGATATTCTGAATTCTCTTGATGACCAAATGTCTACTCCATTCCTCGCCAATTGCCTTTTTTACAAAGCGAGCTGTGTGCAGTAAGAATAGAATTGCCATTAAACTACATCATACGATGATTGCAACTGTAATAGTATGACTGAGTGGTTTTCTGTCATTTTTTGGTGTGACCACAACAATAGAAATTGCATATGTTACTGCCATTGATGTAACTGTCAACCACATGACTAACTGTCAACCACATGACTACAACTAGAATCCACATGAAAATTTTTCTCTTGAATGGCAATCCACTTATGAGCAATAAGATTGTGCTTAGGGACGCAACAAATCCTATCGTGCAAGCACGAATGAAATATGGGTATGAATCTGGATAATTATAAGCCATTATAGCTTCTCCAGCTCTGTGCCAAACACCACTTGGAGGGCTGGCTTCTCCAGCTTTGTGTCCGTCTAAAGTGTCTTGCCAAACACCACCTGGAGAGCTCATCCCAGTTTGGAAAGCTATTGTTGCAATGAGCGTTGCCACCAACATTATTGTTTCCTTTTTCTTAGCTAGCCACTCAGATTGTTCGACATCGTTGCCGCTCATGGCTCCAGCTTTTTGGAGTTTATTTTTAATATCATTTGGATTTTCCAAATCCTTTCTAATTTGTGCTAGAATGTCCAATGTTGTGTACTCGCTAGCATTTTTTATGTTTACATCTAGTGTCGCATTGGTAAGCAAGTAGTCTAAGGCCTGCCCAAAAAAAATAAAAAATAAAAAATAATATATTAGTTAATTGCAGCTTTGGCCAAATCATTTTTTTGGTTAATGAAAAAAAAAAAAAAAAAAAAATCTTGATTATGGTCATACCTTGATTTGTTTATTTGCCACAGCTAGATGCAATATGGTGTTGGCTCTTTCATCTTTAGCATTTACAAACTCTTTATTTTTAATGGTATTCAAAAGTTCTTCCAGACAATCTAATTGGCCGCGCATCACACATAAATGTAAGATGGTCTCACCTCGGTCCATCATGATCTCAGCTGCTTGGGAATTGGCTTGAACTAACGCTTTCAACACATCGACCTTGCCCTTCAGGATCTACCGATATCAACGCTTCTACAACATTAACATGCCCTTTAGCTGAAGCAAGGTGAAGGGGCAAGCGTTGTGAAGAGTCCGGAACTTCAGCAAGATCTGGATTTAGATTCAGAATTTCTGTCACGAAGTTTGCATGCCCACGTAATGCAGCCACATGCAGAGGACTCTAACCGAACCAACCAGAGTTCAGTCGATAAAGAACTAGTGGATCTTTTTTGAGTATTTGATGTAATAATGTGACATTGCCTTCTATTGCTGCTTGGTGAAGCGTCTGTTCCATTCTCTCTGGCTCTCTCTGTGACAATGAACTTGTATTTATGAGCAATGCAGAAGAATAAGAGCTGTGAATAGAAATGTGTAGCATGTCTTTTATTTATAGACACACAAACACTGAATATAGGAAAGCACCTACCATCTTCCATGTTTTTTTTGTTTTTTTGGGGGAGGAAGTTGGATAACATATGCAAAGAAACTTCACAGAACAACATATATGAAAGAAGGATGCCACATAACACGGTAAATTTTACTCTGTATGCCCACCGGCTACCGAAAGCTAAAATAAAAAATAATAAAAGTAAATTACAAATATACTTTGAGTTTGTTTAAAATATGAATTATTATTTTTGTAAATTACAACTATCTATTTGTCAAAAAAAATTCAAAAAATGCAAGACATCCCAAATTTTTTATCATACTCACATGAGTTTGGGTCCCACTTGAATGTAAGTCCATACAAATTTTGGTAAATTTTTTTGTATCTTTAGCATTGTTCAAATTTTTTATCCAACAAAATTAATAGAAAAAATAAAATTCATAACTACTATCCTATAAACAATAAAATTATCAGAATTATTAATTGACATATATTTATGATATATGATGATACGGTTCGTCCTGGTGAATGGGTTAGACCGATCCAAGTTCCTCAAGCCCACTGGATAACCTGCAAGCAAGTTCAACGGGGAACGGGGTAGTCCCCCGGCAAACCCTCCGGTGTGCGAATTAGAAAGGGTGATAGACCAAAATATAGAGAGAGAGAGAGAGATGGAGATAGAAAAACTTAACCTTCTTCTTGTCTTCAAGCCTTGCTTATATCCTTCGGTAATCATTTCGCTGTCTCCACCGTTCTGACCTCCCCGCCGAAAGTTTACGCCGTGGTTCGTCTTGTTCAGGGTGAGGGGATGCCATTCCGGCTGAGAGGTGTTGTTGCAATAAATGCTGTGATGGCTGCATTAATGGTGATGTGTTGTGGCAATAACTTTGCAGATCTTTGTCTGCTGACGTGGCCTGTCCTGCATCTGCCGTGTGTCCGAATATCATTGGCCTTCCGCTTGATTGGCTTCGGTGATCTTTGGGCTTTACTAACCGGGTTATGCAATGGGGTTTAAATGGTGGGCTGGGTTTACTCATGGTGAAATTTGTGGCCTTGTGGGCTTATCCATATCAGTAGTCCCCCATTCCCGAGTGCAGCTTTAGTCCAACGAAGGGAATAAAAGTAAGGAAGATGAATCCGACCGATAAGGGGAGACCGACCACGAGGGTGACCCGGCGAGAGGCGGCGTGAGGGTGACCGAGCGGGAGAGGCCAAGCGTGAGGGTGACCGAGCAGGAGAGGCCGAGCGTGAGGGTGACCGAGCAGGAGAGGCCGAGCGTGAGGGTGACCGAGTGGGAAAGGCCGAGCGTGAGGCTGACCGAGAGGCGGCATGAGGCCGACGAAGCGGCCCGGGGTGACTGAGCGAGGGCAGGGCTCAAGAGGTGGCGTGTCACGTGATGATTTGAAGTGGAAAAGACAAGGTAAGGGCAGAAGTCAGTGCATCGGGGCCATACACGTGGCAGAATTTCGGGGGAGGGGAAAGGTCAAGCGTTAGATCAGGAGTGAAACGTCAGGGCATTATTATGGGCATTGATGATACAGTTTTGGCGGATGATTTGAAAAGTTTTCAAACTGGCGAAAGTTAATTTGGACCCTTGGAATACGGGTAAACCGTGGGCGTTTGGTATTATTCGATTTACCTACCTGTTTTCAAGAACCCAAAACATTCCAAGTATCACACCATTTGTTGCGCGCGATACACCATTGGAGCATTTCTTCGACTTCTTAGTGCCTGCTTCAGAAGCGATCCGCAGACATACTTTAGAGATGGCGCAGGAAGAAAACGTGAATGTGAGGGTGGATCCTCTGGGAGACGACGATGCAGAGGAATTAGCTGCACTGTCTGAGACGGAGAGGTGGGGAACCAGCGATCGTTTCCATGGTTCCACCTTGGTGGCGCCCGACAGCCGTCGGTGGCGGAGCCAGATCATTGGCACACAAAGGCGGACAAATCGACGATAATAGAGGCGGAGTTGGGGGCAATCCGCGAGAAGTACCAAATTCCGGCGGGAGTGGAGTTGTGGTTGCCAACGTCGACGGAAAGGCCGTCGGACGCAAGGCTAGGAGGGTTTTCCCTGTACGAGGAGGCTCTGAAGGGGGGGCTGAGGTTGCCACTGCCTCAAATAGTGGTGGACATGCTCAACCACCTAGAAGTAGCCCCGGGCCAACTGATGCCCAATGCCTGGAAGATCCTGGTGGTCTGTGCAAGTGCATGGCCAAAGGCAAATGAGGGGGAGCCGATGGCGGTGGAGGAGTTCTTCGCTTGTTACAAGGCCTCAGGGCAACAGGATCAGGTGAATGGGTGGTCCCTCAAGGGGATGGCACTGGCAATGGAGTTTTGGTTTCGCGGAAGTTGCTTACCAATTTACTGGCACTACTAACATTGTTACTATGCTTGGTTATTACTTTTCAAAAATATTTTTTAAAAAATTTTATTTTTTTTATTTTTTGTGTTTTTTTATTTTTACTGAATTTTTTAAATATTTTGAGCAACTTTTTAATTTTTAGACATACCTAATATAAATATACCTAAAAAATAAAAAAAATTGAAAAAAACCTTTTAAAAATTCATTAAATACCAAAAATACAAAAAAAATTACGAGAATTCAGTATATTTTTTGTATTTTTATGTATTTATTAATTTTTAAAAATATTTTTTCACAAATTTTTTACTTTTAGATACATCTAAGTAAGATGCATCTAAAAAGTAAAAAAATATTTAAAATTTAAAAAATATTCACTAAAAACAAAAAAACACGAAAATTAAAAAACTCAGTTTTCAAAAAACTTAACTCAAAAAACTCAAACCAAACACATTGGTGTTTTGGTTTCATGGAAATTGCATAGCAATTTGAATAATACTATATGTATTAATTAATGTATCAATTAATATATTCATAAATGATATAACATAATTTTAGAAGTTTTGAATATTTGTAATTTGTATAATTGGTGGAGTCAGTAATAATGTCATAACACTAGTTGATACACTAGTTAACATACTATTTGATATCCGTAGTACAACTGTAGCAATCTAATGGCACTTTGTAATAGAGTTATTAAATGAACTAAATTATTTGAACTCGACTCGTGTCTGATTTATTAAAATTTTATTTAAAAATAATTTATTATGTAAATAAATTAATTTTAATACAATTTTAAATTCATTAACTTTTTAAGTTAAGTTTGAATAATTTACTATTCAGCTCGATAAACTTATATATATATATAATAAAAAATTAAATTACTTGAACTTGACTTGTGTTTGTAGACACCCCATTTTTGACCGACCTTAAGACTTCGGGCGTCAATTTGGCGCTTCGATGATATTTCATGTTGTGTTCATCTAGAAGTTTCAGAGTCGCAGCTGCGCGCCCTGCCTCCGGACTTCCGGGCTTTTCTGTGCTTTGCCTCGGTTTGTGAACCAGGCTCGGTTTTCTCTGTTTTTCTTCCTAAGGGGAGGGAGAGGTCTCGTAGACCATCTCTCAATGGCCGCAGGCTATTTTTCGTGGTCACAGGCCATTTTGCCCATTTTGTAGCCCGGTTCCCGGTTTTCGCAGCCGTCAGGCCGTGTGCCTCGGTTCGGGACCGCCTAGCCATCTCCGATTCCTCCGGTTTTTGGCATACATCTTATTTACTCCCTTTCAAGGGACACTAGGGTCTCAGATACCCACTTCGCGGCCGAATGCCACTTTCGGTGCTCGACAGCTTGTTTTTGGGATTCCGAACTGCGTGTTTTGGCTCCCGAGCATTCATTTTGCATCGATTTTTGTTCATTTTTGGCAGGTACCTCTGTTTTATCATTACGAAGGACACTGAAGGGTGGGAGGATAGTAATTGTCTCAGCAACCAGTTATCTCCTTCCGGAGCCCTCCGGCCTTGGATTTTCTCACTTCCGGGCTAATGTTGAACACCCTAGGGCCATTTTCTTCAAGCCCAAACCACATATTTGTGTTGTATACACCTGGGAGGATCCTAAAAACACATGGCCGGCCAGAAATTCTCATTCTCATTTTCATTTTTGAGCCTCTTCTTCAATTGGATTGTTGTCTCTCATGTTTCAGAGTTGCCAAATTCCAACTATAGGGTGTTGTAGAGGAGGCCTGGGAGGACCCTAATCTTTGATGGCCGGCCAGAAATTCGCTTCTTCCATTTTTACCCCTTGGCCGGCTGGCCATGGGAGTAGCCGGTCAGCCACCTCCACCAAAAGTGGGGTGCCGGCCATGATCCTTGGGATGTGTACATGGCAGCTGTATGGTTGTTTCTCCAAAATATCTTTGAAATCCGGGGGATATTTTGGAGGGAAGCACTTGGGTGCATTTCCCTCCACCTAGCCCCTCTCCTTTTGGCCTTTATAAGGGGCTGGCCTTGTTCTTGAAAAAGGTTACAAAAACTTCCCTCAAGAGCTCATTTGCATTGCCTTACATCTTGTGATCCAAAAACCTTGAAAATCTTCAAGTCTTGGCCCATTTTCTTCATCAACACCAAGCCTCACCTTCACCACTTCCATTTCAGCAGCAAGGGAAGGATTTTCAGAGGCTAAGAAGCAACAAATTTGAGCCAAGAAGCAACTAAAGTATTGTCTTCAAGGGTAAGTCACCATTTCCCCTTTTTGACCCTATTTTTGCTTCATTTTTCCACCCTATTTGCTTGTGGTTTTGGGCTCCGACCCCTACTGATTTTAGGCCTATTTTGAGCCCCTTTTCAACATTGAAGAAGGGCTCAACCTTGTTTGGTGCTTCTATATACCACTTGTTTCAATATCCACCTTATATGCCATAATCTTGCATGCTATTTTTAGCTTATGTGTATTTGTTTTTGGAGCATGCCATAAACTGTGAATGTGCTTATTTTGAGGCTCTCTACAATATTTTATAAGGGCTCAACCTTATTTGATGCTTCCATGCATGACCTCTCTTTATAGCCCCTATTTGGTCTATATTTTGCATGATTTTTTAGGCCTATCTTGCTTCTGTTTTTGGCCATGATCAGAACTGGAAATAGTCTTAAAATGACCCACTATTCATGTTTTGTTTAGGGTCTTAGGCTGTTTGGAGAATTCTTGGTATACCTCTCTTTATAGCCCTCCTTTGGTCCATATTTTGCATGCTATGTTTGCCATATTTTTATACTGTTTTGAGGGCTTCCATAAGCTGTAAATGTTCATATTTTCGGACCCCCTTCAAATGTTGTAGAACTGTATTTTTCATTTTGAGCATTGCATATATCACTTACTTCATATTCCCATCTTTTTTCCCAATTTTTGCATGCTGTTTTTGCCATATTTGTGATTGTTGTTTGGCCATTCTTTGTACTGGAAAAATGCTATTTTGGGGACTTCCTAGCATCTGTCTTTACACTTCATGTCCATATTGTGCATGTTTGGCATAGCTGCAAGTCATTTCGGGTTCCTAAATTCATGTTTCGGGGCCATTTCATGCATCGGGTGTACTTTCGCCATCTTTCGGGATTGTTTTCCCCCATATTTCAGTGCTGAAATTTCATTTGCATGTTTGTATATCATTTCCATGCCATTTCATGCCTTTGGGCCATTGCCTCGGTTTGCGCGCCCGTGTGCACGCATTTCGAGGCACTTCATTTTCATCCATCGGCCTCTTATGTGAGTGTGGCTGAGGCCCTCTCATGTTAGTGTAAGCCCAATTTGCATTGTGTATGCCATTTCATTCCATATGTCATTGCCTCGGTTTGCATGCGGTGTGCACGCATCACTTGAGGCATCTCATTTTTCATCTCTCGGCTTCTTATATGAGTGTGGCTGAGGCTCACCCATGTTTGTGTAAGTCCATTTTGCATTCTGTATGTCATTTTAGTATCATTGCATTCCGTATGCCATTGCCTCGGTTTGCGTGCCGTCTTACGCATTTCGAGGCACTTCATTTTCATCCAACGGCCTCTTATGTGAGTGTGGCTGAGGTTCACTCATGTTAGTGTAAGTCCAATTGCATTGCGTATGCCATTTTACGCCTTGGGATCATTTCCTCGGTTTGCGTGCCCGTGTGCACGCATTCCGAGACATCTCATTTTCATAGCATTATGTATGTTAGGATTGTATCTTAGTTGCATTTCATGCATATCATGCATATTGCATCGTGTTCGGGATAGAAGTTAGCCCGGGAACGGGAAACGAGGCATGTTTCGCACTCCGAGCGACGGAACGGGTCTCAATTCTCAAGTCACCGACACTCCGGATTACCCGTGATGGAGTTAGGTTTTGTTATAGCATTCCATGTGCATTCACCCTATATTGAGTTGTGCAATTCGGCTCCTCGGCCATCATGCATCGATATGCGTGATTGGTGGCACGAGGATCGAGGCATGCATATATTTGTGAAATACATTGCTATACCCCTTTCCTGCTCTCTGTTCTGACAAAATGAAGAATCAACAACTTTTGAGATGCAGCGCGCATTTGAGGAAAGATGCAAGCGAGAGGCTAATTGGGGCATCGATTGGATTTCAGCGCCATGACTCAACATGCATCATTTCATTATCCGGAGCGGAGTCAAGCTAGCCCCTGGCTTGCATGCTAGTTTACAGTTTTTCTTAGTTAATTTGATAATTAATTAGGAATTTGTATATGTATTTAATTTGTACTATTCTTTTATTTATTTGTATTATTTATTCGGACCCTCTGTGGCAGGGGCAATCTTTGTAATAAGTGTGGGTGAGTGTGATGTATGTCTTCCAACCCCACTTCTTTCTCCCTTTTATTTACCGCTTCGATGGTTAGATATAGGGCATATTTCAATTAGCATCTGATGTAATGACATGTTTGCATCATTCATCTGTTTTGCACGCACCGAGCTCGGCTCATCATACAAACTGCATTTGTATTTCGATTCCAAATTGAATACTTGATAGCTGTAGCATCATCACATGCCATGTTTAGAATAGCCGAGCCAGCTATAGTTTGCATCTTTGCATGTGTTGCATTAGGTAACTCTGTATATGTAGGATCATGCATGAATCCTAATCAGTTTTCTGTTTTGGCTTGGAGTACTCGGTGAGTTTTATGCTTTAGCATCCTTGCATGCGTGTGAGTGACTGCCATGAAAAGCATGCTTACCATGAGGCTATGTGCTTACGTGATATAACTGCTTTGAATGCCTGTGGGTGGAGGTCGAGTTACTTGGATTGGGACAATTCATCAAATGCTTGTTTTAAGCCCACTAGATAGTGGCAAAACCATTGTTTTCTAAGCCCACCCGAGGGTGGCAAATTCACGTCTTAGCCTACCTGCGGGTAGCACCATCAAACCATTTTCAAACAAACAAACATGAAATGTTTTGTTCCAATTCGAGCGATTCGGTCTATACTTGTATCTTGTCGCATCACATAGTAACCTAGGCTAATAGCAGGGATAAGAACTCACAATGTTTTCAAATCGAGATATCATGGTTAGTAGAGGCGGTCTTTGGCCGTGGCGGCGAGTGCTCACAGTGACCTTCTAATCGTACCCAAGTTCGAGCGAGGCAACTTTGGTGATAGCGGACCGTGGCCTTTGGCACCGAGTCGGGGTTTCCTAAATTTCCCATTTTAAAATATTTAGGTGGCGACTCATGTATCTGAAGCGATCCATGTTTGACACTTCTTTCAAAAAATCTATTTTCAAAATCGATTTGCGGATTTGGACTCTTTGGTTCAAGATTAAGAACCGTGACATTTGAGTCCTTGGGCGTAGTGACCCAATATCGAACGAGCAGGGGGACTCGCCTCCTTCCCGGGATGCATTGAGGGCGATCTGATTTAGCGACTCCGAGGGATTTAGAGAACTTGACTCGAACTCATGATATCTGGTTTTGACTACACTTGTGGGTTTCTTTGCATTGCATTTGCATTAGTGCGCTAGGACACCGTGTTTGCCATCTGCTATTCTGGCGGTTTCTTGGGAGGCTTGTCTTGTCAAGGCATGTCCATAAGTGACGATTCTGAACTCTGCCCGATATGGGAACACAAACCCGGTTTCTGGGCACCCCTGACCATTCGACCTAGTGCATATTCGGATCCATAGTGACCATTCCAAACTAGGGCGGGTTGCTTACCGTTTATAGGTTGTTTGAAACATTGCGTGCGTAGTAAAACCCTAGCTCGACAAAATAGGGCGAAACCCTACCCCAATATAGGGGTGTTTTGGCTCTCACTTATCTGTTATGTGCTTGTTAGAGTGCGTCTCTACAGGGAATGTATGTATCAGTTAAGTTTGAGCATCAGGCCTGCGGGCATCAGTTTTTGAGATAGGGCATCACGCCTGCGGGCATCAGCCAGTTATTTGAGAATCAGTTGTCTGCGGATATCGGATTCAGTTTGAGAAACGATGATCTGAGGAAGTGATCGATTATTGAGGGCGATGTATTTTGACTTATCAGCTGCGTGTTGCATGCATTGTATGTTGTGTGTATTTAAATTAATTTGTTATCTTTGGATTTTACGGTTTATTTCCTTTTAAGCTTTATTATCTTTTGCTAGAGGCGGTTTTTAGCACAATTGCTTCGAACCACTAGACACTCCCCAAGCACTTTGGACACGAGGTCGTGACTTATTCGATCCGATGATCTAGTTAGCGGACATCCGGTGTTCCATTCACTACCGGTTATTAGAAGGAGGCGAAGCGCGATCCATCGAGCGAGATGCAAGGAGGCGATTAATTTAGCAATGAACGATCGGTGAGATTTACGTTTCCGCTATAGAATACATCTGCGATTATTGAGATAGACCGCCCGAATACATCGAGGATGGGCGATGATCGCCAATGCATGAGCATGAGGCAGATGCAAGAGGATGCCACGCGGCGAGTTCTCAAGCGGCGAGCATTGTCATGGCCCAGCGATCTGGTGATCACCGGTACGCAGCAGAATCGACATCTGCTTCATCAGTCCCTCCTCCACTGTGGGGGCTCCATTGCTGAGCAGCATCTACTAGAATCCCCCAAATCCCAGAATGCCCTCCCAAACACCCAAATACCTTGCCTAATGTCGGAATGTTCAAGAGGACACAAGCCATCCAAGGGCTAGCTCATCGCCCGCATTGTCTAAGAATCTTACACCCCACCACGGACTCTCCATTTGAGTTCGAGGTAGACCATCTGACTACGAAATTGAGCAAATTTGGAAAAGCTCTTCAAGAAGTCACAGGGGTGAAAGGCCATCCGGACATTGAAGAGCGGGTACAGCGGCGTGGGTGTAACATTCTTGGACAGATTTAAGATGCCACAGATTGACCGTTTTGATGGGTCAGGGATCCCATGGTCCATCTCGGCTATTTTGGATATCTTGAGGCCAATGGGCCTAACGGACTCTGAAACTCTCATTTGTTTGGCGAACCTGTCGAGGAGTGGCCGGTATGGTATGCAAAGTTGGATAATGATGTTAAGAGGCGGGATGAGATGGTGAGGCCTTCGTTGCACAATACTCATATAATACGGTCGAGATTACAACCGTGATCTCGAAACCCTGGCGAGAACAAAGAGTCTTTCTCGACTTTGTAACGGTGGAAGCGAAGGCATCGATGATGACCTTGAGGCCAAGATAAAGATCAAATTCGGATGATTGTGCGCAATCTCCAACCAAGACTTATCCAGAAGATGATTGTAGTTCCCTTCCCCACTTTCGCACATCTGCACGATATGGGGGTCCAAATCGAGGATGCAATGAAGCAAGGTCTGATAGACCAGGACCGAGTGCAGCCCAGAAGGACATTCAACCGTAATAACTGCTGCGGGCCGGCGTTGCGAACACAAGGAGGTCGGTATGGTCACCACCACTCCCTCCATCGAAGGCTGCGGCGTACACCCTTTTCGGCACATCAGGAGTAACACCCAAAACATGATTCCAACCGGGGCCAAGAACCTTCACTCCACTATACATGCCCTGTCCAAGGCTCTGGGGGTGTTAATCGGAAAAAGCATCGGCGCCCTAGGCAAGGCCACTACCAAATCCACTCCCCTTCCCACAACCCGACCAATCTTGTGCATACCACAATGACATGGCCATGCCACAGATCAATGTTTCCGATTGCGTCACGAGATTTAAGACCTCGTCGACGAGAATATCATTGTGCCTCCCGAAAGACCCAACGTCGCAACTAATCCACTCCTGTACATAACCAAGACCCACCACCCAAAAGAGTCAACTTCATCAAGCGGGAATTAGTTTCTTACGATCCTAGTATCTATATTACTCCCTCTCACCTACCCAAGCGGAGGTGATCCTTCTGATTACCTTGACTTGTGCATGTTGGACACCTTCACAATCCGTCCGAGCGAGTGGTGACCTCCGAAGATGGAGCAGGCGGGTTTGAAGGAGAGCAAAATTGGTGAGTCTGAGATGGGGCACGGGAATGGTCTTTGGAGAGCTTATGATCCAAGTGGATATATTTTATCGATAAGCGATCAGGCGAGTGTGAAACGCGAGAAAAAGTTGAATTATGCATGATTGAGAGGCGGACTAGAGCAAGGCGAGATGGTTTGATAATGGTGGAAGAAGATTTTGCTAACCTCCGGTTCTTCAATGACCAAGAAGCGGGGATGCAACAATCAATTGGTTTGAATATGGAGTCGAGGTTGTCGGATGGTTAGATGATGCCGGATGTTGTGGAAATTGACGAGCAAAGGCAGCGAGCGAAGTATCAATGATGGCGGAAGGGCGAGAGTCGAGAATGAATTGCGGAGGCGCGGTGCAAAATTCGCTTCGAGATCAAGATACGATGAAAAGAACAACAAACCCTACTAACACGGGAGGAGCAAGAAAGAGATGGGATTACGAGAGGATCAGGAAAGCCAGAACCATGAAGAGGTTGATAGTCTTTGCGAGCAGCGAGGATATCTATGAGCATATGGGATGAAAATACCGAGAGTACAAACTTGCGAGAACCGGATAGGTGTCATTGAATGCTAGCGGGATGTGGTGGGAAGGCGAAGACTTATGTCTTGCCCACGGATGAAGATTGGGCGGTACTCAACGGATGATACTTGGTACCTCGATGAGGTGGACCATATGACGAGTGGGCGGTACTTCAAGCCCCGCACCTCGACCAACCCAAGCATCTGGGAAAGATAAAGAAACAAGAAATAGAAGAAGCAGATTGAAGAAGAAGGCGTGCTCAAGCAGTTAAAGAAAATCTGATGAACATCTCCATCAGGGATTGCTTATGGCTAAGGGTACTGCAGACGGTGTCCTATCTGCTATGGACAAGGCCAAACTCTCCATTGATACTACACGGAAGCGGTGGTTGGGTTGGTTTTTAGGAGGAGGTTCCCGGCATTAACCTTTTCGGACAAAGAATTGCCGCTGAGGCGTGAATCATAACAAACCTCTCTACATCTCCGTGGAATGTAGAGACAAGTGAATCTGGGTGGTACTTGTTGATCTGATGCGCTATCAATGTCTGCCTTGATCGAGCGGCATATGCAATCGGGTTAAAACCGCGGACTTCATACCAACCACTCGGTGATCGAGCTTATGATAATACGGTAGGGAAGTGATGGGGAATGTCAAGGTTCGGACTTCGGGTTGGTCGGGACAACACAACATTGAATTTCATGTCTTAGACGTTCCCGCAACCTTCAACTTGCTCTTGGGGCGGCCGTGGTTGCACCAAGTGAAAGCAGTCTCTTCCACTCTGCACCAGATATTGAAATACCCTCACGGGAAGGGGGTTGCAATTGTTTTCGGAAACTCATCCATCCATCCACCGCCAGAAGTGTCTACGCCAGTTTTGGAGATCGAGCACGGCACGAAGGATGTATTCTTATCGGGGTTCACTTTGGCGGAGGCCCGGGTAGTGCAGAATATTATGGCTGTGAATGAAGGTGTGTACGTCAGTGCTCAATCCGTCTACCTCATGAACAAGCTACAACATATTCCCGGGATGGGATTAGGAAGGAAGCGGCAGAAAGAAGTCGCGACATTGGCGAAGTGCCGCATAACCGCATACCTTTGGGTGGGTTATCGCACCAAGAAGGGCTGGATGAGAAAGGAAAGAAATGGCCGCGAGCGAGGCGAAGCAGTGGGAAGCCTTTTGATTTAATGCGAGCCCATCCGGTACCTGAATGGGCGCTTCGTCAGGAGGAGGACTTTCCATTTGCGGCTTCGAGCCATGGTTAAGCAGCGGAGAAGAAGCGTGCAGGTTTGAAATCTTCTTTGACACCGCAACTATCACGGGGATGATGTTGCCTGAGCGACAGACCCAACAAGCGAGGTTGAAGCGAGAATAAAGGCGGTGGATTACGAGGGCACGAAATTGGAAATGGGGTATGGCATGTTTCCTCTCGATCTTCCGATCGACCAAGAGTGCTTGGGGGATAACCGTGGTTTCCATGATTGGGGATGAAAGCGACATGAGCCGACCATGACTATCTTGGATGCATCAATCGCACCCTCTCTCACTTGGCGATCTGAGGAGGATTTTTGTCCAGCAAGGGTCGGTAGTGGCCGGAATCTGATTCCACCGAGTCTGTGAGTGGAATCGGGTTCGGCTCGTGAGTCTGAGTCTGGTACTCTGAGGATGTTAACGGATGCCCTTTGTCTTGTCCATGTTGTCTTTTTCCTTTTCATTTGAGTCTGTTATGTAGATGAATTGGGCGATTTGGATGTACTTAATGAGAATGAAGTGAATGTGGTTTCAGTACTTTTACGTGCCCTAATTTATTGCATTAATTAGGACTTTCAAAATTTTGATCAAAGCAGCGAGGCGAAGTTCCTCGGTTTCTAGCGTTTAATTGAGCAAGAGCAAGAGATTTGTTAAACCATTAATGGATGAAATCATTACGTGAACATTAGTCTTGAGGAGGACCTGGGCTAGTCGGATCGGGTCCATGTTGTCTTCGGAGGAGCGGCGCTTAGCTTTATTAAAAGATTTCAAAGATCTTTTCGCGTGGTCCTCTGAAGACATGCAGAATCGATCTGAGATTATGCGACATCGGATCCCCTTGACCGAGGCCCGAGCACATCAGCGAAACTTCGGAAGAATCGCGGATTGGGCTCTCAAGATTAAGGAAGAGGTCACCAAACAAATCGGCGGGCTTCTCTGGTATCTGAATATCGACTTGGTTGGCCAACATTGTTCGGTCTTAGAAGAAAGATGGCGGGATCGGGTGTGTGTAGACTTGAGGATTTGAACAAAGCTAGTCAGAAGGGCGACTTTCCCTACCGCACATCGATGAGTTGGTAGATTTCCGGCGGGGCATGCATTGCTCTCGTTCATGGATGGCTTCTCGGGATACAATCGGATAGTGATGGCGCGGAAGGCGAGAAAAAGCGCATTCACCACCGGTAGAACATCTTCTAGGGTAATGCCGTTTGGGTTGAAGAACTGGAGCTACTTATCAGCAGACGCGACCACAATACTACATGATATGATCCACAAAGAGGTTGAGGTGTATGTGGGCGACATGATTGTCAAGTCCAAGAAAGAGGCCACTACACGCCTTGCACAAGTTTTTCAAAGGATTAGGGAATTAGGTTGCGGCTAAACCCCGAAATATCGTTTGGTGTTCTGTTGGGAAAAATGTTAGGGTTTCGATTACACAAAAGGGGCATCGAGGTCGACCCTTCCAAAATCAAGGCCATCTTAGAAATGCCACCACCAGGGTGAAAAGGAGGTGCGAGGCTTTACGGGTAAAGTGCAATTCATAAGGCGGTTTATTTCAAAACTAACCTTGACTTGTGAACCACTTTTGGCCTCCTCAAGAAAGGAAAAAAGTTCAATGGGACGGCCGATGTCAAAATTGCATTTGAGCAGATCAAAGAATATCTGAGAACCCACCCGTTTTATCGCCACGAGAACGGAAGCCGTTGATTTTGTATCTGTCGATGTTGAAACTACAATGGGCTGCATGCTTGCACAAGAATCGAAGACAAAGGCGAAGAGCCATTTACTATCTCGGCAAAAAGATCTTTGGAGTATGAGACCCGATATACACCCTTGGAAAAAGGCTTGCTTGGCTCTGGTATGGGCTACCGAAGGCTGCGGCACTACTGTTAGCTCACTCTGTAATGTTGGTTTCACGACTTGATCCCATCAAATATCTCTTGAGAAACCGGCACTTCTGGTGAGGCTAGCTCGTTGGTTGCTTTTGCTCTCGAATTTGATCTCACGTATGTGACCGCCGTCGATGAAAGGAAGAAGCGATGGCGAGTTCCTTGCAAACCACGGTTGAGGATGAAGCGATTGAATATTTGTTCCGGATGAATCGATTACGCATATCGGCGAAGAAACTTGGGCGATGTACTTTGGGAGCATCAAATCAACATGGGTGTGGGATAGGAGTGTTGCTGATAGCACCCGATGACTCCCGCATCCCTCTAGCCTTCAAGCTCCGGTTCAAAGTCTCGAACAATGAAGCAGAATACGAGGCGTGTATCATTTGGTTTAAGTAGCCACGGAACTAGGGGCAAGGCGGTTGGGCGTTATTGGGGATTCGAACCTTGTTGTGTCTCAAGCTAAAGGAGGCTGGAAAGTAAAAAGAAAAAGATGATGATGTACCACCAAACCTTGGATTTCTTGATTCCTCGGTTTGAAAAGCTAAGTTTACTCATCTACTAAGAGAACAACGAGTTGTGATTGCTAACAACTCTATCATCTATGATAGACATCCGTGTGGAGTCGAATCGTCCGATCATCATCGACCCGAAATTTTTGCCTATGAGTCGATTGCGACCATAGATGAAGTTCGGGGCGAACACCTGGTATTACGACATCTGGAACTTCGTGGAGGCAGAAACATACCGAGTTGGGGTAAATGTCAAAGACAAGAGGGCAATCAGAAGAATGGCAGTCCAGTTCATCATCTGCGGGGGTAAACTGTACAAACGGGGTCATCTGGGAATGCATAAAATGTGCGTTGATGCGAAAGAGTCAGGACGTCTGATGGAAGCCATCCACGGAGGTGAATGTGGTGCACACATGAATGGGGTAATGTTGGCACGGAAGATCCTTAGACAAGGTTATTACTGGTCCACCATGGAGGAGGATTGTATTGGCCGTCCGGCGATGTCATAAGTGTCAAATTCATGCAAATCGCATGAATATCCGCCGTCAAAAGCGTACAACATGACTTCGCCATGGCCGTTTTACATGCGGGGAATTGATGTAATTGGAGCTGTTACGCCAAAGGGGTCGAATGGGCATGAGTTCATCTTGGTAGCGATAGATTATTTCACAAAGTCGGTTGAGGCCCAATCTTATGCAGTGTTAAAGGCTTCGCACGTAGCAAAATTTATCAGAAACAACATTATCTGTCACTACGGGGTCCCAAATGAAATCGTTTCAGACAATGGTTCCCACTTCAAAAAGGAAGTGATTGATTTGTTGGAGAAATACAATGTGGCTTTTCATAAGTCATCTACTTACCGGCCGCAAACCAACGGAGGCGGTTGAAGCCAACAAGAACATCAGCGCATACTACGAAGATGGTGGAAACCTATCGGGTGGCAGATAATTGCCGTTTGCTCTGTGGGGCTCTGAGGACTTGATCGAGAACTTCTCTTTGGGGCGACTCTTGTACTCATTGGTTTATGGGATGGAGCCGTTTTGCCTATTGAGATTGAGGTCCCATCATTACAGTATTGGTAGAGTGCGGATAAGCGAAGCGGATTAGCGACAAAAGCAGTTGAGGAACTCATGCTTTTCGATGAAAGAAGAAAGCAACATACCACATCAAGGTTATCAGCAGAATCGCTCGGGCTTTTAACAAGAAGGTAAAGTCGAGAATTTAAAGAAGGAGATTTGGTACTCAAAGACAAGCAGAGCTCCCATCCACGACCCAAGGGGCAAGTTCGGACCTAATTGAATTTGGTCCTACATTATCAAGTCAATCAGTCGGTGGGAGCTATGGTTACGATGGATCTAGATGGTTTGGAGTTTTCCCAACCGATCAACATGGACAAGTTGAAGAAATATTATCCTGAGAGGCTCGCTGGGCGAAAACCGAAAAGGCGACCTAGGCAAAATTGAGCATAGAAAATTTGAAATTATAAAAGCGAGCTCATAAGGTTGAAAACCATAAAGGCGGCCTTGGCAAAAGTTAGGCGCAAAAGGAGAGTAAAAATACCGGCGAACGGGCACGAACTTTGAACTAAGGCTTGATTCCCATGTTTGGGATACGTAGGCAACTTCATCCTGAAGTTCAGCCACAATCTTTTCCCCGATCAACTTTGTCCATATTGATCATCTCAATCATCTCTACTCATCAGCATTTATCGTGATCTCCGGTATAGTGTAATGCAGACTAGGGGCAACTTTCCGTTGGAATGAAGTGCTGCGGTACTTTCCAGACTAGGGGCAACTTTCCGTTGCCACACATTATAAAACACTTTTTAGGACTAGGGCAACTTTCGATTCTTTGGAATCGAGGTTGTGCATCTCAGTGATAGATCTCAGGCGTGTCCAGTTCTGATCCATATCGAAAATAGTTTTGAAAAGTTTTAATAAAAGTTGACTTTGATCAAATTAATCTTTTCACAACTAAGACCATTCTTGAACCAAAAACGGAGAATTTTCAGTACCACAACCTTCAATTTCTTTGATTTCAAAACAGAATTCTCTCGCTCTTGCATACAATTGAAGTTGCTTTTTATTACATTCATAACGAAAACTTGAAAAGACTAGTAAAGCAATAAATCTGGGGCATAGTCAAGTCAGGTGTCCCTGCGCCCCCTGCCAGAGCTAGTTGAAGCCTCCGATGCCAACCTAGGCCCAACCTGTGCTTCTTCATTAAGCTAATCCGGCCTTTCGTCGGATAAAGTGCCCTGAAAATAGGAGGCGGGGGCAATGACTCTCTAGCCCTCGGTAGAAGTATGTCGAGCAAGGTCGCACCTCGAGCAGGAAAGTGGTGGGTACTCGATCCCCTCAGGAGGCAAGTCGATCATGGCCAAGCGCCGAGAATACGGAATGGGAAATAAAATATGTGATGAGTCAAGCCGATAACGGATCCCGGTATCTGAAACATGCTATAGCTCATCATAGGAAGGTTAAGCCAAGAGCGCCAAGCAATGCGTTCGTGACCGACAAGTTGCACATCCATTCAAACCACCATCCCTCATCAAGAGGCGTCAATCGGCGTTGTCGAAAGAAGTAGCCATGAAATTTGAAGGCAGAGTCCACAACTTGCAATTTATCCATCAACCATATCACGGGGAGGGATGAAAAATGAGAGAATAAAGAATAGAGATGTGCGATGAGAGAAAAGTAAGATAAGGGTTTTGTGAGAAAAGCAGGGCAGGGCAGTGATGTGAGCAAATACATATCTTGAGCTTGGGTGGGAAACATTACTGCGGCGATAGTGGACTCCCTGCAAACCTGGTTGTCTCTTGGCGGTAGAAGGCATTCAAACCTAGTAGCGTCTCGGCCAATGTCATGACGATACAGCTCTTTCCTTCCCTCAAGCCTTGGGCGACTTCAATTAAACGGATGCTAGCCCCTCCGAACTGAGACAAGCGAAAATGAGATAACACGCTGGCGAGAGGGCATGTTGTCGGAAACCTTGCCAATGATGGTTCTTTGCGGTCATCGGCATCGGAGAATCGATGCATCGGGCTCGGGACATCAACATGCCATTATCAATCGGAGATCGAGCATCATGGCGTTGAGACCGCACATCGCCCTAAAGCTTGGGCATGGCCAAAAGCGAGGCGAGGCAAGATCTCTTACGGCGTTGAGACTCCATCAAAGCTTGAAAATCTTCAAAAGTAGGACATACCTCTTGCCCTCCGAAGTTGAAGACATCGTCACGGGTTCCAAAACCTTGCGCGACATGAAGGAAAGAAAGGTGCGATGGAGTCGCCTCAGCGTAAATAGTGCATTCAAGCGAAACCGGAAGTTCAACTTTTCGAGCCATCTAGAAGAAATCCAAGAGGTGAGATTTTCTGCGAGAAATGCCTCCATTTTCTTTGTGAAAGCGGTGATGAAATGAATAAGTTCAAAGTGGGGCTTTTATAGGGAAAAACACTATTCATGGGGACACATGTCAAAAATCGATGGGCTGGCGAGAAAAGTGGCCGGCCATCTTCTTTTTCAAAAATGGCGGCGATCTCCCTCCCCAATATAAGCGGCGGCCATGCTCTGGGCTGCCTTTAGTCTGTATCACCCTCGGAGAGTTCAAAGCATTTTCCAAGCATCGAGTGTCAAAAGCCTCCATTTCCCTCGGATTCGGACGCGTTCCGTTGCCCAGTTATGCGAAATGCGTGTTGTTTTGATTATCGAGTTGTTGTTTTGATTATCAAGTTGTTTGTCAAAATTTGTCGTGTTTTGTTTTGTTTACTGAGTCCTTACTCTCTGTGTAAGCAATTTTTGTTAAGTCTTGTTTTTAGTCGTCAACATTGTTGTACTTTGCTTATCGAGTTGTAAACTTGTTAAGATTGTCTTCTCTTAATGAGTTAATTTGTTTAAGGTGTCGCGTCGGTTCACTACGACGAGTCATCTGATGCACATTTCCGTTCAATTCCTTTTTTGTGCAAATGATGCGATGCGATGCGATGCTGACGTTTAAAAAAATACAACTTTTTTTTCTTTCTTTCAAAAAGCTATTTCATTCCATCATGTTTCACAACCAAGCAAAGGTACAAGTTTTACTGAAAATAAAACTGCCTAACAATTGTGCAAAGTGTTACAAACTACTAGTAAAAAGGTGAATAAAGCAGGGAGCAACATCAGTGTCCTCGGGATCGGGAATAAGGGGCACTCCTTGTCCTCTTCTGCGGGATAACCTCCGCACCATCATCATCATCAGTGTCAGAGTTGTCATCCTCAGGATCCTCCCCAGCCTCGCCTCCACTCCCGGAACCAAGACCGGAACCCTCCTCCTCCTCCTCATCATCATCAGGCTCCACCTCTATGATATGAGCCCTACGTCTTCGAGACGGCCTGGATGGCCCAACTCCTCGGGAAGGCCTAGATGGTCCGACTCCCCGAGCTCCTCGGAAGGGCCCAGATGGCCTATCTCCTCGGGATGGTCCAGATGATCTACCTCCTGAGAAGGTCAGGTGGCCCACCAGCGGCGGAACATACAGGAGGCATCTGCAAATTCAAAGTTCAATACATCGGTTCAAATATGAAAATGGGATGTAAACCACGATTATGTGGTGTGTGTGTCGGATGTGCTCTACACAAGTAGCCTATCAATGCGATAATATGTTCAAGGTCGACATGTCATCAAGTATGATAAATGCAAGAGAGCTAAAGAGTACACGAAAGCCCATGATAGACATCTGTGCCTCCTCGCGGGACCATCCTCAAGTGAGGCTATCATCTCGAGCATCTGGTTCATGTACTCAGGGTGGGCTGCGGATACAAGCTCAAATCATCAATAAATAAGCAATTGCCAAAATATACGTGTGATAAATGGAAAATGATGGAACATACCGATGGCGAGTCGGGGTCAGCGACATATCGTGGCAGTGGGAGGCTCAATCGGAATCGGAATCGGAGAGGTAGCCCGTATTGCCATCCCATCAACTCGATTCGGCATATCGGCCACCGGGATGATCAAAAGTCGGAGGAATAGGGAATCGATCTACCCCACCTCTGGATGTACCGGCCTGAGGAAGGAAGAATGTATGCGTGCTTGACTTGAAGAAGGCATGCTAGTAGGCCTCATCGAAGAATCGCACCCCCATCAAGGGAGGCATCGGATATGTGTGGCGATAGGTGGCGTAGTCCCCTCCTCAAGATATAGCGAGCATCGATGCTGACATAGCACTAACAACCTCTGGGCGAAAGTCTATCGGCGATCCGCATAGTATTTGGGGGGCGAGGATCTGAGATATAGCCCACACGGCAAGCGCTCCCCAAAAACCATGCTCTCAAGCGGGTCCCTCAAATAACATCTGTCTTGGGAAGCGCCCGATCCTCCAGAATGCGATATCGGAGACCATCTCCCAAGGGCGCCCAGGGCTGCCACGTGATCTGCGGGTAATCAGTGCATAAACCAATCAGAAATCAGGAATGTATAAGACAGGGAAAAAATGAAAATAGAAGGGACTATGAGTTCTGAAATACCTCTGTCGACCGCACAGTGTCAAAATATTGTCGTAGATGAGGAAGAGACTCCCGCGGCCTCGCCTGATGCTCGCCCTCGAATACCAATGAATATGGGGTCATGGGGAACCACATACGCCATCTCTGGGCCCAATCTTGGGAAGTACACATAAACCCACGGTTTGTGGAACATAATGCAAAGTGTGATGTATAGAATCTTTGAGGGCAAAATCTGAGAGAATATGGAGTCTTATTTGTGTGTGTGCAATGTACGAGTAATGAGAAGCTGAAATGTAAATCAAGAGGACAGAAAGTACCGCCTAGGCTCGCCAGTAGCCACCGAATAAGTCGCATGCAGTGGGAGGTCGCGCTCATCTCTTGATCTGAGGTAGCCAATGGCGCCACCCAGTCGTCGCTGACACAGGACAGGTCTACTAGGGCGCTCAACAGATATAGCCCAACTGTGTTCCCTCTGTCGGCAAACAATGTAGTCCCGAAGAGGAACATCAAGAAACCGCGGGCATACTGCTCCACCTCCTTAGGAGTTTCGGGCTCCATCCTCCAAAAATGGGTAGAGAACCAGGTGTATCTGACTCTCCCCGAATCTCTCTCAACGGGTGGGCGAGCCCCCAGCAAATGCATCCATGCGGCCTCCCACGTGCCCATATCCTCATCGTAGGGAATAGACCAGCCTCCCACATCAAGGTAGGTCAACCACAAAGTCTAGAGGGGTCATGGTCGATCTCGATGGCGGAAAAATGGAAAGAATTGATGGTGTCCACCATCTCTCCGCCAATTTGCCATCATCACCCTCTGGCGGAACGGCGTGATAACCCTAGGCGAGAAGTCCCAAGCCTGTCGAATCTACGGATCCTCGACCTCAGGAAGCTCTTGCATACCAATCTTTAGGCTGCGGTGGAGCCATATCCCTTGCCGTCAGAATCGACCTACATTGAGAATGAATACCGTTTGAGAATGAAATGAAAGATCTTGTGTGTGTGTGAATGAAATGAAAGATCTTTGTGTGCAAATGTTATTTGAAATGCGTGTTCAAATTTGAAAAATCGAGTCGAGACTATTTTACGTTCTCTATCTCGATTAAATTTGCGTGTTCACTTCGAATCTGGGCTGCGTGTTCAGTAAATTTGTTATTTGGGCTGCGTGTTCAAATTTCAGAAAAATCAGAGTCAGGGCTGCGGTTTCTGTTCTCTATCTCAGTGGGCTGCGTGTTCACTTCGAATCTGGGCTGCGTGTTCAGTAAATTTGTTATTTGGGCTGCGTGTTCAAATTTCAGAAAAATCAGAGTCGAGTGCGGTTTACATTCTCTATCTCGATTAAATGCGTGTTCACCGAATCAGAAGTGCGTGTTCAGTAAATTTGTTATTTGGGCTGCGTGTTCAAATTTCAGAAAAATCAGAGTCAGGGCTGCGGTTTCTGTTCTCTATCTCAGTGGGCTGCGTGTTCACTTCGAATCTGGGCTGCGTGTTCAGTAAATTTGTTATTTGGGCTGCGTGTTCAAATTTGGAAAAATCAGAGTCGGTTTCGTTCTATCTATTTCACTATTCAAGTTGCGTGCTTGGTAATTTGGGATTTGAGTGCGTGTTCAAATTTGAAAATCCGTGAATGCGTGTTCACTATTCAAGCTGGCTGCGCTTGGTAATTTGGGATTTGGGTTGCGTGTTCAAATTTCGGACAATCTATGTGGGTTGTGTGTTCACTATCTATCTGAGGCTGCGTGTTGAAAATCATTATTTGAAATTTGTGAGTTCAAATTTCTCAATCGATGTGTCTTTGAGTCTTCGCATAAATTCGGGATGTATGTTCGACAAATCGGTGTTTGGTAGTGTGTTCGATTCTCTATTAGTGTGTCTTTGTGGGTTCACAATCAATTAGTGAGCCAAGTGTGCGAAATTCAAGTGTTCGATTCGTATGTTCAAGATGCAAATAAAGTGCTGTGTCATAGACTAAACTGTGTATTCAAAAAGTGCAGAAGCACGAAATGTATGAAAAATACAGAAAGAGAAGTAAAATTCCTCTCGTGGCCCATGGGAGAGTTGATGTTAGAGCTCTCGTGAAAGCGGATCTTGGTGCTTGATCATTAAAGCTAAGAAATAACGAAAAATGGCTCGTGGAAATCGCGTGCCTTTGTTGGGCGTACCTCCCGGGGATAAATGGGCGAACCCTCGGAGGCAATGACATGACATCGAAGTCGTCTCCGGCACCTGGAGCACCTCCACCGTGAGGAAAATGGCTCGCCATTTCAAACAATCTGCAAAAAGGAGCAAAAATGAGCAAAATGAGCCAAAATTGGAAAAAGTCAACAAAAGCCAAACCCCGGGAAATGAAAAAGTCAACAAAAGTCAACTCCCGAGAAAATTTTCCAAATGTTGAGACAAACTTACCCCAAGTGGTGAAAATGAGAAAAGAAGCTCTGAAATCAAAATTTAATCGGTCCAAAGTGCTTAAAACTGAATGATTTAGCAGAAACAACTTGCGTGGGAGGCTGAAAAGCGCGTATAAAGTGCAGATCTGAAAGAAAAAATGGTTTGGGAAGCAAGAGGAAAGAATTTCGCAGCTGTGGGAATGATTTCGGAATGAATGGATGAGTGGTTATATAGAAATGGAGCAAAATGACAAAATTGCCCCTGATTTTGTACAAGTGGCCGGCCGGCCCCCTTTTCTGGCTGGCCAGCCAGTTGCTTTTTGGTTTTCTAGCCGATAGCCTCCCCTCTCCCAACCACCTGGCCGGCCATGTCCCCCACATGCTCCCCTAGTTTTCTGCAAATTTTGAGGAAGATTGGAGTTCCCGAGATCTGAAAAAGTTCAAGAAAAGTGCACTTCCGGTCGCGAAATCGCTCCGCCGGAACGTCAGCTTCAACTCCTGACATGCGTCTCATCATTTCTCACCAGAATCAAGGTGTATCCTTTTTTAGCATGTTGTTACTTCTCCGGGAAGTGAACCGGAGGCTGCGTTCGAGTCACCCTTGCCAAAACGCGCGTTTTGTGCTCGGTGTTTCGCAACAAACTTGTATCCTGATTTATGCTTGTTTTGCATTGTCATGCTCATAGCTTGCATTTTCATGAACATACTTGCATTGTTGTGCACGTTTTCTTGTATTACCATTCCCCTGTGCTAGAGTTTGCGTTGTCACGCATTCTCCTTTCTTGCATTGCGATGCATTCACTCACCGACACCGTGGGTGTCAAACGTTCGATATCACATTGAATATATGTTGCTAAACGTGTTGTGCTTGCTGAGTTTTTCTCTGTTGCAGGCACGATATTGTATGTACGGTTCATTCAAGGCTGGTGCAACCAGACGAATCGCACAGGTATTGTATCTTCTCCGTGTGAGACGTGGCGAGAATTGAAAATTCTCCGCATTCCTAACTGCATGAAATGTAGTTGTTGCTTTGCATCCTTGCTTAAAACTGTTGCATCTATTTGCGAATACTTGCTTCATTCTGACTTCTTTGCATTTACGCACATCGAGTTACATCCGGCTTCTTGCATACCACTTGCATTTGCCCCTGCTGAAAACGCGCTTGCGGTACATTTGTTTATCTTGTATGATTGTCTAAGTCTTCGGCGTTGTCAAAAATGGGTCGTCTCTGGGCTTTGACATTCACTCCTGTCATTGTTATGACTTCCGAGTTCTGTCAAAGAGGGGCAACTATAGACACCCCATTTTTGACCGACCTTAAGACTTCGAGCGTCACCATTTGGCCTTCGATGATATTTCATGTTGTGCTCATCCAGAAGTTTCAGAGTCGCGGCTGCGCGCCCTGCCTCCGGACTTCCGGGCTTTTCTATGCTTTGCCTCGGTTTGCGAACCAGGCTCGGTTTTCTCTGTTTTTCTTCCTAAGGGGAGGGAGAGGTCTCGTAGACCATCTCTCAATGGCCGCAGGCTATTTTTCGTGGTCACAGGCCATTTTGCCCATTTTGGAGCCCGGTTCCCGATTTTCGCAGCCGTCAGGCCGTGTGCCTCGGTTCGGGACCGCCTAGCCATCTCCGATTCCTTCGGTTTTTGGCATACATCTTATTTACTCCCTTTCAAGGGACACTAGGGTCTCAGATACCCACTTCGCGGCCGAATGCCACTTTCGGTGCCCGACAGCCTGTTTTCGGGATCTCGAACTGCGTGTTTTGGCTCCCGAGCATTCATTTTGCATCGATTTTTGTTCA
Source organism: Camellia lanceoleosa (assembly GCA_025200525.1). Classification (NCBI taxonomy): domain Eukaryota; kingdom Viridiplantae; phylum Streptophyta; class Magnoliopsida; order Ericales; family Theaceae; genus Camellia; species Camellia lanceoleosa. The sequence continues at coordinate 128,439,306 of CM045769.1, read as the reverse complement.
TTTTTGGAAGGTACCTCTGTTTTATCATTACGAAGGACACTGAAGGGTGGGAGGATAGTAATTGTCTCAGCAACCAGTTATCTCCTTCCGGAGTCCTCCGACGCCCATTTTTCTCACTTCCGGGCTAATGTTGAACACCCTAGGGCCATTTTCTTCAAGCCCAAACCACATATGTGTGTTGTACACACCTGGGAGGATCCTAAAAACACATGGCCGGCCAGCAATTCTCATTTTCATTTTTGAGCCTCTTCTTCAATTGGATTGTTGTCTCTCCTGTTTCAGAGTTGCCAAATTCCAACTATAGGGTGTTGTAGAGGAGGCCTGGGAGGACCCTAATCTTTGATGGCCGGCCAGAAATTCACTTCTTCCATTTTTACCCCTTGGCCGGCCGGCCATGGGGGTAGCCGGCCGGCCACCTCCACCAAAAGTGGGGTGCCGGCCATGATCCTTGGGATGTGTGCATGGCAGCTGTATGGTTGTTTCTCCAAAATATCTTTGAAATCCGGGGGATATTTTGGAGGGAAGCACTTGGGTGCATTTCCCTCCACCTAGCCCCTCTCCTTTTGGCCTTTATAAGGGGATGGCCTTGTTCTTGAAAAAGGTTACAAAAATTTCCCTCAAGAGCTCATTTGCATTGCCTTACATCTTGTGATCCAAAAACCTTGAAAATCTTCAAGTCTTGGCCCCTTTTCTTCATCAACACCAAGCCTCACCTTCACCACTTCCATTTCAGCAGCAAGGGAAGGATTTTCAGAGGCTAAGAAGCAACAAATTTGAGCCAAGAAGCAACTAAAGTATTGTCTTCAAGGGTAAGTCACCATTTCCCCCTTTTGACCCTATTTTTGCTTCATTTTTCCACCCTATTTGCTTGTGGTTTTGGGCTCCGACCCCTACTGATTTTAGGCCTATTTTGAGCCCCTCTTCAACATTGAAGAAGGGCTCAACCTTGTTTGGTGCTTCTATATACCACTTGTTTCAATATCCACCTTATATGCCATAATCTTGCATGCTATTTTTAGCTTATGTGTATTTGTTTTTGGAGCATTCCATAAACTTTGAATGTGCTTATTTTGAGGCTCTCTACAATATTGTATAAGGGCTCAACCTTATTTGATGCTTCCATGCATGACCTCTCTTTATAGCCCCTATTTGGTCCATATTTTGCATGATTTTTTAGGCCTATCTTGCTTCTGTTTTTGGCCATGATCAGAACTGGAAATAGTCTTAAAATGACCCACTATTCATGTTTTGTTTAGGGTCTTAGGCTGTTTGGAGAATTCTTGGTATACCTCTCTTTATAGCCCTCCTTTGGTCTATATTTTGCATGCTATGTTTGCCATATTTTTATACTGTTTTGAGGGCTTCCATAAGCTGTAAATGTTCATATTTTCAGACCCTCTTCAATGTTGTAGAACTGTATTTTTCATTTTGAGCATTGCATATATCACTTACTTCATATTCCCACCTTTTTCCCCCATTTTTGCATGCTGTTTTTGCCATATTTGTGATTGTTGTTTGGCCATTCTTTGTACTGGAAAAATGCTATTTTGGGGACTGCCTAGCATCTGTCTTTACACTTCATGTCCATATTGTGCATGTTTGGCATAGCTGCAAGTCATTTCGGGTGCCTAAATTCATGTTTCGGGGCCATTTCATGCATCGGGTGTACTTTCGCCATCTTCGATTGTTTTCCCCATATTTCAGTGCTGAAATTTCATTTGCATGTTTGTATATCATTTCCATGCCATTTCATGCCTTTGGGCCATTGCCTCGGTTTTGCGGCGTGTGTGCATCATTTCGAGGCACTTCATTTTCATCCATCGGCCTCTTATGTGAGTGTGGCTGAGGCCCTCTCATGTTAGTGTAAGCCCAATTTGCATTGTGTATGCCATTTCATTCCATATGTCATTGCCTCGGTTTGCGTGCCCGTGTGCACGCACTTCGAGGCATCTCATTTTTCATCTCTCGGCTTCTTATATGAGTGTGGCTGAGGCTCACCCATGTTTGTGTAAGTCCATTTTGCATTCTGTATGTCATTTTAGTATCATTGCATTCCGTATGCCATTGCCTCGGTTTGCGTGCCCGTGCGCACGCATTTCGAGGCACTTCATTTTCATCCAACGGCCTCTTATGTGAGTGTGGCTGAGGTTCACTCATGTTAGTGTAAGTCCAATTGCATTGCGTATGCCATTTTATGCCTTGGGATCATTTCCTCGGTTTGCGTGCCCGTGTGCACGCATTCCGAGACATCTCATTTTCATAGCATTATGTATGTTAGGATTGTATCTTAGTTGCATTTCATGCATATCATGCATATTGCATCGTGTTCGGGATAGGAGTTAGCCCGGGCACGGGAAACGAGGCATGTTTCGCACTCCGAGCGACGGAACGGGTCTCAATTCCCAAGTCACCGACACTCCGGATTACCCGTGATGGAGTTAGGTTTTGTTGTAGCATTCCATGTGCATTCACCCTATATTGAGTTGTGCAATTCGGCTCCTCGGCCATCATGCATCGATATGCGTGATTGGTGGCACGAGGATCGAGGCATGCATATATTTGTGAAATACATTGCTATACCTCTTTCCTGCTCTCTGTTACAGCAAAATGAAGAATCAGCAACTTTTCGGAGTCTGGCACGCATTTCGAGGAAAGATGCAAACAGAGGCTAATTGGGGCAACCCAGTGGATTTCCGCCAAGACTCAACATGCATCATTTCATTATCCGAGCGAGTCAAGGCCCACAGCTTGCATGCTAGTTCTGATTTTCTTAGTTAATTTGATAATTAATTAGGAATTTGTATATGTATTTCGGACTGTACTATTCTTTTATTTCGGACTGTATTATTTATTCGGACCCTCTGCGCGGGGGCAATGCTGTAATAAGTGTGGGTGAGTGTGATGTATGTCTTCCAACCCCCACTTCTTTCTCCCTTTTATTTACCCGCTTACGATGGTTAGATATAGGGCATATTTCAATTAGCATCTGATGTAATGACATGTTTGCATCATTCATCTATTTTGCACGCACCGGGCTCGGCTCATCATTCAAACTGCATTTGTATTTCGATTCCAAATTGAATACTTGATAGCTGTAGCATCATCACATGCCGTGTTTAGAATAGCCGAGCCTGCTATAGTTTGCATCTTTGCATGTGTTGCATTAGGCAACTCTGTATATGTAGGATCATGCATGAATCCTAATCAGTTTTCTGTTTTGGCTTGGAGTACTCGGTGAGTTTTATGCTTTAGCATCCTTGCATGCGTGTGAGTGACTGCCATGAAAAGCATGCTTACCATGAGGCTATGTGCTTACGTGATATAACTGCCTTGAATGCCTGTGGGTGGAGGTCGAGTTACTTGGATTGGGACAATTCATCAAATGCTTGTTTTAAGCCCACTAGATAGTGGCAAAACCATTGTTTTCTAAGCCCACCCGAGGGTGGCAAATTCACGTCTTAGCCTACCTGCGGGTAGCACCATCAAACCATTTTCAAACAAACAAACATGAAATGTTTTGTTCCAATTCAGGCGATTCAGTCTATACTTGTATGCTGTGCGCATCACATAGTAACCTAGGCTAATAATAGGCATAAGAAATCACAATGATTTCAACATAAGATATCATGGTTAGTAGAGGACGGTCTTTGGCCACGGCGGCGAAATGCTCAAGTGACCTTCCCCAATCGTACCCAAGTTCCCGAGCCGAGGCAACTTTGGTGATGACGGACACGTGGCCTTTGGCACCGAGTCAGGGTTTCCTAAATTTCCCATTTTAAAATATTTAGGTGGCGACTCTGTATCTGGCGAAGCAGTCCATGTTTGGCACTTCTTTCAAAAAATCTGTTTTCAAAAACGATTTGCCGGATTTGGACTCTTTGGTTCAAGATTAAGAACCGTGACATTTGAGTCCTTGGAACTGTAGTGACCCAATATCGAACCAGAACGGGGGGGACTCGCACTCCTTCCCCCGGGATGCGTTCGGGGACGTCTACAGTGTCCAGCTTGTAAGAAGTTTATTTGAAATCCATTTAATATGTAAACAAGTTTGAACATAATTTTAAAGTCATTAATTATCAAACTTAAGTTTAAACAAAATTAGTTCACTCGACTCGCAGTACTAACCGGTAATGAGTGGTGATTCAGAGCTCTAGAGCTGAGCTATAAACCCAGCTCTAGTGACGTGAAAAATTAAAAAAACAGAAGTCAAAACATTACATCACATGAAATCTATCATAAATTAGAGTTCTCCAGATTTCTTTATTTATTAGTGATGGGTGGCAACAAAAAAACAATGGGTATGGGATTGGATGTGGTGATTGCAATAGGGTAATTTTATTTATTTATTTACAAAATCTTGACTTTTCAACTTGCGACTTCGTTTGAAAAGTGAATTACTTTTTGCCTTTTGATTATTTTAACCAGAAATTAAAAAAATTTCTTGAGTTGGATTTTTTGACTTATGTGAGAGAAAAATTGAAATAATTATAATAGTTTGAATATGACATTTTATCTTATTGAATTTTTAATTTATTTTATCTTTTAATGATTAATTTGACCCATACCTTAAAAAAGTCACTTGCCAAATGAGAATAGTGTAATTTTATTTGAGGGGAAATTTAGCAATTTTAGTAACAAACAACATCTAATAGACAATTTTGATAACTGAAGCCACTTGCCAAATGAGAATAGTGTAATTTTATTTGAGGGGGAAATTTAGCCATTTTAGTAACAGACAACATCTGATAGACAATTTTGATAACTGACGAGAGTATCTAGTCGGTTAGCGGATTGAATGATGCTATCGGTTGTTGTGGGTGTTGATTCGGGTCTATTTCAATAATTTAAATCGTTCAATTTATAAAGTTCGTCGAGTATATTATCCTATAAAATATTACGTTGATCGAATATCGATAGACAATTTCATTATATAACATTTTCATCAATTGCATACATAATTTTCAAAATAAATTGTGATAGAAATATGATATAAAAAAATAGAACTTGTTGACACTACAACAAAAAGCACATTTGGCGACTAAGTTGGCTACCAAAACAATTTTAGTCGCCAAAAGCACCATATTGGGCAACCAAAAACATAATTTAGTCGGCATTCATGGAAAATTTTTAGTTACTAAATTAATTTAGTCGCCATCTATTATTATTGGTGACCAACCTTCATTGTAGTCGTTTTTTGCTACCATTTGCCGACAAAAAATATTTGTCGCCAATTTTTTGGCGTATTTTTTATGAATTTCTGGTGACCAAAACTCAGTTAGTCGTTGTATGGTAAAAATTGCCGACGAAAAATTTGATTAGTAGCCAAATTAGGATGCTTTTGGCGACTAATATTTAGTCGCTGTTAAGGAATTTTGGCGACAAACATTGATTTGGTCGCTAAATCGTCGGAAATTTTTTTTAGAGGGAAACTTATTACATATTCGTGCCCAGTATTTATTTCATAGACCCATTTTGGAATTGTTTTGTCTCACACACCAACATATACAGACCTCACACACCCAGCAGTTGATACCAAACCTGACCGCCGATTATCACCATCGCTGGCTGCCGGCGCTGGCCACCACGAGCACTGGAAATCAGCCCCACCACTGATTACAGGTATTTTTCTCTGATCTCTCTTCCTCTCTGTCCATCTGGGTCTGTCTATTTGTATATCTTTGTCACTTGTCTTTTATCCCCGTGACTAACGATTTCTGTAGGGTTTTTAATCGTTTTTTTTTTTTTTCATTTTCTGTTGATTTTGCAAACAATTTTTAGGGCTTTTATGATTTCGTGAATGGGTTTGGTTAAAATTTCGGATTGCCCCTTGTTCTGATTCTCGATTGTGACCAAATGTGCCTCTGTGACTAACCCACTTTTAGTCGCTAATACCCTACATTTTTGCCTACCAACATATTAGTCGCCATTTGTGTGAACTTATGCCGACTAAATTTGTTTTAGTCGCCACTACCTTCGCCGACAACGTACCCGCGACAAAGCCAGCGACTAAAAGTTTTGGTCGGCGTATCTCTTCGGCGACCAAAATCAATGCTTTTGGTGACTAAAAAATTAGTCGCCAAAAGTGTAGTTTCTTGTAGTGTGAGTATTTTATCCCTGTAAAAAATCACGTTGATTGAATATTGATAGCTACTTGATTGGATCAAATTTTTGTCAACGGTAAATATAATTTTTAAAATAAATTATTGACAAAAATTTGATCTGATCAAGTAGCAATTGATATCCGATTAACGTAATTTTTTGAAAGATAAAGTACTCGACGGGCTCTATACATTAAACGATTTGGATTATCGAAACAGGACCTGTGGTAAGTCCTATGGGCTCAACAACACGGTACAGTCCACTTTGTAGACTAGAGACAAGCTGCGCCCCATATAAATAAATGTTTATCAATGTGAATTATATTTGTAAGAAGTCACAAAATTTTGGTATGAAATTTTGTATAACATTAGAATATGGGAAAGCACCTACTATCTTCTGTTTTTTTTTTTTTTTTTTTTTTTTTTAGGGGGGGGAGGGGGGGGGGAAATTAGATAACATATGCAAAGAAACTTCACAGAACAACATATGTGAAGAAGGGATGATACATAACACGGTTAAGTTTACCGTGTAACCCGCTACCAAAAGCTAAAATAAAAAAAAAAAAATTAAATTATGAATAAATTTCTTGTGATTCGTTTAAAATATAGATTATTTTACGTGGTCATGAAAATTACAAGAACTCCTTGTCAAATTTTTTTATTTAACAAAATTAACAGAAAAATTAAATCTTTATCTTATTCCTGCTCTCACTTAAAACCTTATTGCTATTAGTCAATTATGAGAGCTTGGTCTAACTGTCACATTTTCTACTAATGGTTGTTTGGTACAGGACCCTCAGACTATTTGATCTGTTTCTCATGCACCATTTGATCTTATACATTGTGATATTTGGGGACCATCACCTACTACCACAATGGGCGGAATCATGTTATTTTGTCGTCTTTGTTGACGATTTGTCACATTTTACATGGTTATTTCTCATAAAAAGTCGACCAGAACTCAAACAACTTTATTACAATTTTGCAAACATGGTCCAAACCTAATTTTCGAAAACCATTAAAAATTTTCAATCTGATAATGCTATGGAATATCGGGATCTTGACTTTCTCTCATTCCTTCAGCGTCACAATACTCAGTCTCATCGTTCATGTGCTAGCACGTCCCAACAAAATGGCCATGCTAAACGGAAGCATAGGCATATTCTTGACACTACTCGAGCCCTTTTTATCTCTTCCTTGTGTCCTGAATATTTTTGGGGGGAAGCTGCTCTTACTGTTGTCTACACTATCAATTGTGTTCTCACTCCTACTATCCATAACCAAACTCCCTATGCATGTTTACATGGCACTAGTCCTCCATACACAAATTTTTGGGTTTTTGGGTCTGCATGCTTTGTTCTCCTCTAACCTCATGATTATACCAAACTTGAACCCCGTTCTTATCTTTGTTGCTTTCTTGGGTATGAAATTGAAGATAAAGGCTATCGCTGTTGGGATCCTATCTCTAAACGTCTTTGTGTTTCTGGTCATGTGGTTTTCTAAGAGCATAAGATGTTTTCATCTTTATCCTTGTTCCACTTATCATCATCTTCTACTTCTATTCTGTTTACTAATCTTTCTATCGATCTCTTCTCTAATGCCTTTGATGCAAGTTCCTCCTCTCTAGAGACACATTTGCCTATACCTGATCTTGTCTCGACTGCTCCCTCTGATGGCCTCGTTGAGTCTCCTATCACCCTACCAAATCCTCCTCCCACTGGTCATCCACATCAGGTAACTCAATCACCTGTTCATCTTCGTGATTATATTGTCAGGTCTACTACATTTTCTACTTATGAACCTACCTCTTATCGTGAGACTTGTACTAATCCTCTTTGGCAGCAAGCTATGACTGACGAATTACAGGCTTTAGACAAAACTCATACCTGGGATGTTACTGATCTTCCTCCTAGAAAGACTATGGTTGGCTGCAGATGGGAATACAAAAATCATGACCAATTTTGATGGCTCTATTGAGTGCTATAAAGCTCGTCTTGTTACAAAGGGCTTCACCCAAGAGTATGGCATTGATTATGAGTAAACTTTCACTCCTGTTGCTCGGCTTACCTTTGTGTGTAGCTTATTTGCTGTTGCCGCTGCTCGCCACTAGGATCTTTTTCAAATGGATGTCAAAAATGCCTTTCTTAATGGTGTTCTTCTTGAGGAAGTCTACATGCAACCTCTTCCTAGGTCTGCTTATCCAACTCATAAGGTTTGCAAACTACAGTGTGCTCTCTATGGTCTTAAGCATGCTCCACGAACTTGGTTTGCAAAATTCAGTTCTACCATCCATGACTTCGGCTTCACCTCCAGCTCATGTAACTCTACTCTATTTGTTCGGACCATTCCTCATGGCATCACTCTTCTTCTTCTTTATGTGGATGATATGGTTATCACCAATGATGATATGGCTAGTATTCTTAGCCTCAAATAATTTCTTAATCGACAGTTTGAGATGAAAGACCTTGGTACTCTTTGTTATTTCTTAGGGCTTGAAATCTCTCATGATTCCACTGGTTATTATTTGTCATAAGCCACGTGCTAGTCTTACCGATTGCAAGACCACCTCTACTCCCATTGATCCTCAAATTTGTCTTACTCCTCTAGACGGGGATTTTCTTTCTGATGCTACTCTTTATTGCCAGCTGGTTGGTAGTCTTGTCTATCTCACTGTGACTCATCCTGACATTGCCTATGTTGTCCATCTTGTTAGTCAGTACATGCCGGCTTCCCGTACCCCACATTACACTGCTCTACTTCGTATACTTCGCTACCTTAAAGGCACTATGTTCCATGGACTCCACTGCTCTGCTCACTCTTCTCTCGAGCTTTGTGCCTTTTCTGATGCTAATTGGGCTAGGGATCCTACTGATCGACGCTTCACCACGGGTTTCTGTTTCTTCTTAGGAGATTTTCTTGTTACTTGGCGCTGCAAGAAACAGTCCTTCATTGCTCGCTCTAGTACTGAAGCTGAATACCGCACTTTTGCTAACACTACTCGGAAACTTTTATGGTTTCGTTGGCTCCTTACTGATATGGGTGTTTCTTCCCCTGGTGCTTTCTCTCTCTATTGTGACAATCAGAGTGCCATTCAGATTGCTCACAATGATTTCTTCCATGATCGCACCAAACATATTGAGATTGATTGTCATTTCATTTGACAGCATGTTACACGTGGCACTATTCATCTTGTTCCTATTTCTTCTGCTGATCAACCTGCTGATATTTTCACCAAGGCTCATCCTTCTAGTCGTTTCAGTGATCTAGTTTCCAAACTCAAGTTGGTTGATGCTTACCCACCTTGAGTTTGAGGGGGGCTGTTACTATATCTATTAGATTTAGCTTTATAGATTTATACTTATCTCCTTATATTGTAGATATAGCTTATCTCTATCTCTCTCTATACTTATCTAGGTTTGTGCTTATAAATACATGCTCACTTATTGTATTCCATTCATTCAATACAATACATATTATTTCTCTCTCTCTCTCTCTCTCTCTCAACCATTCTAACATTCTTGATGACCAGATGTTTACTCCATTCCTCGCCAATTGTATTTTTCACAAAGCGAGCCGACTGCAGTACGAATAGAATTGCTATTAGACTACACCATACGATGATTGCAACTGCAATAGTATGACCGAGTGTTTCTCTGTCATTTTTTTTGGTGTGATCACAATAATAGAAATTCCATATGTTACTGCCATTGATGTAATTGTCAACCACATGACTGCAACTAGAATCCACATGAAAATTTTGCTCTTGAATGGCAATCCAATTATGAGCGACAAGATTGTGCTTAGGGATGCAACAAATCCTATTGTGCAAGAACAAATGAAATATAAGTATGAATATGGATAATTAGAAGCCATTACAGCTTCTTCTGCTCTGTGTCCGTCTAAAGTGTCTTGCCAAAAATCACCTGGAGGGCTCATCGCAGCTTGAAAAGCTATTGTTGTAATGAGCGTTGCCAACATTATTGTTTCCTTTTTCTTAGCTAGCCACTATAACTATCTGACATCGTTGTCGCTCATGGCTCCAACTTTTCGAAGTTTATTTTCAATATCATTTGGATTTTCTAAATCCTTTCTAATTTGTGCTAAAATGTCCAGTGCTGTGTACTCGCTAGCATTTTTTATGTTTACATCTAGTGTCATATTGGTAAGCAAGTAGTTTAAGGCTTGCCAAAAAAAAAAAATAATAATAATAATTAATATATTAGTTAGTTGCTGCTTTGGCCAAATCAACTTTTTGGTTAATGAAAAAAAAAAAAAGAAGAAATTTTCTTGATTATGGTCATACCTCAATTTGCTATTCAGCTCAATAAACTTATATATATACAATAAAAAATTAAATTACTTGAACTCGACTTGTGTTCAGCTTGTAAGAAGCTTATTCGAAATCGATTTAATATGTAAACAAGCTTGAACATAATTTTAGAGTCATTAATTATCAAACTTAAGTTTAAACAAAATTAGTTCACTCGACTCGTAGTACTAACTGACAATGAATAATGATTCAGAGCTCTAGAGCTGGGCTTTAAACCCAGCTTTAGAAACGTGGAAAATAAAAAAAATAAAAAAAATCAAAATATCACATCACATGGAACCTATCACAGATTAGAGTTCTCTAGATCTCTTTATTTATTAGTGATGGGTGGCAACCAAAAACAACGGGTATGGGATTGGATGTGTGTAGACACCCCATTTTTGACCGACCTTAAGACTCAGACGTCACCGATTGAGCGCTCGGTGATGTTGCATATTGTGCTCGTTCAGAAGTCTCAGAGTCTCGGCCGTGAGCCTTGTCTCTAAACTTCCGAACCTTTTCTATACTTGGCCTCGGTTTGCAAACCAGACTCGATTTTCTCTGTTTCCTTTCCCAGAGGGAGGGAGAGGTCTAGTAGATCATCTCTCAGTGGCCGTAGGCTACATCTCGTGGTCGTAGGCCATTTTTTCCATTTTGGAGCCCGGTTCCCGGTTTTCGGAGCCGTCAGGGCGTGTGCCTCGGTTCGGGACCACCTAACCACCTCCGTTTGCCTCGGTTCTTGACATACATTTTATTTTCTCCCTTTTAAGGAACCTTTGTGGTTCGAAGACCAACCGTGGTCGAACACCATTCCGGTGCTGACGATCGATTTTGGGGCCTCGATCATGCGTTCTGACCCCGAACCTTCATTATGCATCGGTTTTCGTTCATTTTTGGCAGGGACCTCTGTTTCATCACCAGGAAGGTCGTAGAAGGGTGGGAGGCCAGTAATTGTTCCAGCAACCAGTTATATTCCATCATCGCCCTCCGACGCCCGTTTTTCTTACTTCAAAGCTAATGTTGACCACCATAGGATCACTTTCCTCAACCCTAACCCCCATATTTGTGATGTACACATCTGGGAGGCCACCAATATTTGGTAGCCGGCCAGTAATTCCCTTTGAACCTTTTGAACCCCTTTGAAAAATGGGTTGTTCTCTCTCCTGTTTTACTGTTGCAATTTTTTGACCACAGGGTTGTGGTGAGAACACCTGGGAGGCCACCAATTTGTGGTGGCCGGCCACTAATTTGACTTGGCCCTTTCGACCCTTGGCCGGCCGGCCATGGGGAGAGCCGGCCGACCACTGATCCCAATACTGGCGGCACATCCTTACACTGCACATCACAAAAATACACTTTGTTTCCCAGGATTACATGTCAGGGGCAACTTTGGAGGAAACTTGGGTGATTTCCTCCTTTTTTTCCCCCTCTTTCTCCCCCTCTTTGGCCTATATAACCAGCACCCCAGGTCTGGTTTTGGGGTTCGAAAAATTTGCCTTAAGCTTGCATTACACCCCTCCCTCTTCCTCTCTTCCAAACACTCAAATTTCTCAAGTCTCACACCCCTTTTTCACACCATCACCTAGCACCACATCACCATCTCCATTCTAGCAGCTAAGAGGGTCTTCTCAGAGGCTAGGAGGTAGCTTTTCTTGGTCCAAGAGGCAGCAAGGGATTGGTCTACAAGGGTGAGCACCATTTCTCCCTTTTTTGAGCTTATTTTGTACCATTTCTTAGCCCCTCTTGCTTGTACATTTGAGCTCCGGCCATAACTGAAAGTAGTGTTTTTTTGAGCTCTATTTCATGTTTCATGAAGGGCCTCTCACTGTTTGAGGCCCCCATTTTTCACTTGCTTCATTATCCCTCTTATATGCCTATTTCTTGTGTAGCATTTTAGGCTTATGTGTAATCTGTTTTGAAGCATGTTGTAAACTGTAAATAGGCTTATTTTGAGCCCTTCTTCAACATTGTAGAAGGGATTATCACTGTTTGAGTCCTCCATGTGCTACTTGCTTTGATATCCATATTTTAGCCCCATTTTTGCATGATTTATTAGCCTATTGAGCTTCGGTTTTTGGACCTTGGTCTAAACTGAAAATAGCATTTTCATGACCCCCTCTCCATGTTTCATTAAGGGTCTATTGCTGTTTGGGGCATCATTTGTATACTTTGTGTTGTAGCCTCTCTTTTAGGCCATATCTTGCATTGCATTTTGAGCATAGTTTTACACTGTTTTGGGCTCGTCCATTAACTGTAAAAAGTCATATTTTATTCCCCTCTTCAACATTGTTGAAGGGCCCTTACCTGTTTGGGACCAGCATGTACCAGTTGCTTCTTTATCTCCATTTTGGCCCTTATTTTGCATAGCATTTTGAGCATACTTGTATCTGTTTTTGGGGTTTTTCATAAACTGTAAAACATCATATTTTTGGCCCCTCTTCAATATTGTAGAAGGCCCCTTCTCTGTTTAGGGACAGAATCTGCCACTTGCTTCATTATCTTGCTTTCGGGGCTGTTTTTGCATGCTAGTTTAGCCCCATTTGCGTTTGCTGTTTCGCCTCACTTAGAACTGTAAATATGCTTATTTTTGGGCTCTCTTGACTCTGTCTTCACATACCATGTTCGAATAATGCATGCATTGTATAGTCATAGGTCATTCGGTATGCTTAATTTCATGTTTCGGGACCTATTCCATGCATTGGGTGTCATTTTGTCATCTTTCGGGGCTGTTTTGCATCACTTATTGCCTCTGAAATTTGCATGATAGTATGCCATATTCCATACTTTTCCATGTCATGTTAGAGTGGCATTCGTGCCTTAGGGTCATTCCTTGGTTTGCGTGCACGTGTGCACGCATTTCGAGTGTCTCATTTTCATCTGATGGCCTCTTATGTGAGTGTGGCTGAGGTCCACTTGTGTTAGTGTAAGTCCATATCGCATTGTGTATGCCATTTCATTTCATAGCATTGCGCATGCTAGATTGTGTGTTAGCGCATTGTGTATGCCATGTTATCTCGTGTATTGTGTATGCCATCCCATAGCATTGTGCATGTTAGGTTGTATCTTAGTCGCACTCATGCATATCATGCATATTGCATTGTGTTCGGGATAGGAGTTAGCTCGAGCACCGGAAACGAGGTACGTTCCGTACTCCGAGTGACGGGACGTGTCTCAATTCCCCAGTCACCGACACTCCGGATTATCCATGATGGAGTTAGGCTTTGTTGTGTCTTCATATGCATTCATTCCATATCGAGTTGTGCAATTTGACTCCTCGGCCATCATGCATCGAGATGCGTTATTGGTGGCACGAGGATCGAGACATGCATACATTTGTGAAAATACATTGCTATGCCCCTTTCCTGCTCTCTGTTGCTGCAAAATCAAGAATCAACAGTCTTCCGAGGCTTGGCGCACTTTCCAAAAAACCATTGCGAAACAGAGGCTAATTGGGGCATCGCAGTGGATTTCATGTGAAGCAACTGGACATGCATCATTCATCATCTGGAGAAGAGTCAAGACAGTCCCTGGCTTGCATGCCAGTTTGTTATTTTTCTTAGTTAATTTGTTAATTAATTAGAGATTTGTACATATTTGGACTGTATTATTTAGACTGTACTATTCGGGACTGTATATTATTCTTTCGGACCCTCTGCGCGAGGGCAATGTTGTAATAAGTGTGCGTGAGTGTGATGTATGTCTTTCAACCCCACGTCTTTCTTCCCTTTTATTTACCAGCTTATGATAGTTAGATTAGGGCATGTTTCAATTAGCATACAGTATGATAGCATGTTTGCATTCATTCATCAGTCTTGCATGCACTGGGCTCGGCGCATTATACTAACTGCATTTGTACTTCAATTCCAAGTTGAATACATGATAGCTGTTGCATCTCATATGCCATGTTTAGAATAGCCGAGCCTTCTATAGTTGCATTTTTGCATGTGTTGCATTAGGCATTTCTGCATACTTAAGATCATGCATGGATTTCTAATCAGTTTCTGTTTTAGCTTGGAGTACTCGGTGAGTATTATGCTTTAGCATCCTTGCATGCGTGTGAGTGACTGCCATGAATAGCATGCTTACCATGAGGCTATGTGCTTATGTGATATAACTGCCTGAATGCTTATGGGTGAAGGTTGGGTTGTTTAGATTGGAACAAATCATTGACTGTGAGTTTTAAGCCCACTAGATAGTGGCAAAATCATGTTTTCTAAAGCCCACCCGAGGGTGGCAAAATCCGCATTTTAACCCTACTTGCGAGTAGCAAACTATTTTCACAAATAAACATGAAGTGTTTTGTTCCAATTTAGACGACTCAGTCTATATTTGTATGCTGTGCGCATCACATAGTAACCTAGGCTAATAACCGGAATAAGAACACACAATATTTTCAAAAATAGATATCATGGTTAGTAGAGGCCGATTTTTGATCGGGCGAGCGGGGGTGCTCAGGAAGTGACCTTCCCCAATCGTACCCAAGTTCCCGAGCCGAGGCAACTTTGGTGATGACGGACACGTGGCCTTAGGCAAACGAGTCAGGGTTTCCTAAATTTCCCAAAAATAAAATATTTAGGTGGCGACTCTGTATCTGGCAAAGCAGTCCATGTTTGGCACTTCTTTCAAAAAAAATTTGTTTTCTCAAAACGATTTGCCGGATTTGGACTCTTTGTTACAAGATTAAGAATTGTGACACAAATCGAGTCCAAGCTGTAGCGAGGTCCCCCCCGCGGGCCTGTCTACAGTTTTTGGCGACTCCACTGGGGATTTAGAGAACTTGACTTGAACTCATGATATCTGGTTTTGACTACACTTGTGTGTTTCTTTGCATTGCATTTGCATTGGTGCACCTAGGACACCGTGTTTGCCATTTGCTATTCCTGATCGGTTTGCCGGAGGCTTGTCTTGTCAAGGCATGACCATAAGGCTGATCGGTTATGGGCTTTGCCAGTATGGGAACACAAACTCTAGTTTTACCAGGGCACCCTCTTTGACCATTCGACCTAGTGCATATCGAAATCCATAGTGACCATTCCAAACTAGGAAAGGTTGCTTACCCGATATAAGTTGTTTGGAGCCGCTGCGTGCGTAGTGAAACCCTAGCTCCTGACAAAATAGGACAGGAAAACCCTACCCCCACATAGGGGTGTTTTGGCTCTCACTTGCTTGTTATGTGCTTTAGAGTGCGTCTCTGAGAATGCATGTATCGGTTTGCAAGTTTGGGCATCGAACTGCGCATCGGTCGATGTTGAGAATCGATTATCTGCTATCGGATTGACCTTTGAAACGATGATTCAGGGACAATAATCAGTTTTTGGAGACAGTTTATTTTCAACTTATCAACCGTGTGTTGTATGCCCGACTGTGTGTTGCGTATTTATTTAAAGCTGTCATACTGTTCATTTATCTTGTTATTTATTTCGTTTTCGCTTTATTTATCTTTTGCTAGGGGCAGTTTTAGCACCATTGCTTCCAACCGAGATATTCCCCAAGCACTTTGGACACGAGGTCGCCGACTCAATCGATCGAGGATCGGTTGGCGGACATCCAGTGTTCTATTCTCTACCCCCCGTTGCCAGGAGAAAGCCAAGGAAGCGCTGTGTGTCAGAATAGAGGTTGCCAGAACAGTGGGTTACTCCATCAGAGGATAGTAGGATTGAGGTCCCAATTGTTGCTATCGAGATAGATCTACCGGTCAGTCGGATGGATCGACAAAATCGTCGGTGGAAGCCCTAATCGCCAAATGGAGGAGAGCATGAGAGATGCAAGAGGCGCGCCCGCCAAGCGAGTTCTCCAAGCAACAAGCTGCAATCATGGCCCGGCGAAGCTAATCACTAGTACCTTGGCCAGAATCGGCATCTACTTTACATCGGTTCCTCCTCCACGGGGCCCCCATTACCCGGCGAGCACCCTCTTGTCGAGAATGCTCGCCAAACACCCGAACACCGTGCCAAATGTCGAGAATATCCAAGAGGACACGAATCTTCCAACGGGGCGGCTCGCCCCGCTTCCGCCTCAATGTCCAAGACCCATACACACAACCACGAACTCTCCTTTGAGTTGAAATGGACCATCTGACTCTAAAAGCAAGCTTGAGAAGCTTTTCAAGAAATCACAAGAGGTGAAGGCCATTAGGACATCGAGGGCGGATACACCGGCGTGGCGTGACATTGCCCGATAGGTTCAAGATGCCACAAATTGACCGTTTGACGGGTGCAGGGACCTCATGGTCCATCTTGGCTATTCTCAAACATTCTGCGGCCAATGGGCCTAACCCGACCACAAAGCTTTCTCTGTTCGGCGAACTTTGCCGAGTGTGGCCGCCATCCGGTACGAAGTTGGAAGACGAGGTCAAAAGAAGTTGGGATGAGATGGTGAGGCCTTTGTTGCCTGATACTCGTACAATACGGATCGAGATTACAACTCGTGATCTCGAAACAAGCGAGAACCCAAGGAGACTTTCTCAGATTTCGTAACTCGATGGAGGGCGAAGGCATCGATGATGACCTTGAGGCCTACAGACAAACATCAAATCAGGATGATTGTGCGCAATCTCCAACCAAAATTGATGTAGAAGATGATCGTACTCCCCTTCCCTACTTTATCAGATTTACACGAGATGGGGGTACAAATCGAGGATGCCATGAAACAAGGTCTGATCGACCAGGATAGGGAGCAACCCAGAAGGACTTTCAACCGTAACAACAACGCAGGCCCGCGTGGCGCTGCAACTGCACGAGCTTCAGAGGTGAGCATGGTCGCCACCATTCCCCCTCCCCCAAGACCCATGACAGCCACGCCTTTCTCTGGCGTATTTGGAAGCAATACCCAAAACACCAAATATCAACGCAGAGGCCAAAGAACCTTCACACCCCTACATATGCCCCTGTCCAAAGCTCTGGGGGTATTAATCAAGAAGAAGCATTTGACGCCCCTAGAGCCGAGGCCACTACCAAATCCACTTCCTCCCTCTCACGACCCGGCAAAATACTGCGCGTATCACCAACAGCACGGTCATGACACCGACCGTTGTTACAGATTGCATCATAAGATCCAAGATCTTATTGACAAGCAAGTGATCGCGCCTCCCGAAAAACCCAACGTCACGACAAATCCTCTCCCACCACATAACCAAGCCCTCCTCCTAACAGAATCAACTTCATCCAAACTGGGGTCGTGTCTTACGATCCCAGTATCTATATCACCCCATCCCACCTACCTAAGCCGGAGGTGATCCTTCCTGTCTGCACTAACTTGTGCATGATGGACATCTCTACAACCCAATCTGAGCCGATGGTGGTGACCACCGAAGATGGGACATGGCAGATTTCAGAGGAAAGTGGGGTTGCTGAGTCTGAGATTGAACAGTCTGGGAATCTCGCTGAAGGAGCCTATGATCCAAGTGAATACATCCAATCAATGGGCGATGCGATTTGAGTGTGGAGCCTTGAAGAAGCGAAATTATGTGTATCTGAGGGGCCAGATTTGAGCGAGCGGATGATCTAACGGTGTGGGAAGGACCTTGCCAACCTCCGGTTCTTGATGACCAAGAATCATGGGATGCAGCAATCAACTGGTTCGAATATGAGGAGTCGGCAGAAGTTACCGGATGGTTAGATGATCAACCAGACATCGTAGAATATCGACCGGAACAGGGCCCGGCGAGAGTATCAATGGTGGCCAAAAGGGCGAGAGTCGAGAATACACATGGGAGGCGCGACTAAATTTTTGCTCGAATTTGGCATTCTAAATGCAAGGAGTATTGAACAACTAGTTGTACTGACGCAGTTGGAACAACAAAGATTTGAGGATTCCGAGAGAATCAGAAAAGCTAAGGCCCATGTGGGGGTCGAAAGTGCTGTGTGCACAGGAACAAAAAATCTTTGGGCATATGGGCGGAAGGTCTTGCGAGTCTGACCATCTGGGGCCCAGACGGTGTCATCCGTGAAGCGGAATGTGGTGGAAAGATGATGATTTATGTCTTGCCCACGGATGATGATTGGGGAAATCAACGGATGATACGGTATATTGGCGAGGTCGCTCATATGACAAGAAGTGGGAGGTATTTCAAGCCTCGCACTTAGACCAACTGAGGCATCCGGGAAAGACAAGGAAGCCGAGAAACAAAGAGAAAGCAGTTGAAGAAGAAGGCGTGCAGCAATTAAAGAAGATACAAGCGGACATCTCCATCTGGGGAATTTGCTTATGGCATCATGGGTACCGCAGGCGTCCTATCTGCCATGGACAAGGCCAAACTCTCTATAGATACTACACGAGCAAGCGGTTGAAATTTGGTCTTCAGGAGGAGGTTCCGGCATTAACCTTTTAGACAAAGAACTACCTGAGGGCACAAATCATAACAAACCCTCTCGTTTCCATGGAATGTAGAGACAAGTGGATCTGGGTGGTACTTATTGATCTGGGTCCGCCATCAATGTCTGCCTTGACCGAGCAGTATGCAATCGGGTTGAAGCTTCGCGGACTTGGCGCCGACTACTCGGTGATCGGGGCATATGATAATACGGCGAGGAAGTGATGGGAATTGTCAAAAATTCACTCGAGTTGGTCGGGACAACATAACATTGAATTTCATGTCTTGGGCGTTCCGCAACCTTCAATCTACTCTTGGGCGGCCGTGGTTGCACCAAGTAAAGCGATCTCTTCCACTCTACATCGGATGTTGAAATACCCTCACGGGAAGGGGTGGCTATTGTCTTGGAATTCATCAATCCATCCGCCGAAGTGTCCACACTGTCTTGGAAATTGAGCATGCACGAGAGGATGTTTTCTTATCGGGGTTCACTTTGGTGAGGCAGGCGGTGCAGAATATCATGGCTGTGAATGAGGGAGTGCATGTCAGTGCTCAATCTGTCTACCTCATGAACAAGCTACAACATATCCCCAGGATGGGATTAGGAAGGTGCGGCCGAAAAGGCATTGCAGCATTGGCCGAAGTGCCACACATCCCTCATACCTTTGGCTTGGGTTTATCGCCCACCAAAGAGGCTGGGTGAGAAGGGAAAGAAATGGTCGGAAGAGCGAGCAAAGCGGTGGGAAGCCTTTTGAGTTAATGCATAGGCCCATTAAGGTACCTGAGCGACTTCGTCCGGGAGGAGGACTTTCCATTTTGCGGCTTCGAGCCGTGGCTAAATCACGGAGAAGAAGCGCGTGCGGGTTTGAGATCTTCTTGACACCGCAACTATCAAGGATAGCGTTGCCCTGAGGCGAGCAGATCCATCGGTGAGGTTGAGCAATGTAAGGCGGTGGATCCTGAGGGCACAGAATTTGAAATGGGGGTAGCACTGGCATGTCTACTTTCTGATCCTCTGATCGACCATAAGTACTTGGGGGATAACTTCTCAGTTTCCATGATTGGGGATGAAACGGCTGCGGGCCTACCAGCGACTATCTTAGATGCATCTATCGCATCCTCTCTCACTTGGCAATACGAGGAGGGATTTTTGTCCAGCAGCACCAGGTCAGGTAGTGAGCCGGAATCTGATTCCACCGAGTCTTGTGAGTCGGAATCAGGTTCCAGCTCGACTGAGTCTGAATATGGTAATCCTGGGGATGATAACCCGTATACCATAGTCCTGTCTAGGTCGTCTTTTTCATTTTCATTTGAGTCTGTTGTAAATGAATCGGACGATTTGGATGTGCTTAATGAGAATCAAATAACTGTGGTTTCTGAGTACTTTTCTGTGCCCTTGATTTATTACATTAATTCAGACTTTCAAAACTTTGATGAAAACGACGAGGACGAAGTTCTTCCGGTTTTGCAACGTTTAATTGAGCAAGAGCAAGAGAGATTTGTCAAACCTTTAATGGATGAAATCACTACCGTGCACATTGGTACTGAGGAGGACCCGCGGCTGGTCCAGATCGGGTCCACGTTGTCTTCGGAGGAACGCGAGCGCTTAGTCGCTTTATTAAAAGATTTCAAAGATGTTTTCGCGTGGTCCTACGAAGACATGCCTAAAATCGATCTGAGATTGTATAGCATCGGATCCCCATGACCGAGGCCGCATCAAGCGAAACTTCGAAGGATTTGCCCGGTGGGCTCTCAAGATTAAGAAAGAGGTCACCAAGCAAATCGACGCGGGCTTCTGCGGTATCGAATACCGACTTGGTTGGCCAACATTGTTCGGTCGAAGAAGGATGGCGGGATCGGTGTGTCTGGATTTGAGGATTTGAGCGAGCTAGTCCAGAAGGGCGACTTCCCGCATCGATGAGTTGGTGGATTTCACAGCAGGGCATGCTTTGCTCTCATTCATGGATGGCTTCTCAAGTTACAACTAGATAGTGATGGTGCCAGAAGACCGGGAAAAAGCTGCATTCACCACCCCGTGGGGGACATACTGCTATAGAGTCATGCCATTTGGGTTGAAGAACGCTGGAGCTACTTATCAACGGGCCGCAACCACGATATTACACGACATGATCCACAAAGAGGTTGAGGTATACGTGGACGACATGATTGTCAAATCCAAAGAAAGAGAGGGCTACTACACCGCCTTGCACAAGTTTTTTCAAAGGATCGAATTAGGTTCGGCTAAACCCTCAGAAGTGTACATTTGGTGTTACAGCGGGAAAAATGCTAGGGTTTCTGATTACACAAAGGGGCATCGAGGTCAACCCTTCCAAAATCAAGGCCATCTTAGAAATGCCACCACCAAGGACTGAAAAGGATGTGTGAGGCTTTCTGGGTAAAGTGCAATTCATAAGATGGTTTATTTCAAAATTAACCTTGACTTGTGAACCACTTTTTGGCCTCCTCAAGAAAGGAAAGAAGTTCCAATGGGACGGCCGATGTCAAGCTGCATTTGAACAGATTAAAGAATATTTGCAAAACCCGCCCTTGTTGTCACCGCCAGAACCAGGGAAACCGTTGATTTTATATCTGTCAGTAACTGAGACTACAATGGGCTGCATGCTTACGCAAGAATCAGAAGACAAGGTGGAGAGAGCCGTCTACTATCTAAGCAAGAAGATGCTAGAGTACGAAACCCGCTACACTCCACTGGAAAAGGCTTGCTTAGCCTTGGTATGGGCTACCAGGAAGCTGCGGCACTACCTGTTAGCTCACTTTGAAATGTTGGTTTCACGACTTGATCCCATCAAATATCTTTTCGAGAAACCAGCACTTACGAGTAGGCTAGCTCGTTGGTTGCTGTTGCTCTCCGAATTTGATCTAAAGTATGTAACACGCAAGTCGGTCAAAGGAAGAGCAGTGGCAGAGTTCTTAGCCAACCATCCAGTGGAAGGGGGTGAAGCAGTCGAGTACTTATTCCCATATGAGGCCATTTTGCATATCGACGACGAAACTTGGACGATATACTTTGACGGAGCGTCAAATCAATACGGGTATGGGATAAGAGTGTTGCTGATAGCACCCGATAATTCCCGTATCCCTCTAGCCTTCAAACTCCGATTCAAAGTCTCGAACAACGAAGCAGAATATGAGGCGTACATCGCTGGTCTAGAAGCAGCCCTGGAACTAGGGGCAAGACGGTTGGACGTCATTGGGGACTCGAACCTTGTTGTGTCTCAAGCTAAAGGAGACTAGAAAGTGAAAGAGAAAAAGATGATAATGTATCACCAGACCTTGGACTTGCTGATTCCTCGGTTTGAGAAGTTAAGTTTTACTCATCTACTAAGAGAGAACAACAGGTTCGCAGATTCTTTAGCAACTCTATCTTCTATGATAGACATCCCGTGTGGAGTCTGGATGCGTTCAGTCATCATCGACTAGAAATTTGCACCTACCTACGAGTCGATTGCCGTTATAGATGAAGTTTAGGACGAAAACCCCTGGTATTACGACATCTGGAACTTCTTGGAGAAAGAAGCATACTCGCCAGGGGTAAATGCCAAAAACAAAAGGGCAATCAGGAGAATGGCCGTTCAGTTTATCATCTGCGGGGGTAAACTGTATAAAAGGGGTCATTTGGGAATGCATAAACTATGCGTTGATGTTGAAGAGTCAAAGCGTCTGATGGAAGCCATCCACGGGAGAGAATGTGGTGCGCACATGAATGGGGTAATGCTGGCACGAAAGATCCTCAAACAGGGTTACTACTGGTCCACCATGGAGGAGGATTGTATCGGTTTTGTTCGGCGATGCCACAAATGTCAGATTCATGCAAATCGCATGAACATTCCGCCGTCAAAGCTGTACAACATGACTTCGCCATGGCCATTTTCGATGCAGGGAATTGATGTAGTGGTACATCACGCCGAAGAGGTCGAATGGGCATGAGTTCATCTTGGTAGCGATAGATTATTTCACAAAGTGGGTTGAGGCCTAATCTTATGCGGTGTTGAAGGCTTCGCACGTCGCAAAATTTATCAGAAACAACATCATCTATCGCTACGGGATCCCAAATGAAATAATTTCAGACAATGGTTCCCACTTCAAGAAAGAGGTGATTGATTTGTTGGAGAAATACAATGTGGCTTTTCATAAGTCATCTACCTATTGGCCGCAAACCAATAGAGCGGTTGAGGCCGCCTACAAGAATATCAAGCACATCTTGCGAAGATGGTAGAGACCCTCAAGGATGGCGGATAAGTTGCCGTTAAGCTGTGGGACTCTGGGACTTCAATCAGAACTTCTACTGGGGCGACTCTGTACTCATTGGTTTATGGGATGGAGGCCGTTCTGCCTATTGAGATTGAAGCCCCGTCATTACGAGTATTGGTGAGTGTCGAGATAGTCAAGTGGATTAGCAACAAAGCGATTTGAGGAACTCATGCTCTTCGTTGAAAGAAATTTGAAAAGCAACGTACCATGTCCAAGGTTATCAACGCATAAAATTGCCGGCTTTCAACAAGAAGGTTAAGTCCGAATTTAAAGAAGGAGATTTGGTGCTCAAGGACAACCGAGCTCCTATCCACGACCCAAGAGGCAAGTTCAGACCCAATTGGACTGGTCCCTACATCATCAAGTCAATCTGATCAGGTGGAGTTGTGGTTCTGATGGGTCTAGATGGCTTGGAGTTCTCACAACCGATCAATATGGACAAGTTGAAGAAATATTACCCTAGAGAGGCTCGCTATGCCGAAAACCCAAAAGGGCGACCTAGGCAAAACTTCGAGTCTGAAAAATTTGAAATCATAAAAGCGAGCTCAAAGGTTGAAAACCGCATAAAGCGACCTTGGCAAAAGTTAGAGCATAAAAGGAGAGTGAAAATACCTGAGCGAACCTGAGCCTGAACTACGTAAGGCTTGATTCCCATCTTTGGGATACATAGGCAACTTCACCCTGAAGTTCAGCCATAAACTTTTCCCCGATCAACTTTGTCCATTTTGATCATCTCAGTCATCTTTTTCCAATAGCATTTATCGCAATCTCCGGTACAGTGCTATTCAGACTAGGGGCAACTTTCCGTTGCCACGATTATATAGTAGATTCAGGACTAGGGGCAACTTTCCAGTTGCTAGGACCCGGGGTTGTGCATCTCAGTGACAGATCTCAGGCGTGTCTAGTTCTGATCCATATCGAAAATAGTTTTGAAAAGTTTTAATAAAAGTTGACTTTGTTCAAATTAATCTTTTACAAGCTGAGACCATTTTGGACTAGCGGAAAATTTTATTACCATAACTTTCAATTTCATTGATTTCAAAACAGAGTTCTCTTGCTCTTGCATACAATTGGAGTTGCTTTTTATTACACTCATAAAGAAAACTTGAAAGTCTTGATAAAGCAATAAGTCAGGCATAGTCAAGTCAGTGTCCACGCCTCCCGAGCTAGTCGAAGCCTCGATGCCAAGCTAGGCCCAACTCAGTGCCTCTTCATTAAGCCAATCCCAAAGATTCGGACAAAGTGCAACTAAAAGTGGGAGCAGGGGCAGAGCTCTAGTCCTCCATCTTTGTGGCATATCGGGCAAGTCAGTGCGCCTCGGGCCGAAAAAAGTGGTACTCAATCCTCTAGTGGGCAAGTCGATCATGGCGAAACCGGCGCGAACCGGAATGAAAAATAGAACACACAGTGAGTCAGACCAATCAGCTGGACCCCAGTCTGCCGGGACATACTATAGCTCATTGCCGAAAGATTGAGCCAAGGACAGCGCCAAGCAATGCGATCAGCAGACAAATTGCACATCCAGTTGAACCACCATCCCTCATTAAGCGCATCAACCAGGCGTTGCCGAAAGAAGTAGCCGCGGGCTGAGTAGGCAGGGTAAGAGTCCACAACCTACAGTTTATCCATCAACCATACCTGGGGAGGGATGAAAAATGAGAGAATAAAGAATAGAGAGATGTGCGATGAGAAAACAGTGAGACAAGGGTTTTGTGAGAAAAACCGAGCCTAAGGACCGAGTGATGTGAGCAAATACATATGTGAGATTGGGTGGGAAACATTACCTGTAGTAGTAGTAGACTCCCCGCAAATCTGGTCGTCTCCTGACGGTGGAAAGCGTCCAAACCCATCAGTGTTTCGGCCAATGCCATAGCAACACAACTCTTCCCTTCCTTCAAGCCCTGAGCAACTTCAATCAAATGGATGTTGGGTCCACCTAGGCCCGGGGCAAGCAGAAAGTGAGATAGCATGCACAAGCAGAGCGCATGTTGCTGGAAACCTTGCCAATGATGGTCACCGTGGTCACCAGTACCAGAAAAGCGATAGATCAAACCAAGGATATTTAGTTCCCCATTACAAATCAGAGATCGAGCATCATGCGCGGTAAGTCCACACATCCGCCCTAAAGCTTGGACGTGGCCAAAGCGGAACTGAGGCAAGATCGCTTCCGAACGTTCAGACTCCATCAAAACTTGAAAATCTTCAAAAGTTGGACATCTCTCTTGCCCGCCAAAGCTAAAAACATGCGTCACTGGGTTCCAGAACCTCGCTGCGGCATAGAGGAAAGGAAGGTGCAGCGGAGTACGACTCAGCGTGAATAGTGCATTCAAGCCGAAACCCCGAAAGTTCAACTTTTCCGAGCCATCCAAAGAAGAGATCCAAGATGTGAGATTTTCTACGAGAAATGCCTCCATTTTTGGTGCAAAAGGGTGATGAAATGAATGAGTCCCGAAGTTGGAGCTTTAAAGAGGAGAAAACACTATTCAGAGGGACACGTGTCAAAAATTTGGTGGCTGCCGGGATAAGTGGTCGGCCGGCCACCTTTTCTAGCAGGCCGGCCACATTTCTCCCCCACGCCACACAAAACGCTGGTCGGCCGGCCTCCAAAAGTGGCCGGCCATGCTCCCATGTGTGCCTTTGGCCCTGTTTTACCCCCCGAGATGAAGTTTCAAGCATTTCCATGCAACGGGTATGTCAGAGGCCTCCATTTCCCTCTATTTCGGATGCATTCCGTTGCCCAAATCGTCCGAAGCATACTCTGTTTTGTTAAAGTTTTGTTTATCGAGTTGTTGTTTTGCTTATCGAGTTGTTTGTCGAGTTGTCCTGTCTTCGTGTGTTTGAGTTGGTACTCTTTGTTTAAGCAATTTTCTTGTTAAGTTTTGTTTATTAAATTGCCAACACTGTTGTATTTTGCTTATCGAGTTGTAAACTTGCTAAGGTTTTGTTGTATCTTAGTAAGTTAAGTTATTGCGTCGGTTCATTACCTGACTGGGCAAATGCACAATGCACATTTTCATTCAATCTCATTATGGTGCAAAATGATGCGATATGATGCTAAGAGTTTAAAATACAAACACCTTTTTTCGAAAGTCGTTTCATTCCATCATGCTTCATTTTGCAAACAAAGGGCACAAGTTTTACAAAAATATAAAACTGCCTAATAATGTACAAGGTGCTACAACTACTAGCAAAAAGGTAAATAAAACAGGGAACTGCAACATCAATACTCTCGAGAGTGGAAATAAGAGGCCCTTTTCATCCTCTTCTGCGGAATAGCCTCTGTAACCCCATCACCGTCCGAGTCAGAGCTGTCATCCTCAGGATCCCCCTCAGCCTCACCTTCACTCTCGGAGCCAAGACCGGAGCCCTCCTCTCTGTCAGCAGATGTCTCTGACTGACGATCTGCAACATTCTCCTCCTCATCTTCATCGGGCTCCGCCTCTATAATATGTGCCCTGCGTCTGCGAGACGATCCCTCTCCTCAAGCTCCTCGAAAAGGCCTGGATGGCCCAGCTCCTCGAAAAGGCCCAGATGGCCCAGCTCCTCGAAAAGACCCAGATGGTCCACCTCTCCGAGAAGGCCCAGGTGGCCCGGCCTGTGGCTGAGCATATACTGGAGGCATTTGAAAATAAAAAGTGCAGTTTGAATACATTAGCCAAAACATGTATATCAGATACAGATGCAAGCAAGCTACACAGAGTAGATGTACGCAGGAATAATGCATGAATGTGGTGTGTGTCAGATGTGTTCTACACAAGTAGCCTGTTAATGCAGTAAAACGTCCAAAATCAGCATGTGATCAGAAGATACAGTGCTAGAAAACTAAAGGGTACCTGGAAGCCCATGATGGACAACTGCGCCTCCCTCTGCAGGACCATCCCCTCAAGTGAGGCTACCATCTCGAGCACCTGATCCATGTACTCAACAGGGGGCTGCAGATATAAAGGCAAGCGTATCAGTAAAGAAAGGAATGTTCAAATATCTGAGTGATGAATCAAAGCTGTAAAACATACCGGTGGTGACTCGGGGTCTCTGACGTAGCGGTGGCCAGGTACTGGAGGCTCTATCGGGATCGGAATCGGAGAGGTAGTCCCATACTACCACCCCATCAGCTCAGTTGGCATATCCGGCCATCCAGGATGATGATAAGTCGGAGGAATCGGGGGAATAAATCCGCGCCCACCTCTGGATATACCAACCTTGCTGGTGGAAGGAGCGTCTGCAGCCCGAGCCGGGGCTTGGCTCGAAGATGGCATGCCGGCAGACCTCATCGCCGGAGTACGGACTCCCGTCAATGGAGGCATCAGGTATATGTGACGGTAAGTAGCATAATCCCCCTCCTCAAGATAAAGCAAAGCATCGATTACCGATAGCATTAACAACATCCGAGAAGAGCCTATCAACAATCCGCATCTCATTTGGGGTCTTTGAGGAGGTCTTGAGAAATATAGCCCCATACCTGGCGCAAGAAGCGCTTCCCCAGAAACCAGGCTCTACCGACTGGTCCTTCGAATAGAATCCTGTACTGGGAGGCACCCCGCCCTCCAGCAAACTGGTATCGGAGACTCTCACCAAAGAGTGCCCAGGGCTCCCATGTAATCTGCGGGTAGCCAATCAATTAGAAATCAGGAAGGAACAAAACAAATCAGAGATGAAAGCACAAAGAACTGAGAGTTCTGAAATACCTTCGTCGACCGCACCGTGTCGAAATACTGCCGTAGATAAAGGAGAGACTCCCGAGGCCTTGGCCGGTGCTGGCCCTCAAATACAAGTGAGTACGGAGTCACAAGGGGCCCCTCCACCACCATCTCCGGGGCTAATGTCAAGAAGTACGCATAGACCCATAACTGTGGAAAACATTGCAGAATGTAAATGCAAAGTACTAAGGGCAAAATACAGTGTGCAAAGTACGCCTTGTGTGCAGTATACAAGTAATGAAGAGCGAAAATGTAAATAAGGAGAGCAGAAAGTACCTCCCAGGCTCTCCAGTAACCACCAAGTAAATCCCCCCGTCCGCGGGAGGTCGCGCTCATGTAGTAGTAAAGGGTAGCCAGGCCGACGCCACCCCAGTCATACCGTCTGACCTGTGATAGGTCCACCAAGGCGCTCAATAGATACAGCCCAACAGTGTTCCCCCTGTCGGCAAACAGAGTGGTCCCGAAGAGGAACATCAAAAAACCACGGGCATACTGTGCTGCCTCCTCAGGAGTCCCGGGCTCCATCTCCACCCTCCGAAAATGGGAAGAGAACCAAGTGTATCGGACTCTGCCCGAAGCTCTATCAACAGGCGGGTGAGCCCCCAGCAAATATACCCAAGCGGCCTCCCACTGGCCCATGTCCTCGTCATAAGGGATGGGCCAACCTCCCACGTCGAGGCCAGTCAACACAGCGAAGTCAAGCGGGGTCATAGTCAAGTCCCCCGTGGCGGAAAAATGAAAGGAGCTGGTGGTGTCCCACCATCTCTCCACCAAAACTACCATCAGCGTCCTCCTGGCGGAACAGCGAGAAAGCCCAGTACAGAAAGGCCCAAACCCTGCCAAATCAACCAAATCCCGAACAGCCTCCGGGAGCTCGGCGTACCAATCTCTAGCTACGGTGGAGCCATATCCCCGCACCGTGCGAGAAGTCACCTGCATTCAGAATGAATGCATGCTTCAGCATAAAATGAATGAGCTGTGCGCAAATGAAATGAATGAGCTGTGTGCAAAATAAAGTGTTTGGGCTGCGTGTTCAACTTTCAATCAGTGTGTGCCGTGTGTTCACCTTCAAATTGGGCTGTGTGTTCAGAAAGTTAGTGTTTGGCCTGCGTGTTCAACTTTCAATCAGTGTGTGCCGTGTGTTCACTTTCAAATTGGGTTGTGTGTTCAGAAAATTAGTGTTTGGGCTGCGTGTTCAACTCTCAATCAGTGTGTGCCGTGTGTTCACCTTCAAATTGGGCTGTGTGTTCAGAAAATTAGTGTTCGGGCTGCGTGTTCAACTCTCAATCAGTGTGTGTCGTGTGTTCACCTTCAAATTGGGCTGTGTGTTCAGAAAATTAGTGTTTGGGCTGTGTGTTCAACTTTCAATCAGTGTGTGCCGTGTGTTCACCTTCAAATTGGGCTGTGTGTTCAGAAAATTAGTGTTTGGGCTGCGTGTTCAACTCTCAATCAATGTGTGCCGTGTGTTCACCTTCAATTCGAACTGTGTGTTCAGAAAATTAGTGTTTGGGCTGCGTGTTCAACTCTCAATCAGTATGTGCCGTGTATTCACCTTCAATTCGAACTGTGTGTTCAGAAAATCAGTGTTTGGGCTGCGTGTTCAATTCTCAATCAGTGTGTGCCGTGTGCTCACCTTCAATTCGAACTGTGTGTTCAGAAGATCAGTACTTGGGCCGTGTGTTCAATTCTTAACCAATGTGTGCCGTGTGTTCACAATCAATTTGTGGGCTAAGTGTTCAGAAATTCAGATAATTGAACCGTGTGTTCAGAATGTAAACAGAATGCACGAAAAATGCAGAATACGTTGCAGAAAAGATAAAAATGAAGTAAATACCTCTCGTGCCTCATGAGAGAGGTGATACTCCGGCTCTCGCAGAAGGAGATCCCCGGGCGCTCGCTCATCAAAGTCAATGAAGTGATGGAAAACAGCTCGCGGAAGAATGTGTGCTAGAGGGTCGTACCTCTCGGGTATGAAGGGTCGAACCCTCAGAGGCAGAGCCATAATATCGGGATCACCTCCGGCATCTGCAGGACCTCCACCGTGAGGAAAATGACCGGCCATTTCAGAAAATCTGCAAAATGAGCAAAAATGAGCCAAAATTGGAAAAAGTCAACTCTCAAGAAATGAAAAAAGTCAACAAAAGTCAACTCCCGAGAAAATCTTCCAAATGTTGAGATAAACTCACCTCAAGTGGCGAAAATGAGAAAAGAAGCACTGAAATCAAAATTTAATCGGTTCAAAGTGCTTAAAACTGAAAGTTTTCGCGAAAACAACTTGCGTGGGGCGCTGGAAAACGTGTATAGAGCTCAGATCGGAGGAGAAAAATGGTTTGGTAGGCTAGAGGAGATGATTTCGGAGCTGAGGTTGTGAGCTCAAAATGTTTGGCCGAATGGTTTTAAAGAAAATGAGGTGAAAAGACAAAAATGCCCACTATTTTGAACAAGTGGCCGGCCGGCCACCTTTTCAGGCTGGGCGGCCATCTCCTTTTTGAAAAATGGTCGGTGGCCTCCAATCGGGAAGAAAACTGGCCGGTGGTGATCCCTAGGTGGGTCCTAAGCTCTCTGCAAATTTTGGGGAAGATTGGAGTCCTCGAGACCTGAAAAAGTACAAGAGAAATGCACTTTCTGTCGCGGAATCGCTCCGCCGGAACTTCAGCTTCAACTTCCGACATGTGTCTCATCATTACTCATCAAAATCAAAGTGTATCCTTTTGTAACCTCTCTGGGAGGTGAACCGGAGACCGCAATCGAGTCGCTCTCACCGAAATGCGTATTTCCTTGCTCGCCGTTTTGCGACAAACACGCGTCCTGATTTGCGATTGTTCTACATCATTGTGCATCTAACTTGCATTCTCATGAACATGCATTGTTATGCACGTCTGTTTGATATTACCAGGCCTCTGTGTTTAAGCTTGCGTTGTTATGCACACTCCTTCCTCGCATTGCGATGCACTCACCCACCGACACCGTAATTGTCCACTTTCGATATCGCATTGAACATATGTTGTTAGTATGTTGTGTTTGTTGAGTTTCTCTCTTTTGCAGGCACGATATGGTATGTATGGTTCATTTGAAGCTGGTGCGACTAGACGAATCGCACAGGTATCATATCTTCTCTGTGTGAGACGTGACGAAAATTGAATAATTCTCCGCATTCCTAACTGCATGAAATGTAGTTGTTGCTTTGCATCCTTGCTTAAAACTGTGGCATCTATTTGCGAATACTTGCTTCATTACAGCTTGCTACATTTGCATGATCATTGAGTTACCTCTGGCCTTGCGCATATCCATTTGCATTTTGCCCCCTGCCTGTGGGCACGCCTGCAGGCATATCTCTGTGTATCTTGTATGATTGTCTAAGTCTTCGGCCTTGTCAAAAATGGGTCGTCTCTGGGCTTTGACATTCACTCCCGTCACTTCTTGACTTCCGACTTCTGTCAAAGAGGGCAATCAGAGACACCCATTTTTGGTCGACCTTAAGACTCAGACGTCACCGATTGAGCGCTCGGTGATGTTGCATATTGTGCTCGTTCAGAAGTCTCAGAGTCTCAGCCGTGAGCCTTGCCTCCGGACTTCCGAACCCTTTCTATACTTGGCCTCGGTTTGCGAACCAGACTCGATTTTCTCAGTTTCTTTTCCCAGAGGGAGGGAGAGGTCTAGTAGATCATCTCTCAGTGGCCGTAGGCTACATCTCGTGGTCGTAGGCCATTTTTTCCATTCGGAGCCGGTTCGGTTTTGAACCCGTCGGAGTGTGCCTCGGTTCGGACCGCCTAACCACCTCCGTTTGCCCGATTCTTGGCATACACCTTATTTCCTCCCTTTTAAGGGACATCAGGTCCGAGAGACCAACCGTGGTCGAACACCATTCCCAATGCTAACATCGGTTCGGGGCCTCGATTTAGCGTTTGACCCCGAACCTTCATTCTGCATCGATTTTCGTTCATTTTTGGCAGGGACCTCTGTTTCATCACCAGGAACGTCGTAGAAGGTGGGAGGCCAGTAATTGTTCCAGCAACCAGTTATATTCCATCATCGCCCTCCGACGCCCGTTTTTCTTACTTCAAAGCTAATGTTGACCACCCTAGGGCCACTTTCCTCAACCCTAACCCCCATATTTGTGATGTACACATCTGGGAGGCCACCAATATTTGGTGGCTAGCCAGTAATTCCCTTTGAACCTTTTGAACCCCTTTGAAAAATGGGTTGTTCTCTCTCCTGTTTTACTGTTGCAATTTTTTGACCACAGGGTTGTGGTGAGAACACCTGGGAGGCCACCAATTTGTGGTGGCCGGCCACTAATTTGACTTGGCCCTTTTGACCCTTGGCTGGCCGGCCATGGGGAGAGCCGGCCGGCCACCTACAGTCCCAATACCTGGCCGGCCGGCATCCTTACACCTGGCACATCACAAAAATACACTTTGTTTCCCCCCAATTTCTGTATCCGGAGGGGCAACTTTTGGAGGGAAACTTGGAGTGATTTCCCTCCCTTTTTTTCCCTCTCTTTCTCCCCCTTTTTATCCTATATAACCAGCACCCCAGGTCTGGTTTTGGGGTTGGAAAAATTTTCTTTAAGCTTGCATTACACCCCCTTCTCTTCCTCTCTTCCAAACACTCAAATTTCTCAAGTCTCACACCGCTTTTTCACACCATCACCTAGCACCACATCACCATCTCTATTCCAGCAGCTAAGAGGGTCTTCTCAGAGGCTAGGAGGCAGCTTTTCTTGGTCCAAGAGGCAGCAAGAGATTGGTCTACAAGGGTGAGCACAATTTCCCCCTTTTTTGAGCTTATTTTGTACCATTTCTTAGCCCTTCTTGCTTGTACATTTGAGCTCCAGCCATAACTGAAAGTAGTGTTTTTCTGAGCTCTATTTCATGTTTCATGAAGGGCCTCTCACTGTTTGAGGCCCCCATTTTGCACTTGCTTCATTATCCCTCTTGTAAGCCTATTTCTTGTGTAGCATTTTAGGCTTATGTGTAATCTGTTTTGAAGTATGTTGTAAACTGTAAATAGGCTTATTTTGAGCCCTTCTTCAACATTGTAGAAGGGCTCATCACTGTTTGAGTCTTCCATGTGCTACTTACTTTGATATCCATATTTTAGCCCCATTTTTGCATGATTTATTAGCCTATTGAGATTCTGTTTTTGGACCTTGGTCTGAACTGAAAATGGCCTTGTTTTGACCCCCTCTCCATTTTTCATTAAGGGTCTATTGCTGTTTGGAGCATCATTTGTATACTTTGTGTTGTAGCCTCTCTTTTAGGCCATATCTTGCATTGCATTTTGAGCATAGTTGTACATTGTTTTGGGCTCGGAAATTAACTGTAAAAAGTCATATTTTAGGCCCCTCTTCAACATTGTTGAAGGGCCCTGACCTTTTTGGGACCAGCATGTACCAGTTGCTTCTTTATCTCCATTTTGGCCCTTATTTTGCATAGCATTTTGAGCATACTTTTATCTATTTTTGGGGTTTGTCATAAACTGTAAAACATCATATTTTTGGCCCCTCTTCAATATTTTAGAAGGCCCCTTCTCTGTTTAGGGACAGAAGCTGCCACTTGCTTCATTATCTTGCTTTCGGGGCTGTTTTTGCATGCTAGTTTAGCCCCCTTTACGTTCGCTGTTTCGCCTCACTTAGAACTGTAAATATGCTTATTTTTGGGATTTATTGACTCTGTATTCACAACCCATGTTCGAATAATGCATGCATTGTATAGTCATAGGTCATTCGGTATGCTTAATTTCATGTTTCGGGACCTATTCCATGCATTGGGTGTCATTTTGTCATCTTTTGGGGCTGTTTTGCATCACTTATTGCCTCTGAAATTTGCATGATAGTATGCCATATTCCATACTTTTCCATGTCATGTTAGAGTGGCATTCGTGCCTTAGGGTCATTCCTTGGTTTGCGTGCACGTGTGCACGCATTTCGAGTGTCTCATTTTCATCTGATGGCCTCTTATGTGAGTGTGGCTGAGGTCCACTTGTGTTAGTGTAAGTCCATATCGCATTGTGTATGCCATTTGATTTCATAGCATTGCGCATGCTAGATTGTGTGTTAGCGCATTGTGTATGCCATGTTATCTCGTGCATTGTGTATGCCATCCCATAGCATTGTGCATGTTAGATTGTATCTTAGTCGCATTCATGCATATTGCATTGTGTTTGGGATAGGAGTTAGCCCGAGCACGGGAAACGAGGTACGTTCCGTACTCCGAGTGACGGGACGTGTCTCAATTCCCCAGTCACCGACACTCCGGATTATCCATGATGGAGTTAGGCTTTGTTGTGTCTTCATATGCATTCATTCCATATTGAGTTGTGCAATTTGACTCCTCGGCCATCATGGATCGAGATGCGTGATTGGTGGCACGGGGATCAAGGTATGCATACATTTGTGAAAATACATTGCTATGCCCCTTTCCTACTCTCTGTTGCAGCAAAATCAAGAATCAGCAGTCTTCCGAGGCTTGGCGCGCTTTGCAAAAAATCATTGCGAAACAGAGGCTAATTGGGGCATCGTAGTGGATTTCCGCGCGAAGGCAACCCGGACATGCATCATTCATCATCTGGAGAAGAGTCAAGACAGTCCCTGGCTTATATGCCAGTTTATTATTTTTCTTAGTTAATTTGTTAATTAATTAGAGATTTGTACATATTTGGACTGTATTATTTGGACTGTACTATTCGGGACTGTATATTATTCTTTCGGACCCTCTGCGCGAGGGCAATGTTGTAATAAGTGTGCGTGAGTGTGATGTATGTCTTCCAACCCCACGTCTTTCTTCCCTTTTATTTACCAGCTTATGATGGTTAGATTAGGGCATGTTTCAATTTGCATACAGTATGATAGCATATTTACATTCATTCATCTGTCTTGCATGTACCGGGCTCGGCGCATCATACTAACTGCATTTGTACTTCAATTCCAAGTTGAATACATGATAGCTGTTGCATCTCATATGCCATGTTTAGAATAGCCGAGCCTTCTATAGTTGCATTTTTGCATGTGTTGCATTAGGCATTTCTACATACTTAGGATCATGCATGGATTTCTAATCAGTTTCTGTTTTGGCTTGGAGTACTCGGTGAGTTTTATGCTTTAGCATCCTTGCATGCGTGTGAGTGACTGCCATGAATAGCATGCTTACCATGAGGCTATGTGCTTATGTGATATAATTGCCTGAATGCCTGTGGTTGAAGGTTGGGTTGTTTAGATTTGAACAAATCATTGACTGTGAGTTTTAAGCCCACTAGATAGTGGCAAAATCATGTTTTCTAAAGCCCACCCGAGGGTGGCAAAATCCGCATTTTAAGCCTACTTGCGAGTAGCAAACTACTTTCACAAACAAACGTGAAGTGTTTTGTTCCAATTCAGACGACTCAGTCTATACTTGTATGCTGTGCGCATCACATAGTAACCTAGGCTAATAACCAGAATAAGAACACACAATGTTTTCAAAAATAGATATCATGGTTAGTAGAGGCCGATTTTTGATCTGGCGAGCGGGGGTGCTCAGGAAGTGACCTTCCCCAATCGTACCCAAGTTCCCGAGCCGAGACAACTTTGGTGATGACGGACACGTGGCCTTAGGCAAACGAGTCAGGGTTTCCTAAATTTCCCAAAAATAAAATATGTAGGTGGTGACTCTGTATCTGGCACAGCAGTCCATGTTTAGCACTTCTTTCAAAAAAAATCTGTTTTCTCAAAACGATTTGCCGGATTTGGACTCTTTGGTTCAAGATTAAGAACCGTGACACAAATCGAATCCGAACTGTAGTGATGTCCCCCCGCGGGCTTGTTACAATGTGGTGATTGCAATAGGGTAATTTTTTTTTTTTGTTACCGGAAAATCCTCCCTACCCTCCCGCAGGTCCAAGGCAGTGCCCCTTGCAGAGATCACTAGGGTGTCCTTTTAGCCGTTCCGAGTGAGGAGACTATAACCTGGGAACTTACCCCGACCTCTCAAAACAAGCTCCGCTTAAGTCAGGACTCGCACAACGGGAGAGTATTGAACCCACACCAAGTGCTGATTAGATAACTTGAGGGCCAACCTCCTAAGTGCTGATTAGACAACTTGAGGTCCAACCTCCTAACCAACTGTGCTTCACCCAGGAGATTGGGCCAGGGGGGGAGGGAATTGAACTTGTGACCTTGGGGCTTAAACCCCAAGCCTTAACCACAATGCCACCCACCCCTGGGTTGCAATAAGGTAATTTTATTTATTTATTTTCAAAGTTTTGACTTTTCAACTTGAGATTTCGTTTGGAAAGTGATTAGTTTTTTGCCTTTTTAATTTTTTAGCTTTTTGATTGTTTTAATTGGGACTAAAAAGTTTGTTTGAGTTGGATTTTTTGACTTTTGTGAGAGAAAAATTGAAATGATTATGGTTTGAATATGACATTTTATCTTATTAACTTTTTAATTTATTTTATCTTTTAATGATTAATTTAACCACCAACCTCAAAAAAGCCCATTGCCAGATGAGAATAGTGTAATTTTATTTGAAGGGAAATTTAGCAATTTTAGTAACAAACAACATCTAATAGACAATTTTGATAACTGAAGCCACTTGCCTAATGAGAATAGTGTAATTTTATTTGAGGGGAAATTTAGCCATTTTAGTAACAAACAACATCTAATAGACAATTTTGATAACTGATGAGAGTATCTAGTCCGTTATCAAATTGGATGATGCTTATTCGGTTGTTGTGGGTCTTGATTCGGGTGTATCTCAATAATTTAAACTGTTTAATTTGTAGACTTCTTCGAGTACGTTGATTGAATATCGATAGATATTTCATTATATAACATTTTCGTCAATTGCATACATAATTTTCAAAATAAATTGTGAGAGAAATATGCTCTGAAAAAACAGAACTCGTCGAGTACTTTATCCCTGTAAAAAAATCACATTGATCAAATATCGATAGCTATTTGATTGGATCAGATTTTTGTCAACGGCAAATATAATATTTAAAATAAATTATTGACAAAAATTTGATCCGATTAAGTAGCTATCGATATTTAATAAACATGATTTTTTTTATAAGATAAAGTACTCAATGGGTTCTATACATTGAACGGTTCGGATTATCGAAACAGGACCTGTGATGGGTCTCACGGGCGCAACAACACCGTATAGTCCACTTTGTGGACTAGAGACAAGCTATCCCATATTGTGGGGAGATATTTTCTGAGTACCAACACGTGGCCAGGTGACGCCGGCGTGTCAGCCGAGGTGCCACGTATCGTGGTAGTTACGCCGAGGTGATCTCGGAGTTGCCGAGGTTATCTCCGAAGATATTGGAATCCGAGATAAGCGGATAAGGGACAATAGTCCTAGATTGAGATAAGACTTCAGTTTGGGTAAAGATGAAACTCTTAGAGGGTTTATCCTAATCCCACTGGGAGTTCCAGATTAGCAGTAATCCTGAGTCCATTGGAGTTAGGCTCCTATTGGGACTAGGATTGTATTGGCTATAAAAGAGAGGCACCCCCATGGATCTAAGGTATGTTTTATATACTTAAGCTTGTGAGTTGAATACTTGATTATCTTTGAGAGATATACTGACTTGATCGTTGGAGTGCCCCCGGGTGGAAGATCCACCGCCGGAGCCTTTTCTTTCTGTGCAGGACGGCAGGGTGCCATCTATTCTGCCTGTGTTCTACAGCTGAATTACTAAGGAGGGCAGTGTGATCAGAAAATCACTCACACAATTTGGCGCCGTCTATGGGAAAGAAAGACGAATAGATGGCCAGTAACGCACAACAAGAAAAGGTTGGGGACGACGCTCCCGCAGGGAGTGGCAGACCTATCGACCTTGACATTGAAGGAGACAACCACAACGAAGAAACCTGTGACCAGGGTCACGGAGGAAAAAAAGTCGGCTAGGAGGGCGACATTTCAAAGAAGACAGATTAGGACAGATACTACAATGAAGATAACCTCCAGGTATGGAGGGATAGGTGCCTACGGAGGGATGAGGAAGTGAAAGAATTGGTAGAAAAGTTGGTAGACTTGCAGTCGGTCGTCAACTTTATGATGCAAAACAATGTTATGCAGCCATCATACCCGCTGCAGGACACGCCAATTCCAGCAGTTAATACTCAGAAGGGAGGAAGGAAAATAATTCCCGAAGCACCTCAGCACACCAGGAGCGCAAGGCACTCCCACCCGCCTTCCAGGGAAATCGGACGAGAAGAGCCGAGACAAGAGAAATCCCAGAGGACATATCACACGAAGGACCCAGAGCCCAGAGAACATCGGCATATCCAAGGGCAGGCGCTCTGCTTTGACACAACCCATGGAGAAAGATCAAAACGGGCCCACCACGAGGCCGAAAGTAGTGTACCGAAAAGATTGAAGTCAAAAGATAGCCGAGCTCCAGGGAGGAGCAAAGAAGACTTAAGAAATTACCTCAAGAGGAAGGAACACAATGCTGAAGCCGAGGTTACCTCACCCGTCAAGCCGAGGACACCGTTCTCAGTAGAACTGGACAAATTTGAGGCACCGAAGAGATTCAGCATGCCGAGGTTTCAAATATATGATGGTAAGTCAGACCCTAACTTCCACGTCGGATTATTTTTGAACTCAATGGCATTATACAGTGGAAACGAGCCATTGCTCTGCAAAGTGTTCCCCTCGTCCTTTGGGGAGATTGTATCAGATTGGTTCCACAAACTGCCAAAAGGAAGCGTGAAGACATGGAAAGGCCTGGCCGAGATGTTTGTGGCCAGGTTCGTGACGAACAAGCTACAGCCATTAAGGGTGGACGCACTAATGGCTTTTAAGATCAGCAAGGATGAAGGCCTTAGGGCCTATGCAAAAAGATACTACGAGGTGTTCAATTGAATACCCAAATGCAACCAGAAAGTGGCGGTCGTGTCTTTCAAGAACGGCCTGAAAGATGATTGTTCACTGCGGAAATCTTTGGCAAAGACGTTGCCAAAGAGCATGGAAGAGCTCATGGCGAGAATCGAGAAGTATGCCAGAGCCGAGGAGGATACATCGGGGAATAAGGAGGTAAAACAGGAAAAAGGAAACGACTCGCCAAAGTGAGGCCGAAGTAACAACGGATTTAGCAAAGCAGAGATAGAATTGAGGGGCAAACAGGCAGTGACGACTGTGTTCCGAATCCCGATCCACAAAGTCCTGGATCAAATCCGAAATCAACCCTATTTCAGAACACCAGCAAAGGCCCCAGGGGAATACATGGGTAGGAACGTTGGTAGGCGTTGTGCTTACCATAATGAAGAAGGGCACCCAACTCAGGGTTGCAGAGCCCTAAAAGCATACTTAAAGGACTTAGTAAGACAAGGCCATCTGAGGGATCTTGTCGATGAAGCCAGGACCAGAGAAGAGCAGGCAAGGTTGCCTTAAGCACCAGCAGCTCCGCCTCCCCCAACACAGCAACCACATGAGGGGGATCTAGGGTGTTTAACGTAATTCACTCCAAGGTGAACGAAAACGACATACGGGGAGAAACCCAAAGAGTAAAACACCTGTAGCACATGAACCAGGTCGGCCAGAAAAGACCTCGGCCTGAAGAGTACCCAGACCCAATGATAGCATTCACCGAAGCCGACCTAGAGATGGTCCAGCACCCGCATAATGATGCCTTAGTAGTATCCTTTCAAGTTGGGGAGTGCCAAGTGAAACGTATCCTGATAGATCAAGGCAGCTCTTGTGACATCATGTATGTTAGATGTTACAAGGAGCTGGGCCTTCACCCAGATGACATGGAGCAATCGAATGGCCCGATGGTCACCTTCAATGGAACGCCGACGTGGCCACTGGGCGCTACAAACTTGGAAGTACAAGCCGGCACTAAGAAGATCAGGATAGAGTTCATCGTGATTGACACACCTTTACCATACAACATCATCTTGGGAAGGCCATGGTTGCATGCAATGGGGGCAGTTTCCTCAACGTTGCATCAACTATTGCAGTTCCCAACAGAACATAGAATTGAAGAAGTCAGAGAAGACCAGCTGCAGGCAAAAAATTTCTCCATGGCAGCAATGAAAACAACCTGCAACATACAAGAATCAGGGAAGGCAGAGATTGAAGATGAGGACATGGAGGTCCTAGATGATGTCAACAAGGAGCCGGCCGAGAATAGTGAGGAAACACTAAAGAAAATCCTTGTCCAGGAGGGCGATGAAGAGCGCTTTTTTCTTCTCGGCTCAGGCTTAGCCGAAGAAGAAAAAAAGGAACTGGAAGCCTTTTTGAGAACAAACATAGAGGTGTTCACCTGGACACCTTATGAAATGCCTGGCATTGACCCCGACGTCACATGTCACAGACTGAACGTTGACAGGTCGGCCAAACCTGTAATACAACGAGCCAGAAGACCGACGTTGATGCACGTCAAAGCAGTGGAGGAGGAAGTAGACAGACTTCTAGAGGCCAGGGCCATCAGAGAAGTCAATTATCCGACATAGCTATCAAACACTATGGTAGTAAAGAAGAAGAACAGTAAATGAAGGGTATGCGTATATTTTACAAGCCTGAACAAAGCCTGTCCCAAAGACAGCTTCCCTATGCCAAAAATTGACCAGCTGGTGGATGCCACATCTGGACATGGAAGGATGAGCTTCCTGGATGCTTATAGAGGGTACCACCAGATACCTATGTACCCCCCAGACGAAGAGAAGACAATGTTCATTACCCCAAAAGGACTGTACTGTTACAGAGTGATGCCTTTTGGGTTGAAAAACGCAGGAGCAACCTACCAAAGGCTGGTAACCAAAATGTTCAAGCACCTGATAGGCCAAACAGTAGAAGTCTACATCGATGACATGGTCGTGAAGACCAAGGAGCCTAAGAGTCACCTTGCCGACCTAAAAAAGGTATTTGAAATCCTCAAAAAATATCGGCTCTGACTCAACGCATCAAAGTGCGCGTTTGGAGTTGGATCTGGTAAGTTTCTGGGGTACCTAGTAACAAGGAGGGGCATAGAGGCTAGCCCAGATCAGATCAAGGCCATTTTAGACCTACAGAGCCCAACTTCGGCAAAACAGGTACAAATGCTTACTGGAAGGGCCGCAGCCCTAAACAGGTTCATAAGCCGAAGCTCAGACAAATGTAAACCCTTCTTCAACCTAGTAAAAAAGAACACAGACTTCCTATGGACTGAGGAATGTGAGGCTGCTTTGGCCGACCTAAAGAAATATCTGACTACGGCTCCAGTTCTCTCAACACCTAAACCTGGGGAGGAGTTATTTTTGTACTTAGCCGTGTCAGAACACGCAGTAAGTGCAGTGCTAATCCGAGAAGAACAAGGAGAACAGAAGGCTGTCTATTATATAAGTAAAACCTTGGCCAACGCTGAAACAAGATATCTACCACTGGAGAAATTAATGCTGGCCTTGGTAATGGCCTCAAAGAAATTGAACCATTACTTTCAGGCGCACAAGATTGTGGTGCTAACAGAGCACCCACTAAAGTCCTTGTTGCAACAAGGAGACTTAACAGGAAGAATTGCAAGGTGGGCAGTGGCCTTGGGCCAGTATGACCTGGAGTTCAGGCCCAGAACAGCAATTAAGGGCCAAGTTTTGGCCGACTTCGTGGTAGAATTTACGCCTGAATCCATCGAACATCAGGCTCCGTTGAGCCAAGATGAACGAGGTCCCAGCAAGCAAGGAGAATCCCAGCCAAAGGCAAAACAGCAAAGGAAGGAAAAACTCAGACCCTGCAGCATCTACATCGGCGACTCCTTCAGACTGTTTGTTGATGGAAGTTCAAACCGACAGGGAGCGGGGGCAGGAGTGCTGCTGATATCTCCAGATGGAGAAATAATAGAACAGTCCATCCGTTTGGGGTTCAAGGCCTTAAACAATGAAGCAGAATACGAGGCATTAATTGTAGGGCTAAAACTGGCAGCAGCAGCAGAAGCAGATGAGGTAATAGTTTTTTGTGATTCACAGCTTATTGTTAACCAGTCAACAGGAGAATTTGTAGCCAAAGACGAAAGGATGTCGGCATATGCAAACGAGGTCATCAGATTGGCAAACTTATTTCAGAACTGCCGACTACTCCAAGTAAGCCGAGATGATAATAGCTACGCCGATGCGTTGGCCAACCTGGCAAGTTCAATGCAGACTAGAAAAACAAGGACAATTATGATTGACTACATATCGGGCCCGAGCATAGAACCGCAGAACGCAGAGCGAGAAGCAATGTGTGTGGACATGGGGCCAAGCTGGATGGATGCAATTGTTGCATTCCTGAAAGAAGGAAAACTGCCAGAAGACCGCAAGGAGGCACACAAAGTCAGATTGAAGTCGGCAAGATTCAGCCTGACTGCGGACGGACATCTCTACAGAAGATCCTTCACTGGACCCCTTTTAAGGTGCGTACACCCTTTGCAGGTTGAAGATTTTTTATATGAAATTCATGAAGGAGTTTGTGGAAGCCACGCTGGGGGCAGATCACTAGCTCACAGGGCCATTACCCAGGGGTATTGGTGGCCCTACATGCAAAAGGATGCTGAAGCCTACGTGAAAAAGTGTG
The DNA here is from genome assembly GCA_025200525.1 of Camellia lanceoleosa. Classification (NCBI taxonomy): domain Eukaryota; kingdom Viridiplantae; phylum Streptophyta; class Magnoliopsida; order Ericales; family Theaceae; genus Camellia; species Camellia lanceoleosa. The sequence goes on along the minus strand of CM045769.1, from coordinate 128,397,100 downwards.
AACAATGCCAAAGGTTTGCACCTTTGATACATCAGCCAGCTGCTGACCTGAACCCAGTATCCAGCCCCTGGTCGTTTGCCTAGTGGGGCATGGATCTTGTTGGGCAACTTCCCCAGGCAACTGGGCAGAGAAAATACTTGCTGGTAGCAACAAATTACTTTACGAAGTAGATAGAGACAGAACCTCTTGCCAAAATCCGAGATGTAGATGTCAAGAACTTTATATGGAGAAACATCATCACCAGATTTGGAATTCCAAGAGCAATAGTTGCCGACAACGGAACACAGTTTGAAAGCAAACTCATCAAGAACTTTTGCGCGAAATTCAAGATCAAGAATTACTTTTCAATACCAAGTTTTCCCCAAAGTAATGGGCAAGCAGAAGCATCTAACAAAGTAATTTTGGATGGAATAAAGAAGAGGCTGCAGGCAGCAAAAGGAAAATAGGTAGACGAATTACCTAACGTACTTTGGGCATATCGGACTACGCCAAGAAGATCAATAGGGGAATCCCCCTTTGCTATGGCCTATGGCACAGAAGCAGTGATTCCACTGGAAGTCGGCATCCCAGGGATCCGAACCCAGGGAGTTGAGAATGGGACTAATGATATACTCTTAGCTCGAGATCTGGATCTTTTGGAAGAACGAAGCGAGAAGGCTGCAATTCAGCTCGCAGTATACCAACAACAGCTTGCCGGAGCTTACAATAAGAGGGTCAATCTAAGAGATTTTCAAGTCGGCGACCTAGTCTTACGAAAAGTCGTTGGCAATAAGAAGGATCCCAGAGAGGGCAAGCTTGGCCCAAACTGGGAAGGACCCTACAGAATTACTTCGGTGTTAGGCAATAGAGCTTATCAGTTTGAAGATAATGAGGGCAAAGCATTACCCAGACCTTGGAATACTTGTAATTTGAAATTTTTCTATCATTAGATATGCATTATTTTTTGTCGATGTCATCAATAAAATCTTTTCAGAATTCTTCAAACACATATGATTGTTAAAGATATAATGTTGCTTTTGAGAGACATGAATAATGAGAACCCAAGTGGAACTTAGGTTCACGTTGGGGGCAGAGAGAAGATAAAGACACTTAACACTTGTTGAAGTTTCTAGCAATTTACAAGTTGAAGTTAAGCCGAGATGATTCCTTATCTTCACTTGTTGAAATTTGTAGCAATTTACAAGTTGAAGATAAGCTGAGATGGTTCCTTATCTTCACTTGTTGAAATTTGTAGCAATTTACAAGTTGAAGTTAAGCAGAGATGGTTCCTTATCTTCACTTGTTGAAATTTGTAACAATTTACAAGTTAAAGTTAAGCCGAGATGGTTCCTTATCTTCACTTGTTGAAATTTGTAGCAATTTACAAATTGAAGATAAGCCGAGATGGTTCCTTATCTTCACTTGTTGAAATTTGTAGCAATTTACAAGTTGAAGATAAGCTAAGATGGTTCCTTATCTTCACTTGTTGAAATTTGTAGCAATTTACAAGTTGAAGATAAGCTGAGATGGTTCCTTATCTTCACTTGTTGAAATTTGTAGCAATTTACAAGTTGAAATTAAGCCGAGATGGTTCCTTATCTTCACTTGTTGAAATTTGTAGCAATTTACAAGTTAAAGTTATGCCGAGATTACTGCTTCCCTTCACTTGTTGAAATTTGTAGCAATTTACAAGTCGAAGTGAAGCCGAGGTTATTGCTTAAACGCTTGTAGCAATCTACAGGTTGGTTAAACCAAAAGAAGATGCTTAACACTTGTTGAAATTTGTAGCAATTTACAAGTAGATCATTGTTTAGCACTTGTTATAACTTGAGGTAAGTTTACAGTATATGTTAACACTTGTTGAAATTTACAGCAATTTGCAAGTAGGTTAAGACCAAGATCACTGTTTAAACACTTGTTGAAACTTGAGAAAAGTTTGCAAAGTTAATACTGAATAGTATATGTTTTACACTTGTAGAAAATTTATGAAAAGTTTGCAGGTCAGTATCTTGCTGAAGTAAAGCTTGCAATTATTATACCCGAGGTATGTAACCCCGAGAAGATTATACAAAGAAGGATGAGTATGTAAAACATGCAAAATATTCTAAGTATAGAATGATACGGAAGCATTCAAGAGAAGACAAAGGTACAAACATTTAAAACAAAGTTGTGTTGAGGATTCAACAGGAAACAAAGGCATATCGGCCATACAAAAAGCTTGCATTGTTTTAAAACAAGAAGTACAAAAGACATCAAGGCTGTGATTCTTCAACTTCAGGCGCAATTTGAGTCTGGACCTCAGCAGATTCTTGGAGAACTACCTCGGCAGATTCCTGAAGAGCTACTTCATCAGCCTTTTCTGCCACAATCTCGGCATCGATTTCGACTAGTGTTTTGTCAAGACTTTTATCGGTTGGCAGAACGTCAGATGATGCTTGTTCAGGAGTGGCCTCCTTGAGAACCTCCTCATCTTCCTCCTCATGAGTCAAGTCTAGGACTTGATTATCCTGAGGAGGGGACTTGGTCTCAGTGGCATTCTTAGGCTTCCTTACTAGAGCCTCATCATCATCCTTATCCTCATCCTCGGATTCAGACTTTGATTCGTCTTCGGCTTGAGTTGGAGGTGGAGGTGGAGGAAATGGAAGAGGAATAGCGTCGGCATTGCGGAAAGGTGAATCAGCAGAGAGGTCAAGTTTCTTTATCAGGGACATCCAACCAAGGGAGAAGCCCCTGTTGCATGCCTGCCTGACTTGGAGCTTGTAATCTTCAGTAACGTCGGCTACACCTTGGGCATAAGCCTTTTCATCAGTTTCTTTGATTTCGGCTTCTTTCGTAGCCAAGGCCTCCTGAAGCTCCTTTTCGGCCTAGTCCTTTTTTCCCTCGGCCTCTTTTTTTCTCGACTTCAGCGACCTTCCTGATAGCCTCAGCAGATTCAGCTTTTTCTTCTGCTATCTGTTCGGCCTTAGTGGCAGCCTCAGCCTAATCCTCAAAATTCTTCATTTTTGCTTGAAGACTCTTGTTGATCTTTTGGAGGGCAGAATACTCCTTCTTCAAGTCAGCCAACTTCTCCTTAATCTCAAAAGATTGAATGGAGAAGGAATGAGCATGCTGAACAGCCTGAAAGAACACAAAGCAAAAAGTTATTACAAAGTTTTACAAGTATGAAAAGATGAGGAAAAGACAGGTTACCAAGTGGAGACACTTACTTGAACACAGCGCTGAAGCATGAAAGCGTAGTTTTCGTACTCACTCATTTCGGCGTTCTTTTCCAGATCGCCTGGGAGAAGAAGAGCTGTACTGAGTGCAACGCCGACATTTATGTCGTCGGCGCTATCAGTAGCCATGACTGGCTTATTCTCCAAAGTAATCTCAGGCGTACAAGGGACGTTTGGTACTTTGGACTTTGAAGTCGTTGCAGAGGAGGACCTCGGCCTCTTTGACTTTGAGGACTCTGATGGCTGGGTCTCTGCGTGCCTCTTCCCAGTAGAGGGTTGGGATTTGCTGCTTTCAGCCAACTTGGAGATGGGCAGGGCATCCTCAGCCTGAACCTCAGTAGCCTTGGCCTTAGACTGGGCCTTCTTGGTTCTTTTTGGCTTTGGTGGGGGCATAGATTGGGTCGGAATAGCATCGATGTCGGTTGGGAGGTCGGCTAGAAGATCTTGGGCGACAGGCTTTGGACGAACCATTTCGGCAATTTTGACAAGTCTCAAGCGTTGCTCGGTATTGGTATCAAGTATGGAGCCGAAGTTGATGGCAGATCAACTGGGTCAGATGTTGACTCCTGATTTGTTCGAGATGTAGAGGCAATTTGGGTTGTGACAGTAGATGGAGAGAGGCTCTTTTTCTTCTTCCTTAGAACGTCGGACAGAGTGGATTTGTACGTTGGGATGAAATTCAGTACCAATGGAGCCTTGCGCTTTTGGATTGGAAGGTCTAGGAGTTTCTTCAAATCTTTACCAGGGATAAAGGATTGGCGAAAGTCTTTTGGTGGCTTGCGAACATCTGCGAAAAGAACAGACATTAGAAACAGACAAAGTATTGAGGACTTGAAAAAGAAACAACTAAGTGTTGACACTAGACTCTTACCCTTGCCCTCTTTAACTGTTCGAGGAAGAGGGAAGAGATGGGCATCCTCGTCTGAGGCAAACTCCTAATTTCCTGAAGCAATGACATAGTTATCTCCAGCTCCCTTGTTGGAGTCTGGGAGGTCGGCTACAATTTTAAATTCGGTGGACCTCGGCTTGAGGTAATAGACATAGCCTTTTTCCTTCAAGTTCAGGGCACACATGGTATAACAATATTGAACGTCGGCAAGGGTGATCCTAACATTCTCCTGCCTAGCTAAGGCTATGATACCGTTTATCACTCAATAGGAGTTAATGGTGAGTTGCATGGGGTTCAACGTATAATAGTGGAGAATTTCACGAAACAGAGTGTTCAGTGGGAGCCGGAGTCCACATTCAACGAAAGCAACAATGGAAAAGGGCATGGTATCATCTTTGGGCATGATAGAGTCATCATCCCCAGCCAATCTCAGATGGACATCGGCAGGAATGGACAACTCCTCCCTAAAGTATTTAAGTTTGGTTGGGGTATCTACCTTATGTCTCCACATACCCATGATATCGGCGAAAGGGTATTCGACTTCAGAAAGAAGATGTTCTTAAAGGGTTTTTTAGGATCTCGGCAAAAACCTAGGTAAATACTGGCAAGAATTGTTTCAGTTTTTCCTAAAGAATTGGCAGGTTCTATATGCAAATTCCAAACCTAAATCTATGAAAGTAAAGATTGGAGGCTCGAATCTGGGAAAAACGCAGAAAATAAGAAACAAGAGCAAATTTTCGTAATCGAGAATGAAGGTGGGCTAAAAAGAGCATAAAGAATACGAGAAGTAAAGGGCCAAGAACAAGGGCAAAAGTGCAAGAAGTGGTGAACAGTGCGTATGATTCAAAACATGGGCAAGAGCAAAATCATGAGTAAAATACATCTAAATGTATGATTCACAGGTTGGAAGTTCCAACAAAGCAGTAAAGGCAGCAAGTAATGAAGAACATTAACAGAATTGAAGACAAAAGGAACAAAGGCTTACCAGATAGAATGGAACCGGTGTGAAGATCGCCGGAGTCAGACGACGGTTGCAGACACAACAGAGTGGCGAAAGCTTCACTAAATGGAAAAATAAAACCAGTTACAGAACTTGGAGACTGAGTAATAGTAGATTCGAAGAGAAAGAGCTTTAGAGAGAGAAGAAGCAAGTAAACGAATGCAAAAGTGAAAAGACAAAGGAGAAAGGCAAAAGTTTTTTTCAAAAACTTGAAACGGCGGCAAAAATAGGGCATTTATTGCGCCTGGAGCAACGCAGACATCAAACGGCGTAGACAGATGAAAGACGGCCTGCAAGCGCGTCGTAGGCACGAGCCATTAGAAACGAAACGCGTAAGTGAAACGGTTGAGAAGTGATGCATGACAGCTCATGCGCATGGGAAAGTTCATTTGAGTTCTTATTCTTGAAAGAAGACATGTCGGCCTGAGATGAACGACCTCGGCTAAAGAGTTCTTGTGCCGAAAGTACTGGAAAGAGGAACAATATAGGTTCCATCACCTCAGAATGCCGAGGTAATAGAACCTAGGGGGCAGTTGTGGGGAGATATTTTCTGAGTACCAACACGTGGCCAAGTGACGCCGACGTGTCAGCCGAGGTGCCACGTATCGTGGTAGTTACGCCGAGGTGATCTCGGAGTTGCCGAGGTTATCTCCGAATATATCAGAATCCGAGATAAGCGGATAAGGGACAACAGTCCCAGATTGAGAGAAGACTTCAGTTTAGGTAAAGATGAAACTCTTAGAGGGTTTATCCTAATCCCACTGGGAGTTCCAGATTAACAGTAATCCTGAGTCCATTGGAGTTAGGCTCCTATTGGGACTAGGATTGTATTGGCTATAAAAGAGAGGCACCTCTATGGGTCTAAGGTATGTTTTATATACTCAAGCTTGTGAGTTGAATACTTGATTATCTTTGAGAGATCTACTGACTTGATCGTCGGAGTGCCCCTGGGTAGAAGATCCACCGCCGGAGCCTTTTCTTTCTGTGCAGGACAGCAAGGTGCCATCTATTCTGCCTGTGTTCTACATCTGAATTACTAAGGAGGGCAGTGTGATCGAAAAATCACTCACTCACATATAAATAAATGTTTATCAATGTGAATTATATTTTTAAAAAGTCACAAAATTTTGGTATGAAATTTTGTATAACATTAGAATATGGGAAAGCACCTACTATCTTCCATTTTTTTTGTTTTTTGTTTTTGTGTTTTGGTGGAAATTAGATAACATATGCAAAGAAACTTCACAGAAAAACTTATGTGAAGGAGGGATGATACATAACACGGTTAAGTTTACCGTGTATACCTACCGGCTACCAAAAGCTAAAATAAAAAAAAAAAAAAAAAAGAGTAAATTATGAATAAATTTATTGTGATTTGTTTAAAATATAGATTTTTTTATGTGGTTACAAAAATTACAAGTAGTCCTTGTCAAAATGTTTTATTTAACAAAATTAACAGAAAAAATTAAATTTCCAACTATTATTTTATGCAACAATAAAATTATCATAATTTTTAATTGAAACATATTTATGACATCATTAAAAATTATTAATTGGCTTTGGCGTCATTTGGGATGGTGCTTTTTAGCTAAAGTAGCCAAAAAGTCAATATACCTAATCATATCATTCTTATTTTTTTACACGTCTTTTGCATAAAAAGTTAAAAAAAACTTGTTAGAATAGTAGAGAGAGAGAAAAAATAATATGTATTGTATTGAATGATTGTAGAGTTGAATGTATTCTATACAATAGAAAGCCTAGAAAGAGTATCCTACTAAAAACCTAATTATGAGAAATAGTATCATACTAGAAACCTAACTATGGCTATTCCTAAATATATCTAGGAAATCAATACCTAATATATTTAGGAATACCACATATACATTAACATCCCCCCTCAAACTCAAGGAGGATAAACATTTTGTGTTTGGAGAGAGAAACTAAAATGTGAAATGAAACTAAATAAAACAAAAGGTAAATAGATTGCAAAATCCGAACGGGAGTACAAGGGCGCTTGAAATAGATCAGAGGCTAGAACTAAAGCCGAGAAACAGTTTATGGTCTTGTCGGACCATTGTAAGAATTAGCTGAAACTAATGCCAGGACAATTTAAGGTCGTGCCGGACCAATATAAAAACTGGTTGGAACTAACGTCGAGAGACAGTTTATGGTCGTGTTGGACCATTGTAGGAACTGGCTGGAACTAACGCCAAGATAGTTTAAAAGAGTCATGCTGGACCGATGTAGGAGCTAACCAGAATCAATGTCAGGACAGTTTGAAGGAGTCATGCCAAACCGATGTAGGAGCTAACCAGAATCAATATTGGAACAGTTTAAAGGGGTCATGCCGGACTGATGTAGAGACAGTTTAAAGGAATCATGCCGAACCGATGTAGAAAATTGGATGTTGAACCAGCAAACATGGCACATACATAACTAATGACGTGGTGCTGAACGATGATGACAACAGATAACTGAGTGCGCTAGGGGATGGCTTGGATAGTGCGCTAGGGGGCGACTTTGATGGTGCGCCAAGAAGACGGCTTAAAGAGTGCGACAAAAGGAGACGGCTTAGGTAATGCGCCAATGAGACAGTTTAGAGAGTACGACAAAAGAGGCGGCTTAGGGAGTGCACCAAGGAAGCGGCTTAGATGGTACGCCAATGAGACGACTTAGTGGTGGTTTGGGGCTTAGGTGGTTCACATCGTATATCACCATGCTCACCATGATATAAGTATAATACCCCCCCTCAAACTCAAATAGGTGTGAAGATAGATACCTATTTGAGGTTGAAGCAGAGGGAATGACAAAGTGGAGCAGAAGTACAAAAAAAAAATATATGATAGAGATGTTTAGGGTAGAAATAAACCAACGGATAAAATAAGAGATCACCATGAAGCGATATTGACAAGAAAATATGACAGCGAAATAGGTTGAGGCCTGGCGGGTAGCCAAAGCAAGGCTGCCGCCCGCCGGTAAGGCAAAAACACCAAGAGCTTAATCTATAGCTCTGATACCCTGTTAGATAGAAGAGAGAGAGAGAAAATAATGTGTATTGTATTGAATGATTGTAGAGTTGAATGTATTCTATACAATAGAAAGCTTGTATATATAGGCTGAGAAAGAGTATCCTACTAGAAACCTAATTATGAGAAATAGTATCTTACTAGAAACCTAACTATGGCTATTCCAAAATATATCTAGGAATTGATTTCCTAGATATATTTAGGAATACCGCATATACATTAACAAAACTAATTAAAATAGGATTCGTTTGGGATGTGAGTTGATTTTTTGAATTTTTAGCTATTTTAGCTTGGGGTTAAAGAGTCTTGTTTGAGATAGGTTTTTTTTTGGCTTTTTTGACTTTTGTGAGAGCAAAAATATAATGATTATGATTTGAATGTAACATTTTGTCTAATTGGCTTTTTAAGCCTATTTTGTCTTTTTGTGGCTAAAATAGCCAAAAAGCCCAGGCTTTTTGGAGTTCGGATCCTTGGTGGAACTTTCCTGTCGACCTCCAAAACGACGTCGTTTTGGAGGGTTTTTTTTTTCGTCTGTCTCTTTCTTTCTTTCTTTCTTTCTTTCCACTTTTGTTTGACTCTTCAATTACTTTTCTCTCCTCTCTACTTTTCTGGCAACTATGGCTACAATGACAACTGATTTCCTTTTATTCTCTCTCAATCCCTCGGTAAACCCAGATTCGGCGACTTGGTTTCAATTTGTTCTTTAAAATTCTCCAAGGATTCAGAAGAATCATGTTATTAAACCTGTGAATGTACTTCATTAGAATATGGAATTGGATTCTTCAGTGTGGACAGCATCAAGAGATCAAACGAAAAAAATCCACACCCAATAAACCACTTAATATTACAAATTGCAAATGATCGGTTTGTAGAATCACAACACGCATTACAAGTGTCATTATAATAATATATATATATTGTAAAACTCAAAATATTTAATTATCAGTTTAGAATCTGATGTTCAAAAGAAGAAGGGGGGGAGGGGGAAAGAGTTAAACCTTACAATCTTAATGGAACTGGTTAAAATTTTGAATTTTATCTCTTCTAATTCTAGATTTTCAATGTATTGCTCCGAATATTTACAAATTCATTTGATTAAAATTCTGGGTGTCAAAAATACAACAAAAATTAAATCCATCAAATTGATCTGTCTCATCTCGCTGTTGCATTGTCAACGAAGGTATATGTCTTATTCAGGCCAGACAACAACTTGTTCCCTGCATCCTCTTTACGGAGATCGAACGGTTCAGAGAAGTTGGAAGGTTGATTAGATGTGAACGAACACAGAACAAGCGATGAAGAATAAATAGGAGAAAAGAAATAGAGAATGGGAGAGAGATATCATTCTACCTAGTACCAACAATGGAGACATGGCCGACGGTTTCAGACTCAGATGGAGCCCAGTGTTGAGTGTTGATGATAAGAAAGAAAGAAAGAAAGAAAGAAAGAAAGAGAAAGACCAGACGAAAAAAAAACCTCCAAAACGACATCGTTTTGGAGGGCAACAGGAAGGCGCAGCAGGAAAGTGCCACCGAGGATCCGGACTCGGCTTTTTGGCATGCCAAACGAAGGCATAGTCACTTTCCTAACATTATGTTAATGATTTATTAATAAAACGGTAATTTGTTATGCAATTAAAATTTTGAAGAGACGAGGCGACATGTAATTTTTAAAATCACATAATACAATTCATATTTTAACTAAACATGAAGGGGTGTTTTTGTAATTTATCCAATAAAAAGTGAAAAATAGAAACAATTGGAATAGTTTTTCAAAATTATGTTTTTATTTTTAATTTTTTTTTTCAAAAATTAATTTGGTAAAAAATTATGACAAAAAACTAAGTGAAAGGTAAGTTCTTGTGGCCTGGAAACAATACAGTGAGTTCTATTATTTTTATATAATTATATTTTAATTCACGCTCTTTTTTATTAGTAATTTGGTACTCATATAAATAAAAAAAAAAAAAAAAATAGTGTTGTTATGTTTTTTTAAGTTAAGATGTATATTTTATGTTTTTTATTATTTTTTTTTCACACCATCTACGTTAGTTTTAATTTTTAGTTTTAATTAAAAAGAAATTTGATTCACATTTTTAAGGCTTGAACTCATTACTTTCGTTATAAGTGTTTTTAACGCAAAAATAGGGCCCCATGAGAAACATGAATTACAATTCGAGCCAAAATAAAGCGCAAAGTTTCTCAAGTCTCAAACTGCATCGTTGACCTGATGCATTTCGGTGCAACATGGTAAGAGGGAAGAGTCGTCCACTTACAAAACCACAAGTGTCCAAAAATAATTTTTAGTTTTGAAACTCAAAAACTGTTTTAGTTTTTTAGCCTCTGTATTATTGAGTAAATTTTTTTCATATTTATTTTCTTTACTTTTTAAATTCACTTCATTTATATGCATTTAAAACATAAAATATTTGTGCTTAAAAATTTCTTCACAAATACAATTTTCACTAAATTTAAGTGTATTTAGATAGGTTTATCGAAAAAGATTTAAAAATTTTATTAAAATATTAAAATTTTCACTAAGACAAAAGACCAAAAAAAAAAAAAAAAAAAAATGAAGACAAAAAAACTCAAATACAATTTCCAAAAACTAAACCAAACACCCAAGTGCTAAAAATATTTTGTCCAGTTTGGTATCATTTTTTTTAAGTCTATATTAAACAGTGAAAATTTTAAATTTATGTGAAACTAATTTTTTTTTTTTAAAAAAAAAAAAAAAATACAAAACAAGTGTTTGAAGTCTATTAAAAAGAGCATTGTATTCAAAAAAATTTCTTCCAGAAAACAGTTTTCGGAAACTTTCTGCCAAACTAACTCTACTTTATTTGGTTAGTAGTATGAATGGAAAAGAATAAAAAAAATATTGTCATCTATTTTTAATTAAAATATATATTTATTTTTGTTTATTTCGTGTGTACCCATTATCAATATTAATTTTAATTGTTTTAGTCTTACTAAAAAGAAAATCAATATAATTATATCAAAAGTGTGGACAAACTATATTTTCTCCAAATTTCAAGGAAGTGAATGTAATTTTATATATTAAGGGGTAAATTACACTCACCTCCCTTGAGGTTTGGAAAAAAATAGTCAACCCCATACTTTTAATATTATCAGAAGATAATAAATTTAAGAAAAAATTCATTTTTACATCTCAAGATAAATTTACTATCCAAAAGAAGATAACAGAATTGCACACATTAAACATAAAGATCAAATATATAGTTAAAAGCAAAATAAGGATCAAATATTAGCACAACTCCCTTAAACCAACTTAAATATTTTTTCAGACACCCTGATGTAGTTCATGCGAGTTTTTTTTTTTCTTCTTTTGAGCGAATAAGGAAATAAGGTGCGACCCATGAGAAAACCTCACCTAGGCAATTGCTGACTAGGAAGGTTTTGAATTCTCTTGGTGACTAAATGTCTACTCCATTCCTCGCCAACTATCTTTTTCACTAACCGAACTGTGTGCAGTAAGAATAGAATTGCCATTACACCACACCACACGATAATTGCAACTGCAATTGTATGACTGAGTGGTTCTCTGTCAATTTTTGGTGTGATCACAACAATAGAAATTGCATATGTTACTGCCATTGATGTAATGGTCAACCACATGATCGCGACTAGGATCCACATGAAAATCCTTCTCTTGAATGGCAATCCACTTACGAGCAACAAGATTGTGCTTAGGGATGCAACAAATCCTACTGTGCTAGCACGAATAAAATATGGGTATGAATGTGGATAATTATAAGCCATTACAGCTTCTCCAGCTCTGTGTCCATCTGAATTGTCTTGCCAAACACCACCTGGAGGACTCATCCCAGCTTGGAAAGCTATTGTTGCAATGAGCGTTGCCACCAACATTATTGTCTCCTTTTTCTTTGCCAACCACTCAGACTGTCCAACATCCTTGCCGCTCAAAGCTCCGGCTTTTCGGAGTTTATTTTTAATATCATCTGAATTTTTCACATCCTTTCTAATTTGTTCTAGAATGTCCAATGCTGTGTACTTGCTAGCATTTTTTATGTTTACATCTAGTGTTGAATTAGTAAGCAAGTAGTCCAATGCCTGCCCATACACATACACACAAAAAAAAAAAAAAAAAAAAAAAAAATTTTTAATTAATTACTTCATGTAATATGTTAGTTAGTTGCAACCTTGGCAAAATCGTTTTTTGGTTAATGAAAAAAAAAAAAAAAATGATCATGGCCATACCTCGATTTGTTTATTCGCCACAGCTAGATGTAATATGGTGTTGCCTCCTTCATCTTTAGCATTCACAAACTCTTTATTTTTAATGGTATTCAAAAGTTCTTCCAGACAATCTAATTGGCCGCGCATCACACATAAATGTAAGATGGTCTCACCTCGGTCCATCACGATCTCAGCTGCTTGGGAATTGGCTTGAACTAACGCTTTCAACACATCGACCTTGCCCTTCATGACCGCAAGATGAAGGGGGTTTTTACCATCTTTGTCACGAGCTAAGCACATGTCAGGATCTATCGATGTCAACACTTGAACAACATTAACGTGCCCCTTTACCGATGCTAGGTGAAGGGGTGAGCGTTGTGAAGAGTCCAGAATGTCAGCAAGATCTGGATTTCGACCCAGAACTGCCCTCACAAATTCTGCATGCCCGCGCAATGCAGCTACATGCAAAGGACTCCAACCGAACCCACCAAAGTTCACTCTATCAAGAACTAGTGGATCTTCTCTGAGTATTTGATGTAATAATGTGACATTGCCTTTTATTGCTGCTTCGTGAAGCCTCGGTTCCATTCCCTCTAGCTCTCTATGACAATGAATATGAATATATGAGCAATGCAAAAGAAAAAGAGCTGTGAATGGCAAAACAAAAGAGCTGTGAATATAGAAATGTGTAGGAAGTCTGTATTATTTATAGACCCAAACAGTAGAATATGGGAAAGCACCTACTATCTTCCATTTTTTTGTCTTTTTTTTTCTTTTTTTTTTTGGGGGGGGAGGGGGGGGGGGAAATTAGATAACACATGCAAAGAAACTTCACAAAACATATATAATGATACATAACAAGGTTAAATTTACCGTGTATGCCTACCAGCGACCAAAAGCTAAAATAATTAAAAAGTAAATTATATATAAATTTCTTGTGATTTACTTAAAATACAAACTGTTTCATGTGATTATAAAAATTGGTACTCCTTGCAACCTTAGTTATACACATTTAAAAGGGAAACACCATATGCACCTTTAGTTATATCATTTTCTTTTTTAATTATGATTAATTTTTTCTTTAATTATAATATTATTTTAATTATGACTCATAAGTTTTTTTAATTATATCTCATATTATATTTGATTATGACAATTTTTTTAATTATGACTTTATAAGGTGCATCTATCATAGTATTTCCTATTATTTATGGACACAAACACAAACATTAGAATATAGGAAAGCACCTACTATCTTCCATCTTTTGTTTTTTTTTTTTTTTTGGGGGGGGGGGGGGGGGGGGGGGGGGGGGGGGTTTGTGAAATTGGATAACATATGCAAAGCAACTTCACAGAACAACGGGGTGGGATCTTCTGTCCCAAATTTGTGTCCCAACACCCTGTCCCACTCTTCAAGGGCTGCCATCTGTCTATAATTAAAGAGCAAAGAGACTCCGTTAGCTCTCCGTGAACCCATCAAACCTGCGAAAGCATTGACGTCTCCAGCTACCAATTCTTCCTCCCCTTCTTGCCCTTGAATGCCTATCGGCTACCAAAAGCTAAACTAATAAAAAGTAAATTATAAATAAATTTATTGTGGTTTACTTAAAATCTAAATTGTTTCATGTGATTATAAAAAAAAAATTACAAGTACTTATTGTTAGAATTTTTTATTTAATAAAATTAATCAAAAAAAATTAAATTTCCAACTACTATCCAATGCAATAATAAAATTATCATAATTATTAATTGGAATATATTTCTAATATCACTAAAAATTATTAATTAACTTAGGGCATCCACAGTGGACTCACTAACACACAAGTTAGTGTCAGAGGTTAATTTTTAACCAGCCAAAATTGTTGTTTGGCGCTGTAATGGAAATATTAACTCCTTTGTTAACACTGTCAGATGTTAACATGCTAGCCTCAGTTAGCAAACATTCTAGCCAACCATCATAGGAACGAGAGAGAGAGAGAGAGAGAGAGAGAGAGAGAGAGAGAGAGAGAGAGAGAGAGAGAGAGGGGATCCACTCGTTGCTAGTAGCCAAAATGACATTCAAGAAGAAGAGAGAGAGAGAGAAGAGAAAATAAGTTATTAACATTATTATTTTATTAATTTAAATATATCCATACATCATTTAATACATACTTTAACATATCCATTACATCACAACTCATTCTCTAAAATTAACAAACTCTTAACATACCTTAACATACATTTTTGAGCCCCACTTTTATTACTTTTTGTCATATAACACACTAGTTTTTAGCTACTCCATTATGGATGCTCTTAGGCACTATTTGGGATGGTGCTTTTTGGCTAAAACAATTAAAAAGTCAAAACACTTAACCATATCACTTTTTTACTCTTTCATATGTCTTTTCATAAAAAGTTACAAAATTAACTAAAATAATTACTTTTCAAGCACCTTGTTAATGATTTATTAATAAAAGAGTCATTTATTATGTAATTAAAATTTTGAAGAGGTGGGATATAATTTTCAAAATCACATAATACAATTCATATTTTAAGTAAATATTAAGGGATATATTTGTAATTTATCCGATAAAAAAAACAATTGGAATAGTTTTTCAAAATTATGTTTGATTGAGTTTTTAGAATTTTTATTTTATTTTTTTGAAAAATTAATTTGGTAAAAAATTATGAAAAAAAACTAAGTGAAAGGTAAGTTCTTTTTTTTTTTTTTTTTTTTTGATCAGCAAAAAAGAGAGAGCCTTTATAGATGTTAAATCATACAAGAGATGAGATTACATCAAACAAAGGGAAGGAATTTGGTGAGGAACCAAACCCGAAAGGAAAAAAAAAAAACAACAGGAGATCCAAAAACAGGAATTTGGTGAGGAACCTAAGCCAAAAACAATACAAAATGCAAACTTAACCCTTTGCCAACAGCCCAGAAACTTAACTTAGCAGCCCAGAGATCCAAACAGCTCCAAACACTTAACAACCCACACTTAACAACAGACCACCAGCAGACCAGCAACATAACATAACACATCAACCCACACTAAACAGCCCACAACTAAGCCTATAACATGCAGCCAGCTTGCCCAATTGCATAGCACATCGACCCAAAATGACAGCCCACTATAGAATCAGCACAGCAAATCCCTTTTCTTACAAGACCACCTTTCCTGAACTTTCTTCTTTTCTCTAGTCTGCCAATCCCTCTTATATTCCATGATTGAGTCTTCAAGTAGACAAATTGCACTCTTAGTTCCCTGCTAGCAGTAGCCTAGTTGGCATCCCCAACCTGAGCTCTAGCTTTCTCCAGATCGATAGCTTCCAGCTGTTGCAACTTGCTTAAAACCTCCTCATCATTGCCTTCAAAATCAATGCCAAGAGCTTTACCCAAAGCCAAGGTAGCTTCCGGCTCTGACAAAGCGAAACTCCCTCTACTAGACTTGCTTGCCATTGAGAGTGAAAAGGCAGCTGCTGAAATAATAAGTTCTTGTGGTCTAGAAATAATACAGTAAGCTATATTATTTTTACATAATTATATTTTAATTCATATAATACTAATCTCATTCTCATTAGTAATTTGATAGTCATATATAAATGAAAAAAAATGGTGTTGTTATGTTTTTTTAAATTAAAATGTATATTTTATGTTCTTTATTCTTTTTTCTTTATACCATCTATGTTAGTTCCAGTTCTTTTGTTTTAATTAAAAAGAAATCTATATAATTATGTTAAAATTATAAGACTTTCTATATTTTCTTCAATATTGTGTTTGTTCACACAAACACTTCAAAATAAATCTAATACTCAGGTCAAACACTTGATATTTAAATAAAGATATGAAGTATGTGTTAGATACTTTTTTGTTAAGCTTTTTTATTTTATTTTATTTGCTCTTATTTAACTCTGTTGTTATATGTAGGGCTGTGCATTGAGTTATCCGAATCGCAAAAACCATCCAATCCGATCCGAACCGCATACAAATGAGCGGTTTCGAGTGTAGAGTAAGGTTGGGTGCGGTTTAGATTATTCCTTCATTACGGATTGCGGGTTTCACTCGCATTGCAACCAGCCGCCCGTAGTAAACATTTTTTTTTTATTTAAAAAAACTTGGGATTTACGTGTTTTAATCATTGATGTTGGTGCAAATTTAATTTCTAGGCAAAATATTCAATTTGACAAAGTTGAGCCCGAAATCTTAGGTGACGAGATCTATTTTTTTTATTTATTTATTGTTGATGCTGGTGCAAATGAACATTTCTTTATAATATAGTTTCTACCCCAGTATTCTTTTTTTCTTTTCTTTTTTTATTGTTTAATACTATTTTACTTGTCGTCTAAATGCAAAAAAACACAATGAAATTCCTTTCTATTTATCAGTATATATGTTTATATAATTTCATTTTCCTTATATTTCATTGCCTTAGAGAAATTGAAGATCCATTTATACATACATAATATATACCCGTAGTTGTGTTTTTAATTTTATAATTTTTAATTCATTAATTACTGATGTTCTAAAGTAATGGAAAAAAACATGCCCAAGTTTTGCTTTTTAAAGAAAAAAATTCAATCTGCAAACAACCCGTATATCCGCGAATTCTATCCGCATAAACTGCAATCCGCATTGCAAGCGGTTGGGGATTCAATTTTTTCCAAATCGCAGACATGCAAGTGGGTTCAAACCACAAATCGAATAGTCCAAAACCAATCCACGACCACCCCTAATTATATGTACCACCACACGCATCCCACACCCCTTGTTTTTGGTTACCACCATCACTAATCCTCCTCCTCATAAATTGCTCAGCAATTTCCATCAAATCAACATCAAATTTTTTTTTTTTTTTTTGATCGGAAAAATGGGTTATATTGATATATCAATCGAATACAAGAAGGTAAAGAGAGATACATCAATAGCAGGAAAGAAAGGGGGGAGAATGCATCAATGCTTGCAACATACATTTCAAATAGGCTGGCACCTATAAGCAAGCAAAGCAGGTGCAACCCCTTTACAAACACAGGGAAAATAGAAGGCGATATGCCAAACTAATATACTAATGTTGTGTTTGGTTGGGGAATTTAAGGAGGGATTTGGAAAGGGAAATAGAAAAGATAGATGAAATGTGAATAAAACATGCCTATATTTCACCTAGTTTCACACACCTTTTCCTTTTCTCATTCCAAATCTCTCTCCAAATCCCCTAACCAAACACAGTATAAAGCAACTAACGTAAAGTAGCCACAACACGAAGGGAGATCAAGAGGTCAAAGAATAGGAGGTTGCTTCTTTTTGCCTTTGATATTCTGAATCTCTTGAATATGGAAAAGGAAGTCATGAATCGTGAAGCCGGAGAAACCAAAACACCATTGCCAGTGCCATCCCCTGGAGGAACTACCTGTAGACACCCCATTTTTGACCGTCCTCAAGACTCAGACGTCACCGATTGAGCGCTTGGTGATGTTGCATACTGTGCTCGTTCAGAAGTCTCAGAGTCGCGGCCGTGCGCCCTGCCTCCGGACTTCCGAACTCTCTTCTGTGCCTTGTCTCGGTTTGCGAACCAGGCTCGGTTTTCTCTGTTTTCTTTCCCGCGGGAAGAGAGTGGTCCCGTAGACTATCTCCCGGTGGCCGTGAGCTACATTTCGTGGCCGTAGGCCATTTTGCCCATTTCGGAGCCCGGTTCCCGGTTTTCGGGACCGTCAGGCCATGTGCCTCAGTTCAAGACCGCCCAACCATCTCCGATTTCTCCGGTTTTTGGCAAGTGCCTCTGTTTTATCATACCGAGGGACACTGGGGCCTCTGATGCCCACTTCGTGGCCGAATGCCACTTTCGGTGCCTGTAGCCGGTTTTCGGGACCCCGAACTGCGCGGTTTGGGCCCCGAGCGTTCATTTCTCATTAGTTTTTGTTCAATTTTGGCAGGTACCTCTGTTTCAACACCAGGAAGATCACTGGGGGGTGGGAGGCCAGCAATTATCCCAGATAACCAGTTTCGCTCCTCCGGCGCCCGTTTTGCTCACTTCCGGGCCAATGTTGAACACCCTGGGGATATTTTCTTCCAACCAAAGCTACATATTTGTGATCAGGGGACATGGGAGGACCCTAAAAGTGCATGGTCGGCCAGTAATTGTGCTTTTCATTTTTGAGCCTCTCCTTCAAATGCAATGTTGTGACTCCTGCTTCAGTGTTGCCAATTTCCAACCTTGGAACCTTGTTCTACACACATGGGAGGACACCAAAAAGTGGTGGTCGGCCAGCAATTCAGAGTTTCATTTTTGAGCCCCTCCTTCAAGTTCAATGTTGTGACTCTTGTTTCAGTGTTGCCAGATTCCAATCTTGGGGCTTTATTCTACACACCTGGGAGGACACCAAGGAGTGGTGGTCGGCCAGAAAATTTGGACTTCATTTTTGGGCCATGGCCGGCCGGCCAGGGTGAGTGGCTGGCCGACCAGTTGGGGTGGCCGGCCGGCTACCTTCCAGAAAATTACAGGTGGCGACACGCTTTCGGCTCTTACTTTGTCCGGATATTTTTTGCAAAATATCTCCCCCTCCGGGGGATATTTTGGGAGGGAAATCTTGCCTCCATTTCCCTCCCCTTTTACACCCTTTCTTGCCTATTTAAAGGGCTGCCCTCCTCCTTTGCTAGGGTTACAAAAATTGGTCTCAAGAGCCCCTCTCCCAAAACCTCCATTTCCATCTTCAAAAGCTCAAAAAACCCTCAAGCATCTAGGCCAATCCTTCATCAACCCTAAGCACCACCATCACCATCTTCATTCCAGCAGCAAAGGAGTGCTTTTCAAGGGTTAAGAAGCAGCAAATTGAAGCCAAGAAGCAACAAAAGTTGGATCTCCAAGGGTAAGCCTCTAAATCCTTTTTTCTAGCATTATTTTCTATCAATTCTATGCCCTATTTCCCTTTTGTTTTGGGCTTTGACCCCTACTGGTTTTGTGCTTATTTTGATCCCCTCTACAACTTTGTAGAAGGGCTCAACCTCATTTGGTACCTCTATCATACACTTCTTTCAACATCACCCTTTATGCCAATTATTTGCATGCTTTGTTTGGCTTTTGAGTGGTCTGATTTCGAGCCTCATATATACTAATATTGTGCTTATTTTGAGCCCGTCTTCAACATTGAAGAAGGGCTCAACCGTGTTTCGTGATTCTAGCATGCACTTCCTTTGTAATTCCTCCACTTTACCGTAAAATTTCATGATTTATTTGGCCTATTTGTGATCTGAGTTGGAGCATGAAACATACTGATATTGTGCTTATTTTGAGCCCCTCTTCAACCTTGAAGAAGGGCTCAACCTGGTTTTCTTGCTCTACATGCCACTTGCTTTGAATTCATGTTCTATTCCTATGTTGCATGCTTCTTTAAGCTTATCATGCTTCTGTTTTCAGCCTTCGTCAGGCTTAAAAAGTGCCTTATTTTGGTCTATCCTTCATGCTTTATTAAGGGTCTTAAGCCATTTGGTGATTTCTTTTGGCACTTCCTTTGTATTCCTCATTTTTTCCGTAAAATTGCATGCTTTGTTAGGCCGGCTTAGCTTCTGTTTTCAGCCTCCATCAGGCTTAGAAAGTGTCTTGTTTTGGTCTATCCTTCATGCTTTATTAAGGGTCTTAAGTTGTTTGGTCATTGCTTATGGTACCTCTCTTTATAGCCCTTGTTAGCTCATTATATTGCATGCTATTTTGAGCCTGTCTACATACTGATTTTGGAGTTGTCATTCACTGAAAATATGCATATTTTGGGCTCCTCTTCAAAGTTTTAGAAGGAAATTTTGTGTTTTGAATTTTCTATATACTACTTGCTCAATAAATCCCCTCTTTTCCCATTTTTGCATGCCATCGTTGCCACATCTATGCTCACAATTTGGCCATGTTTTGTACTGAAAAGATGCCATTTTTGGGGCTGCCTTGCCACTGTTCTTGCTTTCATGTGCCAATTTTGCATGTTTAGCATAGCCGTAGGCCATTTCGGGCACTTAAAATCACATTTCGGGATGATTTCATGCATTGATCGTCATTTCGTACCATTTCGGGGCTGTTTTCCCCTTCATTTAGCTGCTGAAATTTGGTTTGCATGCTTGCATATCATTTTCTATGTCATTTCATGCTTTAGTGCATTGCCTCGGTTGGTGTGCCCATGGGCACGCACTTCGAGGCACTCCGTTTTCATTCATCGGCATCTTATGTGAGTGCGGCTGAGGTCCTCTCATGTTAGTGTAAGCCCGATCTGCATTTTTCATGCCTGTACATCACTGCCTCGGTTTGCGTGCCCGTGTGCACGCATTTCGAAGCACTTCTTTTTTTTATCCGACGGCAGCTTATGTGAGTGCGGCTGAGGTCCTCTCATATTGGCATAAGTCCAATTTGCATTCCGTATGCCATTTCATTCCATTTCATCACCGCCTCGGTTTGCGTGCCCGTGTGCACGCATTGCGAGGCACTTAGGTTTTATCCGATTTGCATTTCGAGGCACTTCGATTTTACCCGATTTCCATTTCATCGCCGCCTCGGCTTGCGTGCCCGTGTGCACACATTTCGAGGCACTTCGGTTTTATCCGACTTGCATTTCACATCATCGCCTCGGTTTGCGTGCCCGTGTGCACGCTTTTCGAGGCATCTTATTTTCATCTCATTTTCATCCGAATTGTGCATACTAGGTTGTATCTTAGATTGCATTCATGCATTACCTCGGTTTGCGTGCCCGTGTGCACGCATTTCGAGGTTACTTATTTTCATGGCATTGTGTATATTAGGATCGCATATTAGCTACATTTCATGCATACCATGCATATTGCATCGTGTTCGGGATAGGTGGTAGCCCCGGGCACGGGAAACGAGGCACGTTTCGTACTCCGAGTGACGGAACGGGTCTCAATTCCCAAGTCACCGACACTCCGGATTACCCATGATGGAGTTAGGTTTTGTTGTAGCATTCATCTGCATTCATCCTATATTGAGTTGTGCAATTCGGCTCCTCGGCCATCATGCATCGAGATGCGTGATTGGTGGCACGAGGATCGAGGCATGCATATATTTGTGAAAATACATTGCTATGCCCCTTTTCCTGCTCTCTGTTACAGCAAAATTGAGGATCAATAACTTTTCGGAGTCCGGCGCGCATTTCGAGAAATACTGCAAACAGAGGCTAATTGGGGCATCCCAGTGGATTTCCGCCCGAGGCAGCCCAACATGCATCATTCATCGAGGCACGGCCCACGTAGCGCTAGTTCTGACTTTCTTAGTTAAATTTGTAAATTAATTAGGAATTTGTATTATTTCGGACTGTAATATTCCTTTATTCGGACTGTATTATTTATTCGGACCCTCTGCGCGAGGGCAATGCTGTAATAAGGGTGTGTGAGTGTGATGTATGTCTTCCAACCCCCATTTCTTTCTCCCTTTTATTTACCTGCTTACGATGGTTAGATATAGGGCATATTTCAATTAGCATACAGTATGACAGCATGTTTGCATTCATTCATCTGTTATTGCATGCATCAGGCTCGGCGCATCATACAAACTGCATTTGTATTTCAATTCCAAATTGAATACATGTTAACTGTTGCATCTCATATGCCATATTTAGAATAGCCGAGCCTGCTATAGGTTGCATTTTTGCATGTGTTGCATTAGGCATTTCGGCATATTTAGGATTCATGCATGATTCCTAATCAGTTTTCTGTTTTGGCTTGGAGTACTTGGTGAGTGGTTATGCTTTAACATCCTTGCATGCGTGTGAGTGTTGCCATGATAGCATGCTTGCCATGAGGCTATGTGCTTATATGATATAACTGCCTTGAATGCCTGTGGGTGGATGTTGAGTTATCTGAATTGGAATAATTCATCAACTGTTTGTTTTAAGCCCATTAGATAGTGGCAAAATCATTGTTTTCCTAAGCCCACCCGAGGGTGGCAAATCCGCATTTTAGCCTACCTGCGGGTAGCACCTTCACATCATTTTCAAACAAACAAACATGAAATGTCTTGATCCAATTCAGACGGCCCAGTCTATACTTGTTTGCTGCGAGCATCACATAGTAACCTAGGCTAATAACAGGAATAAGAACGCACAAAGTTTTCAAAAACAGATATCATGGTTAGTAGAGGCCGGTCTTTGACCGGGCGAGCGGGGGTGCTCACGATGTGACCTTCCCCAATCGTACCCAAGTTCCCGAGCCAACTTTGGTGATGACGGACACGTGGCCTTTGGCACCGAGTTAGGGTTTCCTAAATTTCCCATTTTAAAAATATTTAGGTGGCGACTCTGTTATCTGGCAAAGCAGTCCATGTTTGGCACTTCTTTCAAAAAATCTGTTTTTTCTCAAAAACGATTTGCCGGATTTGGACTCTTTGGTTCAAGATTTGGAACCGCAACAAAATCGAGTCCGAACTGTAGCGAGGTCCCTCGCGGGCTTGTTACACCACCCCTTCCCCAGTTCTCATGCTAAGAATTGTTATTACTGTCGAAAGATAGGTAAAAGTGTATTGAAATGTATCAATTTAGTTTAAAATATGTTTATTTAACAATAATGCATCTTTTAATTTAAAACTAAAGTTGCATCTGATATTAAAAATTTCAAAAAGGTAATTCCTTACCATTTATTTTTACTTCCCTCCACAAATCTAACATTCAAACAGAACATTACGGAAATTCACACATTAAATATAAAGATATATAAAAGAAACATAAAGATCAAACATTAGTATGGTCAATTGAATCAATTCAATATCCATTTAGATGCCTTAGGAGTGATTTGATCGTCTTTGAGCTTCAATTCTCTTGGCAACTAGATGTCTACTATGTTCCTCCTCAAATGCCTTTCCTATTAAACGAACCATCTGCGCTAAGAGAAGAATTGTCATTAGACTACACCACACGGTGACTGCAATTACAATAGTATGACCAAGTGATATCTTGTAAATTTTCGGTGCGATCACAATAATAGAAATTGCATATGCTCCTGCCATTGATGTAATGGTCAACCACATGAGCACAACAAGAATGCACACGAAAATCTTTCTCTTAAATGGCAATCCACTTGTGAGCAGCATGATTGTGCTTAGAGATGTAACAAATCCCATCGTGTTAGCACGGAGGAAATGCGGGAATAATTCTGGAAAATTATAAGCCATTCTGACTTCTGACTCTATGTCCATTTGAATTATCTTGCCAAACACCGCCCGGAGGGGTTACCCCTGCTTGAAAAGCTATTGTTGCAATGAGTGATGCCACCACCATTAATGTTTCCTTTTTCTTTGGCAGCCACTGAACCCATGTGAGATCCTTGCCTCTTACGGCTCCAGCGTTTTGGAGTTCATCTTCCATACTATCTATGATATTATCAGAAATTTTCATATCCTTTGTAATTTGTGCAAAAATGTCCAATGCTGTGTATCCGCTAGCATTGGCTAAATTTACATCTACTGTTGCATTAGTAAGCAAGTATTTTAAGACCTGAAAAATGAAAGAAACTTAGAACTTAATTGATTATCCGGTTGGCAAAATTATAGTATCACTATCACTGTATCCTTGAGGAGCCATTTTGGTATTATGTACAAAAGAAAACTAAAATAGGAATGTTGTTATATGCGCTTGTCATTTTTCTTTGGACCCTCACCTCTTCATTTTTTTTTATGATTACAATTTTATCCATTCACAAAATATCAATTTTATGTTCATCCCTCACATCCCAAACCCTAATCCTAACCCTACCCCCCCCACTCTTTATCCCCCAGCTTCGGAGGTGGGGGTTGGTAGGAGGGGCATGGATGGCTGGAAAATTGGTTGCTGGAGGTAAGGGGTGGAGTAGAGGGAATGGGTGGGGGTAGGTGGCAAAGTGTAGCCAGAGGTAGGGGATGACGGGTAGGATCCAAAGAAGGATTGGAATCATGGTGGGTGTTTGGCAACTTGATTTTTGGATTCTTTTTTTTTTTTTTTTTTTTTTTGTGTTTTTTTTTACTACAAGACAAATATTTTACAAAACTAAAAAAAATAAATCCAAACAAAATATTACATAAAACTCCATAATCATTTCACTTTTTTTTCTCACAAATATCACATCCAATCACAAAAAAACCCAACTATCTTCCCAAACACAAAAAAAAAATTCTCCAATAATATCTTACAACTAAAAAAACCTACAAAAAAATCCACTTTCCAAACACCCACAAAGAAGTAATTATGGGAGTCAATTTTGGTAGTATAGGTCCAAAAGGTGGAGGGTCCAAAGACTATGGTTGGGGCATTTAGCAACACTCAATGAAGAAAAATCTTAATAATGGTCATACCTCAATTTGTTTATTCGCCACAGCTAGATGTAATATGGTATTGCCTCTGCCATCTTTAACTTCCGCAAACTCTTTAATTTTAATAGTATCCACTAATTGCTTGAGAGAATCTAATTGATTGTGCATCACACAAAGATGTAAGATGGTTTCACCTCGGTCCATGGTAACTTGAGCGGCATGTGGGCAGGCTTGTACCAACACTTTCAATACATCAACCTTACCCTTCATGACGGCAAGATGGAGAGGGTTTCTACCATCTTTGTCACGAGCTAAGCATATGTCTGGATTTGCAGATATCAACGCTTGTGCAATCTTAACGTGCCCTTTAGCTGATGCTAAGTGAAGGGCTGAGCGTTGTGAAGAGTCTAGAACTTCAGTAAGTTCTGGATTCAGATGCAGAATCACGGTCACGAAGTCTGCATGTCCGTGCAATGCAGCCACATGCAGAGGACTCCCACCAAGCCAACCGGAGTTAACTCTATGAAGAACTAGTGGATCTTCTTTGAATATTTGATGTAATAATATGACATCGCCTTGGATTGCTGCTTCGTGGAGCCTCTGATCCATTCTCTCTAGCTCTCTTGTGATAATGATAATTATGCACAATGCACAAGAATAAGAGCTGTGACTAGCAAGTCTGGTATATTTATGGTCACACAAAAACTAGAAAATATAGGGAAGCACATGCTATAATTTTGGGTAAATTATGTAAATAGTCCTTATATTTTATATAATGTGTCAATTTGGTCTCTGTAGTTTCAATTTGTTCGATTTTGCCTCTTAATTTAACGGATTGTGTCATTTTAGTCCAATAAATAACGATTGTTAAATTAATTTAACGGAAGGTCAAATAATGTGTCAATTTGGTCCATGCATTTTACACGATATGTCAATTCGGTTCCTATAGTTTCAATTTTTTCGATTTTGACAGAGACTAAATTGACACATTATGAAAAATATAGGGACCAAATTAATACATTGTTTGATTTTTCATTAAATTATTTAACAATCGTTATTTATTGGACTAAAATGATACAATCTGTTAAACTAAGGAGCAAAATCGAGCAAATTGAAACTAGAAGTATCAAAT